>CM033400.1:36741235-37341235 GCA_019426215.1 Buddleja alternifolia
TCACCCAAAAGCAGCAACCAAACGACAGATCGGAGGTGGAAATGTGTGTGCGTTGGACCCGATTACGCTGGTGATGGAAGTAGCACGGCGGCGGCTATGCGAACGGGAGTTTGATCGGATGGGTTGTTTTTCGCTGGGAAGAGAGGAGATATGGTGTTGCTGAAATTGAGGATCTTGTCCCAATTTCGGATTGGTTGTGGTACTGGCTCCGTGGTTGCGCCGATGGCGGCAGTGGTGATTTGCGGCGGTTGACGGACGGTGTGTGACTGCCAAGACAGCGGGAGATGCGGACAGATCGAGAGACGCGAAGGTTGAACACTATGGCAGCAGCGCGGCGAGTTGCGGATGGAGAAGCCGGTTGCGCGGCTTGGTAGATAGAAGCGGCGCCGACGCTGGTTCGAGATGGTGACGACGGCTGATGAATGGACGCGCCGGTTTGGCTGAGACTACGAGCAGCGGCGGCCATGGCTGAATCGGTGAATGTAGGGCGACGGCGGGAGGAGGTATTGGGCGGCGAGCGCGGCCGCGTGCACTGGTCGGCGATGCTTCGTGGTTGGCGAGAGAGGAGAGACGACGACTGATGTGTGGGGTGAGGCGATGCGTGTGAGTCACGTGCGGTCTGGGGGGTCTGGCGAATGGACAGAACGGGAGATGCTGTGGTATCGGCGGCTTAATGGAGGCGAAGGTGGAAGACGACAGCAGCGGTTCGGGCGGTCGGCGGTAGATGAGAACGAGAGAGAGAGAGAGAGAGATGGGCTGGAGAGTTTTGGTGAAGTGAGAGAGAGATCTTGGCTGGAGAAAGATTTGTAGGGATAGATAATTGTGTTGACCCAGTTTGGGATTTTGACCCAATTTCAATTATTTATTTTTTTTGGGTGCAAAAGTGCGAAAATTTGCACAATTGTGCACGAAAATTGCACAGTTGTCACTGCGAGTTTGGATTTTGTGCGAAAATTTTTGCACAATGTGCTGAAAAGTTGCACAACGTGCACATATACATCTTCTAAGTGCGAAATTTTTGCACAGTGGTGCTAATATGAGCACAATTGTGCACCTGATTTACATTGTTAAGAAGCCATGCACCTCGTTTTTCATGTTGTTGACCTGCAACAAGAATAACTGCATTAGTAAATCACTTGAGCACGCGAAAATAAATAAAATTTCAAACATAATATGGAAAACAAATAAAGCAAAAAGAAGAAAAACGAAACGCAAAAAGAATCGAAAACTCTTGGGTTGCCTCCCAAGCAGCGCTTGTTTAAAGTCATTAGCTCGACTTAGAGGAAAATCATGTTGATGGTCGACGAGGGAAATTGATTCTTCTCGAGAACATTGTCTCTTCAAAGTATAGCTTTAAACCGTTACCCATTCACTTTAAATACACCGGAACCTTCTCGTACAATATCAACTGCTCCATGGGAATAAACTTTGACAACTTCAAACGGACCCGACCACCATCTAGACTTAAGTTTTCCCGGCGGAAAAAGCCGAAGACGGAATTAAAGAGTAAAACTTTTTGACCCACTTGAATTCTTTTGGTTGAATGTGCTTATCATGCCATCTTTTAGTTTTTTCCTTATAAATTCGTGCACTTTCATAAGCATTCAACCGGAATTCATCAAGTTCACTCAATTGCATCATCTACTCAATCCCGCTTCTTTTAAGTCCAAATTTAGTGCTTTAGTTGCCCAATATGCTTTAATGTTCGAGTTCCACGGGAAGATGACAAGCCTTACCATAAACCAACCGATACGGAGACATACCAATGGGAGTCTTGTATGCGGTTCTGTATGCCCATAGTGCATCATCTAGCCTGTTGGCCCAATCCTTTCGTGAATTATCAACGGTTTTTCTCAAGATATGCTTGAGTTCACGATTAGAAATTTCACCTGACCACTCGTCTGAGGGTGATATGGAGTCGCCACCTTTTGAGTACCCCATACTTTTTCAAGAGATTTTCCACTTGTCGGTTGCAAAAGTGAGCTCCTCCATCATTGATATAGCTCTCGTGGTACCCCGAATCTTGAGAAACATATTTTTTAAGAATTTTGTGACCACACGAGCATCATTAGTCGGCGTCGCTATGGCTTCAACCCATTTCGATACATAGATCGCTCCAACCAAGATGTACTTATTCCCATAGGAAGATGGGAATGGTCCCATGAAGTCCCTCCCCACACATCATAATTCCACAACCAATATAGGTGTAAAGGCATCTCATTACGGCTGAGAATGTTCCCTGTCTTTGACAACGATCGCATTCTATGACAAAAACCCTTGCGTCTTGATACATGGTGGGCCAATAAAATCCTGATTGCCAAATCTTAGCAACCGTCTTTGAAGTACTGTTATGACCCCCACATTCCAAGGAATGACAATGCTCCAAGATACTCTTAAACTCGTCAGATGGCACACAAAACGACGAATGACACCATCCCCACACTCTTTGTAAGAAGAGGCTCTTCCCAGTAGTAATGTTTTACTTCGCCAAGAACTTCTTCTTTTGGTGATAACTTAAAACGGGAGGAAGAATGTCACTCACCAAGTAATTCACGTAATCAGCATACCATGGTATAACGTGTTTTATCCCCATCAACCGTTCTTCTGGAAGTGTCATCAATTGGTATGTCCTCAACAACTGTGTCATTTCCTTGTTCAAGCCTCGAAAGATGATCCCGACCACGTTGTCAGTACCCTTCTTATCAAATTTCCAAATCAAACTCCTGTAACAATAGAATCCAACGGAGTAAACGTGGTTTTGCATCCTTCTTTGTCATTAAGTATCGGATTGCAGCATGATCCGTATACACTATCACCTTCGACCCCACAAGATAAGATCTGAACTTGTCAAACGCAAAAACCACTGCAAGCAACTCTTTTGCAGTAGTGGCATAATTGACCTGAGCACTATCTAACGTTTTGCTTGCATAGGCAATGACATGAACCCGTTTATTCTTCCTTTGCCCGAGAACAGCTCCTACTGCAAAGTCACTGGCATCGCACATCAACTCGAAAGGCAATTCCCAGTCTGGTGAAGAGATTATGGGGCAGATATCAATGCTTGTTTTAACCTGTTGAACGCAAGTAAACATTCATCAGTAAAATTAAACAACCACATCTTTTTCAAGTAAATTACATAAGGTTTAGAAATTTTGAGAAGTCCTTGATAAACCGACGATAAAAGCCAGCATGACCAAGGAAACTTCGTATGCCCTTTACTGATGTGGGTGGGGTAATTTCTCAATCACTTCCACCTTTGCCTTATCCACCTCTATTCCTTTGTCTGAAATTTTATGCCCCAAAACAATTCCCTCAGTCACCATGAAGTGACATTTTTCCCAGTTCAAAACTAAATTAGTTTCCTCACACCTCTGCAAGACTTGAGAAAGATTAGCTAAGCAGTGATCAAATGACGAGCATACACAGTAAAATCATCCATAACACTTCCATGGATTTCTCAATAAACTCAGAAAAAATGGCCATCATACATCTCTGAAAAGTAGCAGGTGCATTAGAAAGTCCAAAAGGCATGCGTCGATACGCAAAAGTACCATATGAACAAGTAAAGGTGGTCTTTTCTTGGTCCTCGGGTGCAATTGGAATTTGAAAATATCCAGAGTAACCATCTAGAAAGCAATAATACTTATTACCCGAAAGTCTTTCCAACATTTGATCAATGAAATGCAAGGGAAAGTGATCTTTTCGAGTAGCATTGTTTAATTTCCTATAATCAATACAAACCCGCCACCCTGTTACTGTTCTAGTGGGAATTAATTCATTTTTTTTAATTATAAATCACAGTCATTCCTCCTTTTTTAGGCACTACATGTATAGGACTAACCCAAGGACTATCCGAGATAGGTTATATTATGCCAGCATCTAACAATTTCATAATTTCATCCTTAACAACTTCTTTCAACTTAGGATTCAATCTACGTTGAGGTTCTATTGATGTCTTATGATTTTCTTCCATGAGAATCTTATGCATGCATAAAGTAGGGATAATTCCCTTTATATCAGAAATAGTCCATCCTATGGCTCTCTTTCTCAACCTCAACTCCTCTAATAGTTTTTTCAATTCAAGTTCAGACAGAGTACCACTAACAATAACAGGTAAAGATTCATTGTCACCAAGAAAGACATACCTGAGGTGTGGTGGAAGAGGTTTAAGTACTACCTTTGGTTTAGAGGAGATGTCGGGATACGACTCTAGTGGATCTCTTTTACCGTGAAGAAGATCTTCTTTATGCAAGTCATCATCGTTGTCTAGAGCTAGAGTCACTGTTTCAATCGCTGGATTCTCATCATCTCTAGTTTCCAACTTCTCCAACGGATCCTCAAGAAACTCCCCCTCGAATTCAATCTGGGCTATCTCATCAATCACATCCACCGAACAACAACTCTCTTCTAAGGCAGGCGACTTCATTACCTTGTTCAAATCAAATTCCACTTTCTCATCTCCAATGTTCAAGGTAAGCTTGCCTGCCCGTACATCAATGTTGGTTCCAGCAGTAGCAAGGAATGGTCTCCCAAGTATAATCGGGACCTCTGAATCCTCATCCATTTCTAACACCACAAAATCACACGAAATGTAAAATTTATCCACTTTGACCAACACATCCTCGATTATGCCCAGAGGATGTTTGACACTCTGGTCTGCCAACTGTAAGGACATCCTTGTGTGTTTGAGTTCTTGAAAACCCAATTTCCTGCAAATAGAAAAAGGCATTAGACTCACACTCGCTCCTAAATCACACAATGCCTTAACAAATTGAACTTGACCAATGGTGCAAGGAAGAGAAAAACTCCCTGGATCTTTGAGTTTAGGAGGAATACTCCTTTGGATTATAGCACTGCACTCTTCATTTAAAGATATTGTTTCCACGTCTTCCAATTTTCTTTTGTTGCTCAACAATTCCTTCAGAAATTTCACATAAATTGGCATCTGAGCCAAAACATCCGCGAATGGTATATTGATACGCAACTGTCGAAAAACTTGAAGAAATTTCTCGTACTGCTTGTCTAATCTCTTATGCTGCAATCTTTGAGGAAATGGAATTGGAGGAACATACGGCTTCACATATGGTTTAGGTTGAACTATCTCTGGTGTAACCTCTTCTGAAGGCTCAGAAACTGGATCCTCAGTTATTCCTTGTTCCTCATTAGGTTCTCCCGGTTGTTCAGATTCTCCTACGGTTCTTCCATTTCTCAAAGTTACTGCATTACACTGCCCCTTAGGATTCTGCTCAGTTTGACTTGGCAATGTACCTTTTGGTCTTGAGCTAATAGTACTAGCCAACTGCCCCATTTGTGCTTCAAGATTCTTGGTTGCACCTATCATCTGATCCATCTTTGCCTCAAGCTTCTCAATACGGTTTGCAGTTCCGTTAGCTAGTTTTTCAATGGCTAATTCCCAAGCTTGTGGTTCTCGAGGGGGTGGTCCTGCTGATTTGGTTGTTGAAAATTCTGAGGACCATGTTGTTGGAAACCTGGAGGAAACTGTTGTCTAGGAGGATTTGCTTGAGCTCCTTGGTTCCCTTGGCCTCCCCAAGAAAAGTTAGGGTGATTTCGCCAACCCGAATTGTAGGTGTTCGAAAATGGATTTCCTTGCTGCTTATTCTGATTGGATAAATAGTTAGCTTGCTCGACGAGTGGGCAATCAGTAGCCATATGAGGTGCTCCACAAACATCACAAGCCAAAGTAGGCTGAGATATTGCACTGACATTTCCCTTGAGTCCCTCCATGTGCTTGACAAGTGCTTCAATGTTAGCATTAAGCAATGTAATGTTATCTACATTGTGTATGCCCGGTGTTTTCTTTGCAGCCCCCCGATTATCACTTGCCCACTGATAACTGTTGGATGCCATTTCGTCCATAAGAGCCAATGCATCATCCGGATTCTTTGCCATAAAACTCCCTCCTGCAGCTGCATCGATGTTCATCCGGATACTATGTGACAGACCATTGTAGAAGGTTTGCACAAGCATCCAACTAGGAATACCGTGATGTGGGCACTTTCTGAGTAGTTCTTTGTACCTTTCCCATGCTTGATAGAGGGTTTCACTGTCAGTTTGCATAAATCCTGTGATTGCATTCCTTAACTGAGCAGTCTTAGCTGGGGAAAATACTTAGTGAGGAATGCAGTCGACAAATCAGCCCAAGTGGTGAACTTATTTGCCGGCTGGTTTTTCAACCACTCCTTAGCTCTTTTAGATAGGGAGAATGGGAAGAGTCGCAATCTTATGGCATCTTCAGTAACGCCATTCATCTTGAAAGTGCTGCAGATTTCCAGAAAATTCCCCAGATGGGAATGAGGATCCTCCCTCTCAATATCTCCCTCAAATGCAGTGTGTTGGAGCATTTGAATAATAGCCGGTTTCAACTTAAAGGTATTGGCTTGAACAGTTGGTACCGCTATGCTGGAGGTTAAATTCTGATATGTTGGTGTAGCATAATCCCGGAGAGTTCTCTGCGCAGCAGGTTCAATTCTTTGTATGTCTTCTTCCATTCTACGATGCTCTCTTTGTTGACGTCTGCCTCTTCAAAAAGTTCGTTCTGGTTCTGGATCGATTTCAAGAGCAGATGCACTCAAAGAACGCCTGTGCATCTACCAATATTCAACCTAAAACATAAATTAAGATCAGAGCGAGACAGATAATAAAAAAAATTCAAAAATAAACTAAAAATAAATGTCTAAACTAATAAGAATTAACTTTTTATTGATATTGACTATTTGTTGCCTTCCCCGGCAACGGCGCCAATTTGTTAACCGTCCGTAACAACACGGAATCGAACAAATAATATAGTGAAAGTAAGATCGTCTCCACAGGGAAGGTTATCAAGTACCAAACAAAGTTTATCTTATTATTTAGACTATCGATTATCAAAGATTTGAGATTTTAACTAATTAAAAGCATAGATTTATAAAAACAGAATTTATTATAAATAATTAACACAAATATAATTAAAACGAACAATCAATTAACGAAAGGCCTAGGGATTAAGATTTCATCAAGGTATTTCTATGGATTATTGACTTTCAATGGATTATCATTCTTGTTTAAATTAAAGACCCAATTTCCTTAAATACACGAATACTCTCCCAAGATCTTCATGAGTACCCACCTAAATTAATTAACTTCACTCCCATGATCAAAAACTAATTTAGATGAATCCATTAAGTTCTATGAATATTGTTTAACTAGTCTCATGCAAAATTACCAATATCCCTATTAAGCAATTTACACATGTCTATTAAATCCGAACCAATAAACTAATTCACCTCCCGGTACTTCTTAATTTATCTTAAATCATGCAATTGGTGATCAATCAATTACAAGCATTAAACACTCATTAATAGATAAACCAAACAAGAAATCACATCCATCAATCATCAATAATCCAAATCAATACACAAGACTACATCTTAAACCCTAGAAAATAATGTAGCTATGCATAATTAAAGAAAAACAAGAAATAAATTGCATAAACATAAAGTTACTCATGTTCAACAATGGAGGATTGGAAGAATACAACTTGAGAAGATGAATTTTTTCTCCAAGAACTCTCCAAGAACTCTTCAAGATCTCCTTTCTCTCTCTAGAAGTCTTCTTTTCTCTCCAAGATCTACTTTTTTTGTAAGAATGAATGAATATATTGCTCTTCCACTTCACTCTAGCCTATATAAATGTTTTTGCCACTTTCTTTTAACTAAAAAGGAGTCTTAGATACATAAATTATGCCCATCCAAGTCATAAAATCGGCCCATAAAAATTCGCAGCTGCACAGTTGCCTGTGCAGAATATCTGCACAGTTGTGCAGTTGCCTGTGCAGAATATCTGCACAGTTGTGCAGTTGCCTGTGCAGAAATCTTCCTCTTCATTTTTTCTTTAACGAAACATTCTCGTTTGGCCTTTCAAATGCATTTCTTCACATCCTCTTGGATAGCCTTCATTATTCTTGTAATAAATACTCCTTCAACTCATCAAAATCATCGCTTTTATGCCTATAAAAGCATTGAAACGACTTAGAAATCAAAATACATAAATTAGGCTAAAAATAAAGCAAAAGACTAACAACAAGGCATAAAATAAAGATAAATGTGAGGTAAATCATAATGAAAATATGTAAAATATGAGACCTAACACCAACCATGAATGGACTGCACTCGAACCTTTATTCAAGATTTCAAGTTGTGCATGCACCTTCCTTGAGAAATGATAGTTCACTTTAGGGATGATAACATATTATTTATAAGGGTTTTTAACAAAAAAACTCATGTGTTAGCGCGAAAACACTAAATACACCCCTGTGTTAGTAAAAGATTAGCTCACGCCCCACAATCGTTAAAAATTGTCAAACGGCGTTAAATTTTGTCATTAATTCCTTTTACGCCTTTGAATTTGACAGATAATAATTTTTAAATCCTAAAATATTAACCATTCGGTCTTCGAAATCAATGGGCCAAAATTTCAATCTAATACATAATATATCTATCCATTTATTTAAGATCAATGGTCCACATTAGTTTCATTTTTCTAGATCATCATTACCTCAAATCAATGGCTTATATTTTCCCATAAACAACACACAAAAAAAAAAAAAAAAAATACACATTGAAAAATAAAAAAAATCCAGAAAAAAACACTAAACTAATTTGGAGGCGGAGGGATGGCGGGTTTGGCCGTGAGTTCTGGCAATGAGGTGGTCGTGGGAAGATGGTTTTGGCGTGAGATCTAGAAGTGTGGGAGGTGCTTACTGATAGTGTTATGTGTTCGGCGAGTCATCTATTGGCTTGTCTATCGAACAATAAACACTATGACAGTCTTGTCTTTTATATTGTATCAAACTTAGTGACAACTTATTTATCTAAGATAAAGATCATATGGATTACACTAAGGCTAGAGGCGCGGTCGTGACAACTGTGGAACGCTCTCGATGGTCGTAATCCTAAACACCGTTCCAAGTCATAGAGATTGTGAGATGTAAGATATCATAGTCTCGCTTAGACTTATATGTGTGTGTCATTCTCGTAGGAGAGTGCCTTGTTCCATGGGCATTGACCCGCTAGGTCAGTGCATGCACAAAGATGGGCCTTGGGAATCTATTTGAATTTTACCTTTACAAGGGGTGTTTGTGTAATATAGATTATCCACATAAATGATGATATTTACGATGGGTTTATGTGAAGATGATTTCAAACGGCCAAGGAAAATGCCATGAAAATTGACCCAAAAGGAAGACAAAATAGAGCCGAGATGGATCGGGGTAGACCTGGGGTTGCGAAATAAGGGTTGGAATAGACCGGGGTCGCTAAGGAGTCGAAAAATAAAGTCGGAGTAGGGTGAGGCACGCACAGCGGCGCACAAGCGCCGATTTACGAAGCTGTACGCATTTTTTGATGAGTTTTGGTCAGTTTTTTGTCTTGGGGTGCAAGTTTGGCGAATTTCGGCATATTTGAGTCCTAGATTGATTAGAATTACTTCCTATTGTGTTTAAGAATTATTCTCTTTGTTTATTAGGATTATTTTCCCAATTTGTTAGGGTTTAGGTCTTCTCCACTAGTATAAATGTGAAAACTCTACTTGTAATTCATTGATATACTCGATTCACTTTGAAAGAAACAGAGATGTCGTCTAGGTTGGCTCGTGGATCTAGACAAGTTATGCCGAATCACGTTAAAGTCTTCGTATTTTTCATCTTCATGTTTAGGTCTAGATTTATTGTTTCTTGTTTATTCTTCGTGCCCTGATGCTACCATTCTTAATAATTTATTAAATAAACACAAAATGCACATTCGAACTATTGAACTCCATCTGATGTACAATTAATCATTATTTGGGCCGTGTCATTTTGTAGTTTTATAGCCCATCTCCTTAAAGACCTCCAGAGTAATCTTATAGCCCATCTCCTTGAAGACCTCCAAAGTAATCTTATAGCCCATCTCCTTGACGGAGAACTTATAAACTCTAAAAACATCTTATAAGCACTAAAAGCTTATAAGCTCTTTAAAATAAGCTTAGTTAACACTCTTTTAATATTTAAATTCTTGTTCCTTTGGCGTGTGTTAAAAGTCAAAACGCAGGAACCTAACATATGGGCTACCATTTAAATGAAATATACCCCGTAAATAATAATTTTTGCCGATGGATTCTCTGTAAATATATAGGGCAAAATACACTCCGTACCCCTAAACTATTCACTTTGTCTCATTTAGGTCTTTGAACTATTAAATGTGACAAAATAGTCCCTGAACTATCAAATGTAACAAAATGGTCCTTCAACTTAAGGAATTGTTTGGTTAATTTTTTAAATTGATAAATAGTATAAGACAAATGTTATTTTTGTACATTAAGTACTTTAAATATTTTTATATAATGTAATTTATTTTTAGTTTGTATTTGGCGCCTATTTTCGTTGAGGATTGAGTACAATTTATTACTCATTACTATTTATATTATTTTATTATTCATGTACCCATGCCTTGGCACGAGTTAATAGCTAGTTTAAAATATATTTTAATTTTTTTTAAGATGATTAAAAATTAAAAATATAAATTTTAAATCATAATTAGTATCCATTATCTATATAAAATTCTATATAAATAAATCTTTAGATTAACTACAATTGATTCTTTATTGCTCTAGAAGATTAAGGACAATTAAATCCATAAATTTAGTAAACTAAATAATGAATTTTTTGGAAAGAAAAGTTGGTGAAATGAGTTTTTGGGATTGAAAAATTATTATAAAAGATTTTTTTGGTTATAAAATTTATTTTAAGGAGATTTTAGAAAATGTTCCTTAATAAATTATGTAAAAATATTTAAAGTACTTAATGTACAAAAAATAACATTTGTATTATACTATTTATCAATTTTAAAAAACTAGCCAGATAATGCCTTCAGTTGAGGGATCATTTTGTTACGTTTGATAGTTCAGGGACGATTTTGTTACATTTAATAGTTCAGGGACCTAAACGAGACAAAGTGAAAAGTTCAGAAGTACAAAGTGTATTTTGCCCAAATATATATTTCACAAGGTTAAGCCCTTTGAAGTTTTGGAATATTAAGATTTTAATTCAATTTGTTGCGTAATGCCCTTTTGGACTGTTATTTTCCATTTTGTGAATAAAAAGTTAGATTGAGTGTAACTCGTTGTGGCTACTTAATAAAAAAATCTAATAGCAACAAAGTGTTCTTTTTGCCAAAGTATGTTGAGACATTTATCCGGACTTGTTTGCCACAATTCCACCAATATATTAAAAAATAGACTCTAGTTCTCACCGATAAAGTGACAGGCCCACAATTCATCAATATTCTAAGTGATAAGCTCTACGTTCTCATTTATGTTCAAACTCTTGACCTTCAAGGGGATAGCTAGTAACTTATCCGTTATACTTGTGTGAACGCCTACTACAATGAGGCTAGGTAAAAATAAAATCTTTTTTTGGTATAATGAATCCTAAGAAAATCATTTTTTCCATAACCATTTAATTTATACAACAATCGAGTCCAACGCACTTTAAGAATATTCTAGTAAGTGTTAATGATATAAAATTGTCGGTAAAAATCAATTTCTTCACATATTTGTGCCCATTACGCGTCTACCTTATATTTATATCTCAATCAAAAAGATTTCATTTTTTCACTTTTGTAAGTTAACCTCCATTGGCTAAGAGCTAGCTAGTCTTAGTCGACTAACCCTAGAATTTTATTCCTTTTCTTAATTCAACGCGTCAGATGTTTTAAAATGATCTACCAAATTGACAACTATTAAGGATGCAAACCGAAAGGTAATCTATCAACACTTAAAAAAAATATATATATTAATAACAAAATATTAAGTGATAATATCAAAGTTGTTATTAATTGTAAATTTTTAGTTACAAGAATTTTTATTTTATCACAAGAATAAGTGTTATATATTTAATAGTGACAAAATTTGTATAGAAGTTGTCACTCTCGATAGTTAGTGACAAAGAATTGTTGTCACTACTGACAATTAGTGACACACCTTCAGTGATAATTTGATGACAACAATTATAGTTGTCACTATATTTGTATTGTCATTAAGTTGTCACTATACATGTGTCACTAATTGTCAATAGTGACAACTTTAGAGAAACTCTTGTCACCAAACATTTTATAGTGGAAAGCAAACATTCTTGTCACTCATTCTTTATATACAGTAATAAAAATTGCCACTTCAAATTTTGTCACTAGTATTATTTTTTGTTGTAGTGCAAACTCGACTGGAGAAGAAACTAGAAAAACGATAGGCACAACAGGTAATTCTACATCAGATGAAATTCAATGTTTTGAGAATGTATTATGTGTTTATCTATTTTACATAAGTGTGTGCTGTATTGCGCACAATACACTTTACTGAAAGTGAGAGAGATGTACATTAGAATCATTGAACTTGATTTAGCACAAATTTTTCTACCAGGCGAATAGATTGACACCACAAATTATAAATTAGAAATTAGAAATTTTCTTTATGAAAGTATCACTACAAATAATTAATACATTGGTGGCTAAATGTCAAGTGACAATGTCAAAATTGTCACCAATTATAAATTTTTAGTGACAATAATTTTTGTTTTGTTATAACATTAAGTTTACTTGTTTAATAGTGACAATATTTGTAAAAAAGTTGTTAGCTTTGATAATTAAAAACAAGAAAGTTGTTGTCACTATTAACAATTAATGACACACTTTTAGTGACAATAATCATAGTTGTCATTTGATTTATCTATATATGTGTCACTCATTGTCAACAGTACGTAACAACTTTAATGAAATTTTTGTCACTAAAAATCCTTATTTTGACAAAACAAAAATGATTGTCACTCATTTTGTCTATCTAGTGACAATTCTAGCATTGTCATTTCAAATTTTGTCACTAATATTACTTTTTCTTGTAGTGTGTTTTAGTGGTAGCTCATATGCTTTTGGATCATTATTTTGTATGGATACAAATACGATGATACAAACATGATATGATACGAATCAGACTTCAATACTGGGGCTAAGTTGAGATAGCATATGGGTTACAATGTTACATGATTATTGTTTTATTCCCAGTAAATAATATTTGAATCGGAAAATGAGAAACAGATAACTTCAAATGTATAAGAACAAATCATAATTCAATAATCACACGTTAACTTAAAGTGATTTTTTATTTTTTTTGGTTTCAATGGGGATCATTATTATCATCCTTCTTCATTCAAAATGTCAAGGATACAAACGGGAGGTGAGTCCCAAAAGTGAACTCCCCTCGGGAACTTTTGTCCAAGCTTAGGAAGGGTATCGGCACACGTATTGCCCTTGCGCTTAATATGTCTAAGTGTACAAACCCATACTTTAGCAATGAGTCTCTTATAATCCTCTAAAATGCACCCAGGAGGGTGAGTACAAACATCTCTCTTGTTGATGAGAGCGAATAAGACCTCAGAATTAATTTCCACTTCGAGTTTAGCAACTTGTTTAAAGTGAGATCTAAATGCAAATCAAGTAAAAAAAAGGCCATAAATCACACGAAAAACCATTGAAAATTAAGATTGAGGTCCCATGATTTAGAAATCATAGGTTTGATCCCACCAAATATGTGGATTATTTATATATTTATATAATAGTTTATTGTTTGTAGTTTATACTAAAAGATTGCCGATTCCTGATAACTAACTCCATATTTTATTTAACGATGTAACCGTCTTATTTAAAAAAAAATTCACATTAACACCATTGGAAATTCAAGCTTTTAGCTTTTAAACATTTGATTAGTAACTAAATGTTTTGGAATTTATGCTTGTAAATTCAATTATGCAATAAGCAATAGAAGAACAAATATATTAATCTCTTCTTATCCTTTTACATTATTGTCATGACTTCACCAAATGATCCTAATCCTCTGTTTTAGTTTTTATTTCATCTTTGTATTCCATTTTATAAATGAATATTCGTATGAAATCCATATTCAAATGAATATATAAGAAAATATTGTATACACTTGATACAAAATGGAATACTGAATTGGAATAATAAATCTTAACTCTATCCTAAATTTTTTTCAAGCTTTAATTAGCCGTGGTGGAAAAAATCATGTTAATGTAACACTTTTTTATAATGATTAAAAGTCATGATCTTTGCAATAAATGAAACATTGACAATGGTTATAAGCCATAGACAATGTTTTGGCCATGCTTATACAAATACCACGGTTCGGCAAAGGGATGTTCATTAATTCGGCTCGGTCCAAACTAAACTCAAATTTTGGACCGAAAACCGAACCGAAAAAGTTTTGTTTGATTCGATTTTCGGTCAAAATGAATTTTTGAAAAAAAAAAAAACTAGCTAAATTTGAATTTTGACTCTGCTCTTTTTTTTATAAGGTCGGACAAGATTAAGATAAATTATGAAGTGGCCGAGATAATTAATCAGTTATAGGAGCATGCAATTCAAATGAATTTCTTAAACTTCCACAAAAGTATTGAAAAATAGATGGAAATAAATGGCTACTTTTAATTACTTTTCTTTCTTTTCCTATAAGTTATCACTAAAAAATATAGACTATGTTTGGTTATGTTTTCAAGTCATATTTGGTCCAAAATTCTCGCCAAACAATATTTGTTTCACACAATATTTTATCAAAAATACACAATTTTTTTCATCCAAAAAAACATAATCATTACTTTTCCTCTTTCTCTCACTTGGTCCCCTATCTCATTCTCTCTCTTCTATTTTTTATACAAAAATTTTCTCTCTCCTATTAATATCCACTATCTCTCTCTCCTCTCTCTATCCCCTCTCCTCTTTCTCTCTCTCTCCTCACTCCTCATTCTTTCTCTTCTCTTTGATCGTGTCTTTTTTTTTTTTTGTAATGTTTTGTCATATCTTTGATCCTGCACCATTAAACTTTAACATAGAAAAAAGTTTGTTTGTTTGTAATTCTATCATGAGAAATAGTATTGATAAAACATAGATTAAAATTTGTGGAGTTTTTTAAAGTAAAACTTTCAAATTTTGTTTTTCAAATTAGTTATAGTGAAAGTATTTGGATTTATATATATCTATATTTATATACATATATATGTTATTTGAACATATTATTTTAAAGTTTTACTTATTTTTTATGTGTGTGCCTGTGTATAATTTATCTCATTGCTAAATTTGTGATTTGATTGTGTGTGTGGATCGAGAAATGCATGTGTATTACCCATATTTATATGTGTATGTTTTCTTAATGTATATTATGTGGGGAAAAAAAGGTCTTGGGACGGTCAAAGGCAATTTGACCACAGTCAACTCGGGTTTGACCGAGTCAACCATGTGGTCAACGCGGATTTGACCGCATGAATAGTGACTTGAAGCAAGGGTTTCTTATTTCGTGGTTTTGGTTTGGATTTGGTAATTGATTTGTTATATATATGCGTGTGTGTATATATATATATATACTTTTCTTTTAATTTTATATAAACTACTATTACTACTATTACACATATATATATATATATGTACACTAATATATATATATATATATATACACACACACTACTATTACTTACATATATATATATATATATTTATCTATATAATAATTATTTCAATCTCAATATTATATTATAATTTTTAATTATTGACAGACAAAAACTTACATGATTTGACAGCTACAGTAATTTATGTTTCCTCTGAAAACAAAACCAAACACTATCTCACCAAAAAATCACTCAAAAACCAACTCCCAAAACATAACCAAACATTATCCCATCAAAATTGCACGTGTCCCCATAAAATTTTCACCAAAATACCATTCCAAAACATAACCAAACATAGCCATAACTTTTGGTCTATATATTATACTATATAAAATAAAAAATAAAAAGTAAAGTCGATTTTCTATTAAGCCAACAGAATATCAAAATCGAAACCGAACCGAAAATCAAATTTTTCTATAAAAAAAAAGACCGAAAACCAAATCGAACTTTTCGAGTCGTTTTCGGTTTGAATCGAATTTTTTCGATTTACACTTTGATTTGGCCCGATAACCGGACCGTGAACACTCTAATTCGGCGTGATAATCAAATTGGTTTTGACGACGATGGCAAAGGGCTTTTTTATTATGGCTAATTGACATGAGGAAAATCAAATTTCAAATCATATCACTCCAAGAAGTAAAATCTCTTGTGCTAAAATATACTACTAAACTAATCACTATAGAAATATTAAAAAATAAAAAATACCCCTATTGTGGACAGATGCGTGAATTTCAGCATAAAGAAAAGCTCTCCGACCCAGAAATCCAACAATGAATCTGCCTTACACCCAAAATCCCTCAAACCCCACATTGTTCACAACTGGTTTGCACTTAAACAATCTCACTCTTTAATCATAACTCCCATATCCATAACAAGTTTGGACATATATAAATGGATACCCTAATTCATGCACAATTACATGCAATACACAAACTTGAATTATATATATACATATATAAAATGTCACATTATTCTACCGGAGGCAGCAGCGGCGCCGGCCGCCACCCAGCTTACCGGGGCGTGAGGCGGAGAAAGAGCAGCGACAAATGGGTTTCCGAAATTCGGGAGCCCAAATCACCTAACAGGATATGGCTTGGCTCATTTCCGACGCCGGAGATGGCGGCGGTGGCCTATGACGTGGCGGCGCTGGCCCTTAAGGGCAGAGAAGCTGAACTTAACTTTCCGAATTCGGCTTCTTCTTTGCCTGTTCCTGTTTCGGCCTCGCCGCGGGATATCCAGGCCGCCGCTGCTAGTGCGGCGGCGGCGGCTGGGGCGGCTGTGGATGGTCGTGGCGGCAATGTTGGAGATTTTACGCCGCCGCCGGGAAACTTGAATGAATTTGTTGACGAGGATTTGATATTTGATATGCCTAATGTTCTTATGAATATGGCTCAGGGAATGTTGATTAGCCCCCCGCGCCTTGGAAATGACCATGATTATGATAATGATTGCTATGAAAATGGGCACGATGAGAATCTGTGGAATTATCTCTAAATATTAGCGCAAGGGGATTGATATATACACTCTCGCTACACCTAGTTTTATATCTTCATATCTCACCAAAATATCGTTTTATTTATTAAACAATATTTAACATAATATATTTGATTGACAAATAAACTCTTCTAGCTAGTGAGGATGTGAATGATGTATTTTTTAAACTTTGATTAGGTGAATCGTGTTTCGTCAAACTTTGGTTCTATGAATTATATGTATCTTTATCTTATCGTCATTTTAATAAAAAATTTGTGTGTTTGTTTAGCTGGGAGAAAATTGTTTGAAGTTTTTTTTTGTACAATTGTTTGCTTCTTACATTATTGCCGAGTGTTCTAATGAAACATTATGAAAAAAATTGCCTGTTTGATGGGGTTATTATTTTCTTTTCAACTTATTACTAAATGAGGTTGAATACAGGACGTAAGTAGTTTATTTTTAAAATATATTATTATTATTATTTAATTACAATGGTGTCAGATTAAAATTGAGTTTTGAATTCGAGACTGTTTGAACATTGAGGATCATATGATGCATTCCACATCAATGGGAGAGCAAAAAATTGAAAAAGATGGTTTGCATATTTATATTTAAATAAATTATACAATGTGTTTTAAAATTCAAGAGACATTTCGGTAAATTACTTAACACAAAAAGAAGGATGGAGTTTTGGTCATAAAAAATAGGAGTGCCAATATCAATCCCCTTAGCATAAAACTGTAATATATTCTAAAATTTCTTTGGTAAAATTGCACATTGGTTCATTTCTAGAAAGTAAGCAACTTTGGTTCAGAGCTTTACGAGTTCTATATATTTAGGTCGATAATTGAAAAGTTACCCCACAATTGATTGTTACTTTGAATTTTTGGATGAAATTAGCCATGTGAGTATCATGTGGCTGTTAGTTATGCTAGTCATGGAAAAATTCATGTGGAAGTCATATGAGGTCTTCAAATGGGGACTAGAAAATTATTGTCATTTGTCTGAAAAAACTCATATATGAAAGTGTCTTATTTGTAGCTCTCATGTATCTTTCACCATAGCTTTCCTTAATAAATCAGCACAAATATAACACTTATATGACGAATTATTTCCAATGTTAATGACGTAAATTAAATATGCAATATATATCAATATAATACTGTGAAACTAAATGCGCAAAACCTATAAATCCGTTGACACAACATGCTCTACTCCTATTCCTTTTTTTCTTTTTCTTTTTTGAATGAGCTCTACTCCTATTTCATAGTACCAAAAGTGTAACTTTACCAATTTATTTCAAGGGTTTTCCCTTTTTTTTTTGGTAGATAAAGATAAGTGAAATAAAAAATAATTTATCATAATCCATGATCAGTGTAATCGTAAATAATTAATGATAAAAAATAATTAAGAGTTTTCAAGAGTTCCCAACATTAAATAGTCATAAGGAATCGTGTGTGCGCGCGGGGGTAATCGAATACGAGAATCAAATATTTACGTTGCTTGAAAATTAAAACAATTTTCCCTTGTTTTTAACTTTGCATTAATTCAGGAAGTTTTTTCCTTAGGAAATGCTAGTTACACCTAATGTCTTTATAGATGATAACATGATATATTCCAACAACCTGTGGCGGCTGAACCATATTGATATAATCTAAAGTTTATTGTTAGATCCATGAAATCTAATAAAATAAAAGTGTAACATGCATGTAGCATATATATATATATATATATTTTAAGTAAAGGATCTTTAATTTTTTTATTTATAAATATTCTCAAATTGTTGAGAGAATATTAGATAGACAGCATATGGTTTTAGGGTTCTCAACCACACCCGGTTCCCCGCAATATATATACACACACACACAAGCTATATGGTGAGTATCATATAGAGCAAATTAATATTTTGAGTTTAATAGCCAAAAAACTTATCCATGATCCATGATCAGTGTGAAAGATCAAGAGAGATAATTTCAAATGGTCTGGTGAAAAAAGGCTATCAAGTTAGGTAGTTTAGTGTCAATGCGAATCATTCAGTAGTTGATTTCTAGGGTTTTTATCGAGCACCGTTACATTGCTTTTGTGTTTAAGATGAACAGAATGTTACGTCATAATTTTTGGGAAATTTGGGGTTAGGCTTTAGTATGAACTTTTAACATGAGTAATTATATCCTGTACTACCTCTTTTGATAATAGTAAAATTCACTACTACAAAAATATACTAATTCAGCGCACTTATTACAGCGGTTTTGGTGAAACCGCTGTACGGAGGTACCAATTACAGCGGTTTTGTAAAAATCGCTGTAATAGGGCTTCTCGGTTCTAACCTATTACAGTGGTTCGTTTCTAAACCGCGGTAATAGGCGGTCCATTAAAATATATATAAAAAAGATTGGGCTATGATAGCGGTTCACCCCGAAACGCTGTAATAGCCCAATCTCGGTTCGGACAGAACCGCTGTAATAGGCTGATTTTTTATTTTTTTTTTAATTTTCGGTACCCCTATTACAGTTGTTCTGTCCGAACCACTGTAATAGGTCCGAACCGAGATTGGGCTATTACAGCGGTTCGGGGTGAACCGCTGTCCCAACCCAATTTTTTTTAAAAAAAATAATAAAAAACCCTATTACAGCAGTTCTTATGTGAATCGCTGTAATAGTCCAAAATCAAAAATTTTAAAATTTGTTTCCCGCTTCTCTCTCTACTCCCTATTACAGTGGTTCACATAAGAACTGCTGTAATAGGCCAAAACCAAAAATTTAAAATTATCTTCCCGCTTCTCTTTCTCTCTTTGTCTTTCTCTCTCTCTCTCTCTCTATAGCACCGCCGCCGTCGCCACCACCACCACCGTATGTGTGGGTGTATGTATATTTGTGTATGTGTGGGTGGATGTATGTATTTTTGTGTATATGTTGGTGTATGTATATTTGTATATATATGTGGGTGTATGTATATTTGTGTATGTGTGGGTGTATTATTTGTGTACTTGCGAAAATACGGGTTGTAATATTACGGTGTTGGAATGATACAAAATTCGTACAGTTATAGCGAAATGGCATTCTGAACAAAACGCATAATTATGCGGTCTTGTGATTTTAGCCATCTGAGATCGTTTAAGACCTCAAATTTGCGTTTTTTCGTATTTTCGTAATAAAATACAAATTTGAGGCCTTAAACGATCTCAGATGGCTAAAATTACAAGACCGAATGGCAGACACTTGCGTTTTGTTCAGAATGTCATTTCTCTATGACCGTGCAAATTTCGTGTCATTCCGACACCGTAAAATTACAACCCGTATTTTCACAAATGCACAAAAAAAAAAATTTAACCTATTACAGCGGTTTCGGCGGGAACTGCTGTAATGGGTTAATTTTTTTTTTTAATCCTATTACAGCCGTGGTCTAAAATTTCGACCAAAACAGCGAACTTTCGGTCAAAATTTTGAATTTCAGGGGGTTCCGAAGCGAAATCAAACCTTCAATCCAATTTTGCAGAATATCTTCTGAAATTTCGACAGAAACCCGAAATTTCCAGAAATTTCGGCCGAAACCCGATATTTCCCGAAATATTTATTGAAACTGAAATTTCGGCCGAATCTTTTTTTTATATAATTAGAAAATTATATTTATACACATAATATGGATCGAATTCACATAATATGTGTTCACCTTAGACACATAGTGGATTAGGGGTGTTCACGAGCCGAGCTCGAGCCGAGCTTGGTCATTTTTCCAGGCTCGAGCTCGATTATTTGTGTCTGGGCTCGAGCTCGAGCTCGAGCTCGATCGAGCCGTATAGTATGAGCTCGAGCTCTAACTAAACATATATATTTTTTATTTTTAATAAATTATATTATTATATAAATATTATATTATAATATATATATATATATATTAAAATATATTAATTAAAAAATATATATATAAAGGGAGCTCGCGAGCCGAACACTTATAAAAAAGCTCGAGCTCGGCTCGATCGCCGGCTCGAGCTCGTGAGGCTCGGCTCGAGCTCGAAAAATCTCGAGCTCGAGCCGAGTTTTTTTCGAGCCGGCTCGCCAAGCTCGGGAGCCGGCTCGGCTCGGTGAACACCCCTATAGTGGATACAATGTCATACCAACCCTACTCATATTCTTTGCCACAGGTTTATGTTACTATTCCTGTCAAGTATATTGTACCCATTGGGGTTTTTCAAGATTCAACACCAGAAGGATATCATAATTATCATTATATGCAGTGCTACCAATATTCCATGTCATGGGCGGAATATTGTCAACATGTAACTAATAATTTTCACTTGCAATATGAAAGTAGAGGTGGGACATATACTAGTGATAGCGATTTCGATCCTCCTAGAAACTCGATGTGGTATTGAGTAGTAACTTTTACTTAAATCTTGATACACTTTATTTTAATGAAGTTCCTATGAGATTTGATTAGTATCTTACTATCAAATTATATTTATTTCATATTTTTCGCAACAGTTTTTAGTGATATTATTTAACAAATTTATTATCCATATATTATATACAAAATATTATTAATGTAAAAAATGCATAAGAATGATAATTAAAGTTACTCAAAATTTTATTGCAAATTTCCAAATATTTTTATAAATTTTCATGATTTCTTTAAAATTGAAACCGAAATTTTGAATATCCCTGAAATTCCCATTGAAATTTCCTTAAATTTACTATACCGATATCTACCCCGAAACCGATATTTAAGACCTTGATTACAGCGGTTCATACTAGAACCGCTGTAATAGGGTATCCTTATTACAACGGTTTTTAGGCCTTTTCTGTAGTATTGATTCTCTCATCCAACTCTCACGCGTCGAACCACGTAAATTGTGTGTCGATTAATCTTGTATGTTTTTATTTTCGTGTTTGTTCTGACATTTGATAATGAAGTGCACTAAATATTTTAGATGGCATATACAATATTTGATGATTTTTAAAAAGAATTAAAAGAAAATGAACTGGATCCTTTGAGTTAATTATCTTTTGTTGTACACTTTATGGATATACTGCTGCAAAATAGTATTTCATTCGGCATTCCGTTTGACATCTTATGATCGATACATATATATATATATATATATAAAAATTGACTTGGGTTTACATATATTTGTCCGGTAGGATCAGGGTATTATGATTACGTGATGAAACACAATTTTGAAAAAATTGAAATGCCTAGCCAGCATTAAATTATTCCAAAATTGTGTTCAATCTCGCATAGACATTGAATACACAATAAACATCATTTGAACTAAAAAATCCACAAAAATCAAAGAGCAAATTATTCCAAAATAGATTCGGTGTCAAATTTTATCCTATGGTAAAAGCCTCTAGTTGATGAGGTAAAAAAAAAACTTTATACTTGCAGTCTGCCGTAAATTTATGTGTGTTGGGAAATCGATTCATAATCGAACCCAAATTGGTACGCAGCGGAATTAAAATAGAGACCTAGCTCTTATGCGTACATACATGACATCAAAAATTAAAGCATACATACTATGACTTAAAGCAATTAATTAAACACTTTAATTAATAATTATTATTGTCTATCTACAGCTTTAAAAGACTACATAATTAAACACTGAATAACTATAAAAACAATACATTGAAAATAAATGCTGTAATTATATGTAAAAAAATCATGTAACTTGAAAAATGTTTACTTGTCTTTGTTGTGTTTGGTATATTCCAAATAACCCCTTTATATAGGGTGAAAAAGAAATGAAAAAGCAAATGAATTTTTTCATGTAGACAGGTTTGCGAAGGGACCTTAGGGAAAATTAATTTTACATCAAATTATCATAAGATAATATTTAATATTACTTAACAATATTTAATTCCACTAAAGAAAATTGAATACACAATAAACATCATTTGAACTAAAAAATCCACAAAAATCAAAGAGCATGCATTACTTTTTTTTGCATGTTTCCTGTATAAAGTATATTGGCCACCGATCTACATCAAAGAATGTGCACTAAGAGAATCATAGGATTAAGAGTTATTGTTAATTAATGTGGTATAGATTCGGTGTCAAATTTTATACACGAATATACTATATATGGAATCCCTATTCCCATGATTAAGACAAATCATCGAATATAGCATATTATAGTCTTTAGCAGATAAGACGCCCATTCTTATCACCGACTATAACCAATTTATAATAACACATGATATACGTAATCCAAGTCTTTCATGGAACATCACTTCTATTTGGATTCTCATATGTAATTATGGACTATGCCTATCCCATAGGACATTTAGTAATACTCATAACTTCTAATATATATTATTTATTTATTCATAATAAATACATTAAATAATTGGATTTTAGGGCACATTCCTAACAATGTGATCAATTGCACGAGACAGCAAATGTGGACTAGAGGTCCAAAAAAAATTACCGTGCAGGAAGGGCATATTTTAGGCCCTGTAGTCGACCATAAGAGTAAGATAAGTACCAAATAATTTTGGTTCAGTCAAGATTAGTGATAATTAGAGATTAAGCAAACTGGTAAGTATAATTATCATTTATCTTGACTAGCTAACCACGATTAGTTAATTATTAGGCTCTCCTATATATTCATGCTCATTGGTGACATATGAACAAATTAGATTGCTACTACTAACCACACTAATTACGAATAGCAGTCTTACAGCAATTACCAGAAAAAATTAGTGCTAACTTTTTTAGTTACTTAGGGAAATATATTGCTTAGAGATATTATATTTAAATGGTTTAAGTGCCCAAACGGCTGTAAATTTCAAAAGGTGATGGTGGGCCCCAATTTTTAACTGAGGTTGAAATTTCATTCCAAATTTAACCGGGTTACATAATATATTCAGTGCTCGTATATTTGCTTATTGGAGTTGGGTTGGACAAAATGGACAAAAGCCCAAATCTTCTTGGTTGATGTGGACCTACGTGTAGTTCGTCGGGTTGAGCTAGACTAGGTCCCCTTTCATTCGTATCGAAAAAAGGGATCATCTATAGCAAATCCCTGTACTGAGTGAAAGATACGTGTTTAATGAATTGAATTTTTAATTAATGAATAAGTAACCGATGAACACGTGTCATTCATTCACTCATACAGTGTCATAGGAGATGCAATAGAATATCTCATATGTTCTTCTAAAACTCTCATAATTCTCGTTTAGGTAAATCACAAGCACCATTTGTATAGGGTGGACTCCGTATCGGTCTTTCCACATCGATGATTGTAATCGAATCGTATGATTATCTGGAGCTCCTCAAAATGACCCACGAGAAGCTGACTCAAAGGCCAAAATAAGGAGTTCTAGGACTACCAAGTTCAAGTGTAATCACAAGTCTACAATCATCTATCTATAGTGAACTTCATGTTGGAAATCAAATGTAAGTAAAGTACGTATGACGTACTTCTGGTAACAAATTCGAACAACACGTATGTATTTCGAATTTCTCTAATCCTACTTCGAACGAATGAGAAATTAAATGTTGAAGTTGTTATTTGAAATATGTGGGTTTACCGTGAGATTTCTTCTGATCCAACGGTGTAAAAGGATGAGGAGTTAAAGTATGCTACCTATTACGATCGATGACCACGATCGTACGGACTGTATTTTTCACACACATGTGATTGGTCGTATTTATAACGGTAAAAACAGTTAAGACCGTTACATGTGAGTCATTAAATTGAATTTAATGACATTTATGATCCCTCTCGTTTCTAACACCTATGTAAACCCCTCAAATATTTTTTTTCTTCCCAAGAGAGAATTTAGGGTCTGATTGGATGAACGTCTATTTCCAATTTCTCATTTTTCATAGATAAAGTAAGAGAAATTATTTTTAAGGAAATAGAGATATGAAAGAGGAAGTGTGTTTGAATGAGTTTTTTTGATAGAAAAAAGTGTAATGATTAAGTATGATGTGATATATTTTTTTTGTAAGAAAAAATCTTTTTTTGTGGGAAATTGGTATGGATGAGTTTTGTTTTTGTAAGAATATTTAACATATTTAAGCTAAATTTATCGATTAAGGCATCCAAAAATATGTAAAGTGGATCTTATTTCGTAGCTTACATCATTTCAAATAAAGATATGTAATTATTTTGATGATTATATCAAGATATTGGCGGATAAAGTACTTTTAATTATTGGGTGAACTGTCTAATCATAAATAGTAAAATTCTAACTTTTGAGAAAAATTTGAGAGAAATGTCCATTTTTCAAAGAAATTTGAGATTTTTTTCTGAGAAATTGTGTGTAGTATTTCTTTGGGATATTTTTGGGAGATATCAAATATATGCATTTTTGATGAAAAAAATCTCTGAGAAATCAAGAAATGGGAAACATCATCCCATCCAATCGGGGCATTTTCTCTTCATATTTGGTTCATTCTCTCAAGTTTTGTTATTCTGGGAATATCAAAGTCGAGAGTTGGATCATTCTTGTTATTGAGAATTCGAAATAGGATTTTGTTCAGGGTCTTGAGATTTGAAGTGGTTCTTCCCGAGAAAAACCGTTGTATCTTGGGACACAATTGCACCAACCCGTACCACCAATAGCAGAGCTATAGTGGGGCAATATTGTGTTAAGGACAGAGTGTTTACGCTCACCTCGATTCAAACTTGCATATCCATTTTTCAAATTCAATTTTACCAACAAACTTAACATGATAGTTCGTAATTTGATGTGAAAAATCTGGATAATTTGTAATTATGAAAAGTGAATTTAATGACTTTTGCATAATAAATCCGAATACTATAAGTATCCAGGATACTAAATATTATTGGATAATATTAATCTACGTTCCGAGTAGATGAGTTTAGCATTTCGAATTTTTCAAATCGGACTTGTAACGAATGAGAAATTAAGTGTTAAACTGGGGTGTTTCAAAGAGTTTATCCCACATAGGAATAAAACCACAATTGTAGTGGGTTTATAATTCCATGTCTTGGGGTAAAGGGTTTGTCATTTGGGTCATCTCACCTTTGTGGGTTTTGTGAGGGGAAATGACCTAACCATGGTCTGATTCACCACACACGCGCCCACGCCGCCGTAGCCTCCCGCCCGGACCAGGCTCGGGCTATGGACTGGGTCCGTGGAGCTGGGCTTGGGCTTTCAATATATTAATTTTTTTGGAGAAAATTAATCCCACAAGTGAAAGTCCAACAGGAAAATCGTACATGTTAAATACGAAGTTGAACAAATGCTGGACACGTTTTTCGATTGTGAATTAGCCTTCTAGAAGGTCTCACACTCGAACATTGGGTTTTTACATTCGAAAGTTGACCCCTTCTAGAAGAATATTTGAAATGCCTGGGTGCCAACGTTCGAACATCGGCTGCAGTTTCAGATTGCCAATTTATTTCTCGTATTTAATTTGTCTGATTTTGGAGCCTATAAAAGGCCTCCTCCAGCAAACTTGAAAATCATACCAACACAAATTCTCTCTTGTGTTCATCTTCATATGCTCTTCTTCCTCCTTGAAAGTTCAAGTAGCATTTTGGTTCGTTGTTTCTAAAAGTTGAAGTGGCTCATTCTTAGAAAGTATTCATTGTATTTTGAGACACGTATTGCCAACGTCGGGACCACCTATAGTTGGGGCAATTTCGTGTTAAGGATGAAGTTATTCTCGCCTTGAATAATCCTCTATCTCATTTTCGATTTATTTTTCAGTTTGTTCGAAATTTTGATTCAACACTCACCTCTCACCCATACTCTTTTTAGAGTACCTTCAAGTTGAGGGCGAAAATTCGAAAGGGAAGTGCTGGTGGCAGTTGCAATAAAATCAGATTGTACGTCTACATTGTCTACTATTGTATTGCCTAATCCATGTTCTAGAGCCAAAAGACTCCCGAAAGACATATTTGTCCATTTGTCTACCTCATGTATCGAGAATTCGTTGTATATGCTTAAATCTTCTCCGTTTATACGGGTATTCACAGCCTCACATGCTTGCCAAGTGTGAATATTGCTTAAATTGTCCCCATGAATGTGTGAATCGGAGGACTCGCCCTGCTGCCATGCGTTGAAATCACTGTCACTCTTATAAGGATTTTGTGAGCCAAAACACGAAGAAGATAGTCTCAGAGATTGAGATTATGTTTGGTTATGTTTTGGGATTGTATTTTGGTGAGAATTTTTGGTAAGAAATTTATGGGGACACGTGTATATTTGACGAGATTGTGTTTAATTTTATTTTGGGAGTTGATTTTTTGGTTTTTTGTTTTTTTGGTGAGATAATGTTTGATTTTGTTTCCAGAGGAAACAAAAGTTAGTATAGCAATCAAATCATTAAACTTTTGTCTATTAATAATTAGTTGATAATTAAAAGTTAAGAGAGAGGAGAGACAAAAGTAGGGGACAATACCTGGGTTATAGATTTTTAAATAAATAATCATTGTATTTTTTTTAAAAAAAGTAACATATTTTTTGACCAAAATTGTGTTAACCAAATACATTTGGGTCTAGATTTTGGATCAATTTGGGTTTGAAAACAAATCCAAACATATCCTGAGATTCCCGCAGAAAATCTTCTCTAATCTTGTTGATCCATAACAATTTGCTTCAGTCAAGAGATCTCTGGTTTAGAAAAAAAAAAAAAAACTAGAAATGAGAAATTTTCATAATTTCTGGGGAAAATTACACATAGACCTCTCACTTATTATGTAATTACCAAAACACCCCCCTCATGTTAAGAATTTCTTTTAAATACACCCTCTATATATTTAAAAATTCTTAGGCTATGTATGGTTGTATTTTCGAAAATGAATTTTGAGTTTTTATTGGAAAATGTGTATTATAGAAATTAGTGTGAAAATATTAATTTTTTTTGTTTGTTTTGATGTGTTTTTGAGAAATGTTTGAAAATCGTGTAAATGTGATATAAAGTTGATTGAATTAGTTATATATGTAATGATGATGAGAGAAAAAATTAGAATAATATTTTATTAATGATAAAGTAAGAAATAAAATGTGTTGGATAATTGAATTATGTAATTAATGAAATGAGAGAATGAAGTGATTGAAATGATGACTAACTATATAGGGGAATGTGTAGTAGGATTTAAAATTTGAGTATTTTCTGTAGAATTTATCTTGGAGTGTGTATTTTCATTTTCTGTTAATTCAAAAAATGAAAATACACTCAGAATACCTAACCATACAAAGTCTTACTATTTTACCCATATGAACCTTATAAATAGACCTCTTACAGGGGTGTGTAGGTAATTTTCAATGAGTATGATAAGATTTTGGTAACACCATAAGTTAGGGGAGGGGGTCTATGCGTAATTTTCCCTATTTTCTGTTTGGTAGAACAGTGATGAGAGAGACGAAACTTCAACAACATTTAATTATTCATGAATTTCATATACATACACACATATATATATATATATATATATATTGGGTCAAGATCGAGTACATACTTTCTCTTAGATAAGATCTAAGATCCAATATACACCATTGGATCAATTAAATCCAACAGTCCAAAAAATAAGGAATAAACAGGCTGTAGAAATTGAAAAATAAAGATTAGCGGTATAATAGACAAAATGGCAAGATTATACAACATTCAGTTACCCAAAATATAACAGAAAAATCTCCTACAATCTCTCCAAATCTGATACCCACGAAAATCTCTCAATCCCAGGCCAAGATTAACGCAATCAATTTATAGAATCGTATTAACCTCATATTTCAGTCAATTATCACAAAAAAATTTCTGAAATTCTGAAATTTCTGAAAAATCGAGATTGAAAAAATCAAAATCTGAAATATTAAACTTCTGGAATTTGCGTGAGTTGCTGCTCGAAGACGACCGGAAATTAGCTGGGGAAGACGATCGGAAATTAGCTGGGGAAGGCGACCGGAAAATAGCCATGAATTTCGCGAACTGAAAATTCGATCGTGAAATATCAATCTTCTCCTACTGTATATTTGTGTATTAGCTATTGTATAATGTTTATTAGCTGTTGTATTCACTGTATAACGGGTTATATGATTTTGTATATTGACTTATATTTAACTGTATATTGTGTTATAAGATACTGTATAATGATTTATAAGATTGTAATTGTATAATGTATAAACACACACTGTATAATGGGTTGTATGATACTGTATAATATGTTATAACATACTATATAATGGTTTGAAAATCACTAATTGTATATCAGTAATCGCTCACTGTATATCACCATTGTATTTACTGTATAATGGTTTATAAGCTACTGTATAATGATTTATAACCTACTGTATAATAGTTTAAAAATCACTAATTGTGGTGTCACTAAAATACCACATTGTATATCACCACTCATGTACTGTATTTTGCTTTAAAAAATAAAAATTATATATATATTTTAAATTTTCGAAAGGCAAAAACTGTTTTTGGAATTTGGCCCCAAGCTCTACATCAATCTCGAAGGAAACGTCGTTTTAAAAACAACTCAGATACTTATCATAAGTATACTGAGCACCACCCTCTCGGGCCCAAATTTCATCGTTTTAATAGGCTTTTTCGCGCTTTTATATTTTCAGTCGGATTTTTATTTTTATTTTTATTTATTTCCATTATTTCCAAACTTTACCTTGTTTGTATTTACTGTATATTTGTTTATTAACTATTGTATAATGAATTAATTAGCTATTGTATTCATTGTATAATGACTTATATAATACTGTATATTGATTAATATGATATTGTATAATGTGCTATAAGATATCGTATAATGGTTTATAAGATTGTAATTGTATAGTTATAAACACACACTAATTGTATAATGTATAAGCTACTGTATAATGTTTTAAAAATCACTAATTGTGTTTGTCACTAGTACCACACTGTATAAGATGTTGTATAATGATTTATATGATATGTAATTGTTATTTACAAGTCTTAAAAACTAACAAAATGCAATTTTGAAGCCCTAAACGATCTCAGATGGCTAAAATCACGAGACCGCACTGCAAAGCAGTGCGTCTTGTTCAACACGCCGTTTCGCTATAACTGTGCAATTTTTGTATCATTCCGACATAGTGAATTTTTTCCCCATGATTTCGCTTATATCATTGTTATTTGCTTTGATTTTTTATTTTTGAAGAATCTGTTCTTGTGAATTCTGTTTTTGAAGAATTTATTTGTGAATTAAACTGACTTTCTTTGCATTTAATACCACACTGTATAATCGCGTTATATGGACTGTATAATGGAATATAATTTACTGTATAATGATGATTAATGTACTGTATAATATGTAGAAAAAAATGCAGAATTTACAATTTATGATTCGAAAGAAAAAACGAATTTGGAAGCAGAATTGATGAATAATGAAGAAATTTCAGATTTTGGTAATGAAATTGATAATTTCTGTAAATAGATCGAATTATAATTAGAAATAAAAATAAATTGGGAAGCAAAATTAGTTATGGAGAAAAATCAGGAATCTATTATGGGAAGATTTAGTTTGTTATGTTTTACTGCCTAAAATGCCCCTCTCATCATTAAAACAATTTAAATAATCTGAAAAATAAGATAAACACACACCTTGGGATCAAATTGAATCAAAGGCCTAGATTGGGTCTTAGATCTTACCTAATGTCAAGGTATGTATTTGATCCATACCCTATATATATTTATATATGGCTATGCCTTTTCGAGCTACAAGATTTCAAAATGAAAAAATCTAATCTGTTGGCAGAATTAATATAAAATGCCATTCTTATCTGCTGTAATTCTTCGCAGAAAGCACAGAAAACTGAAAGTATTAATCATATTAGAAAACACTACGATCGAACGCACCTGATTATTGAATTTCTGTTCAAGATCTCATGGAGCGGTGGACGGCAAAGCAAAAACTGAAAGCAGAGTGTTTTTGAGAGAGAGAGGAGAGAGAAAGTAAGAAAGACTTGAAATTTTATTCATCAACGATAACTCTCTTTTTCTGGTAAACGACTTTAAATAATCCCCCTAAAATAGTGAGGGTGTATTTTTCTAAGATTCACACGAGAGAGAGTTTGCTTCCAGTCACATAAAGCGGGAGCGCCGGAGATCAAGAGCGTAACTAGCTGTTATTCTGTTACACAACTATACAATATGTCACTGTTATATTTACGAATGTATTGAGAAATTTTTTGCGTTATATAGTTATGTAACAGAAGTTTTGAGGTGGGACTAGTGAATTAACGAAAGGGTAAGTAATAAGAACTTTAAATAATAATTTTTTGGGGCGCGGCAAATTGGAAAATATAATTTGAATGAGTGCCGAATGAAAATATAATTTGAATTTTGAAGATTCGTTGTGATTGTTAAACTGTTAAAGTGACGATTGTTTGAATAGTCTGGTCAATTTGTTGTTATTTTAGAGGAAATTAGCATGACCTAATCACCTAATGTAGTCCAAATTCTGTTGGGAAATATACATGTAGCCCGACTAAGCACAACAAAAAATTTTAATTTCTAGGATTTAAACATGCGAGTTTATTAATCCTACGGGCTTATCACGTATCATAGGCTTGCGCATCTCTACACTAGTTATTTAGAACTTAAATAAAGAAGATCTTACCTTATTCGATTTTTCGTAAAAATCGAAGAGTTTCTTCTTCCTTAACGTAAACTCCCTAGCTTGCTTTTCGTTTTTCCCTTTGATGAAGATTTCAAATTCCTCCACCAAAAACGCCTTTGATCGGATTCTTGATTCACTTCAGAGACCCAAGTATCTCTCCTCTAAAGTTGATCTACACCCCGGATACCCACTCGTTTATAATCTTTAGTTGGGTTGATCTATAAATGTTTATTCTAACTCTAAGAAATAGTGTATGGGATTAAAGTGAAAACAAAAATTTACTTTTCTAAGTAATTTGGAAGAATTCTTGAATTCAAGATCTTGATGAATAATCAAAAACTCAAGAACTTGTATGTGGAGAGAGAGAAACGATTTTCTATGCAAGAGGAACAAAAATTTTGGCTTCAAAAGTCATCATCTTATTTTCGTTCCATACTAGTCATATATATAAGAATAAGTTCTTGCAATTCTTTCCCATGTAGAACTCTTCTACATTACACCTTCTCCATGTAGGAATAGAAGACTAATTAATTTTCAAATAGAACTCTTCTATTTTAATTAGTTTTCTTTCTCTCTAAGAAATTTTATTTCCTTCTAGAAGAAATTTAATTAAACTCTTTAATTATTTTCCTCCACCAAATTTTCGACCAAGGCTTAATAAAATAGCATTTTAATAATTAATCCACCATACTAGATTAATTAAAAATCACTTCCAATTAATTAAATACTTTCTAGACTTAAGCTTAATTAAATTGATCTTATCAACTTAATTAATTTATTTATCCAACACTTGAATAAATAAAAGTCTTAATTAATTAATCTAATTAATTAATATATTAACTCAATTACTTTGAATTAAATTTTCTTAGCTGAGAAATGGATTTGTCGGAGAATTGTGTGTGACCCTTTAGGTTCACCAACATACTAGTAATGGGTTCATAACCTTTATGATTTAATTTGGACAATTAAATTATCTCGATTAATTAAACACTTTTAATTAACCATCTTATTATTTAATCTCCATTAAATATAAGATACCATAAATCAAAGAAAAATTTCTAGCTACTTATCTTGAAGACCTAGATGTAGGCGATTCAAAGTGAACCTTTCCAATCGTGCATTCCATGCAAGTGAGATTCTTCCATCAACTAATTTCCCAATTGAATTAAGGATCGAGGAATCTTATTGGTCGAGATCCTTGTAAATTCAATCTTAATAATTCAAGTGTGTTTGACTAGTGATTAATTAATTCAAGAAACTCACTTCTTAATTAATTACTTACTTGCCTTGGTCAAGGACTAACTCAATCAAATCACTTAGAATAGTATAAGAAATTCGCTTGTTCATCTAGACAAGTGATAGATCCTTTGTTGTCAACACCAACCTCCATATACGAGTCACTACACCCAATCACCAGTCCATATGTGTCCTTGGAAAAGAACTGACACAGGAGTCAAAGTGCAGTGAGTCAATATACAAGATTATTGTGATGACTCAAGTCAAAGAATTAATCTTACACTATCGTGATTAAGAAACTCCTAATTCGACATATATAGAAATAATTCCAATTTAGGAAGTTTCAGTCAGGGTAATCAGTGAACTTGTTCTCAACAAGCACCCGTGTATGTGCATTTGTGTCAACTACACTAATGTCTATAAAATGAGACATTTTCTAATTAAGAGTATGCATCATAGACGCAAGTCTATCCGAATTATCAATGTCCCATCTGGATAATTCTATGACTTGGACAGTATTTAGAAATCACAGCCTTAGAGACTTGTTTTATGATATCCATCCAATGAGATATCACGCCCCATAGCTATGTGTGAATTTTAGGGAGTTCATCATACAATTATAACAATATAAACATAAGATGAAGAAATGTCTTTTATTAATATAATGTAAAACGAAATTGTTTATTACAAGAATAGATAAAGAAAGTCTATCTAGGATTGGCTCGCATGACACTATTCTAACAAATTCTGTATTAGGAAGATGAATTTTAAATGATTTTAAGTTAGGTGTATTTGAAATTCACGTAATGATTGAAAAATAGTTTAATATATGTAAGTTTTAAAGGATTTGAAATTCACACTACTATCCAGACAAACTTAATGAATTTGCTGTTGAATTGAAAATCTATAGTTCCCAAATCGTTCAATTCAAACACAACTTAAATGAATTGTTGTTATGTTATGCTTAGAGCTTTGATGAGATTAATAAGATTATTCTTCCTCGAATAAAATGCAACATATTTGATATTTTTATAACACTAGCCTATAGGGATTGCATTTTTCACCACTCAAATGTTTGTTTATATACGAATGTAGACGTATTGAGAATGTTGCTCTTGATCCATGTATGAATAGTAAAAGATTAGTTGGGGTAGCAAATGTAATTTGGGTGTTAAATCAACATAACAGGCGTTTGAAGTGGGTTAAGAAGGCTCAATCAAAAGTGAGTCTTTGACGGACGTTAGTGCGCCGTCAAAGAAGGCGATGACACCTACACTTAAAATTGTTGTTTAATGCCATTGGTGGGACCCCCTGGTGGAGCACTGGCGCACGGTTTTCTAACTTGGGCAATGGGATTAAAAAGTCCATTTAATAAGTTTGGTTTGTGCAATTTACCGTGATTCCCGGGAAATGAGATGTTATCCAAGTAGGTATGTGTTTAGTCAAGTTTTAAATCATTGTATCATACATGATGAGGTGAATATTTCACTTTATGATATTATTATGTGCATATTCAGTGATTGACAAATATACTTGAATATTACCTATTTTGGTAACATGGAATTTCCCATGATTCCCACTCAAGTCGTGGTGACTTATTTGCTTTTCTTACACGAAGGAAAAGCAATTGATTTTGGTAGTTGACTGATGAGCCCTACATTCAAAAATCAATTAACAAATGAAATTGGGAGGAAAATTTATTCTATAGTCACTGTCGTTTGTTAACGGCGTTATATATCTATTTGACATAATAATATTTCAACATATCATATAGAGGTGGCAAGGTGTATTGGAATTATACTCTCAGGTAAGTCTCTCTCCCTCCTTGAGAGTTTTTTCCTCCACCTCCACCGCCTCCACCACCTCCACTTTCTGCAAATCATCACCTCCTCTATTGCCTTCTCTCTCTCTCCCTAAAGAGTTTTTCTCTCTCTTCCTGAGAGTTTTTTCCACCACCTCCACCGTCTCCTCCACCATCTCCACCGCCTCCTCCACCACGCCATCTCATCTCTCCACCACCTCCACTGCACCATCTCCCCTCATCCTTGCAGTACCGACTCTTCTCCACCGCGCCGCGACCATGCCTTCGCCGTCTACTGCTGCACTTGTCATCACTTTCAGCCGAGGTCAGATCGAGCCGACCTCCACTGTCATGGAATTTTTGGGTGAACCAAAGGATAGATCCGACGTTTTTATGGTCGGATCTGAGTTCTTTATGGTCGGATCTGAGCTCCCTCCACCATGGAAACCACCTCTTGACTGAGGCTGAAAAGACACGTATTGATCGAGAGCTTGGTCAACTCTTGGGTCGGATTTTGGACTCACCACATCTTCTTAATATCTCTCTATTGTGGTGTTTTTTGCGGCCTTCTAATTCTTGTTTTTTATTTGTTTATGTCATTTTTTCCTTTTCGGTTTGTTTGAGGCATTTGGGTCTTGGTTTTTGCCAAAGGTGCTTCTTCGTTGGTGCCAAGTTTTTGGCCGTTCCAAGACTACCTATTATTGATACAACTTGCATGTATTGGTCTCCGCCAGCAATTGGGTGGGTGAAAATTATCTTTGATGGACCCCTTTTTCCTAACCCGAAAGGTGTTGGAGTGAGGATTGTTGCCCGGGCATTGGCGTGTGTAGATGGGCTTACTACGTTGAATCTGCAAAGTTGGAATTATGTGGGTCTCGAGGGTGATTGTCTTTCCCTCCTTCAAAAAATTAATTCACCATCAGAAGACATGTCTTCTGTGGGTTCTTTCGTTTTTGATTTTCAGTTGTTGTCTGTCTCGTTTAGAACTAGTTTTTGTGTTGTTCGTTGTTTAGCACGTGGTGCTCATTTGTTTGTAACCGGTGTTGTTTTGGGTTTGATTGTGGCCGACGTAGCCTAATATATATTTACCGTTTCTCTTCAAAAAAAAAAAAAGGTGTATTGGACATTTGGATCCATTGGTCCAATCAAAGCCAATTATTTTTGGGAAAAACACTTGGGTGCACCCACACATATAAAAAATATAATAAAGTAATATATATAATATAATGATAAGTTATATAATTTTTTATTATATTTTTATGTGTGTGGGTGCACCCAAGTATTTTTCTATTTTTGATTATAGTTAGGTTCTGTCTTCAATTTTCCGTGTTCGTTGGATCTTTAGTCTTTTCGGGTTTAATTGGATGTCACATCCATCTTGAATTTTTTTTTTCATGACAAAAATAAGAAAAAGTAATTTTAGAGATAAAAAATGTGGTGTTAATAGTGTGTTTCAATGGTTTTTTTTAGAGAAAAATATGTAATATTATGGTTGATGTGATATATTTTTTATTGTGAGAAATTTGCTTGAATTGATTTTAAATATAATTTTTCGTAAATATTTTTTAGCCAAAGTCATCGATTTAGTCATAAAAAAAATAGGCAAAATGGATCTTATTTTGCATGTTATGTTATTTTGCATTAAAATATATGATCAATTTGACTCTTGGTGTTGAGAAATAGCCCAAAAATACCTTTTTAATCGATAGCCAACTGTCGAATTATGATTAGTAAAAATACACTTTTTCTCTTTTTTCGCATGAATTTCTTCAAAATTAGCTAGAATTTTGAGATACTTTTTCTAAAAAAAAATTGACGATGTGCCAATCAAACATGTTATCCAGAGAAAAAATCTCGAAAAACTTTTTTTCCATAGTTGAGGTTGTCAGCCAATTAGTCCCTTAAGGATTTAATTGGATGATATATCCATCTCGGAGAATTCTTTTCATGACAAATGTGAAACAAAGTGTTTGGATGAGGTTTTTTTTTTTTTTTGAAAAAACATGTAATGATTATGGTTGATTGTTATGTTTTTTGTTGTGGGAAATTTATTTGGATTAATGTTAAGATATACTTTTTCGTAAACATATATTAGTCAGCCTCATCGATTTAGACATCAGAAAAGAGGCAAAATGGATCTTATTTTACACTTTACGTTATTTTGCATTAAAATATATGAGTAATTTAACTCTCGATGTTGAGAAATAGCCGGAAGAAACTTTTTCATCGACGGGGAACTGTCAAATCCTGAATAGTAATAATTCACTTTTTCTCTTTTTTTGTAAGAATTCATTTTAAATTAGCTAAAACTTTGAGATATTTAAAAAAAATAAAAAATTGATGAGTCAACCAAACATGTTATCTAGAGAAAAAAAATTCTAAAAACTTTTTTTTCATAGTTGAGGTTCTATTAGGGCCATGTTTATAAAGGTTTTTTTTTAAAAAAAAAAACCCGCATGTGTTAGTAATTATTTATTAACACTAATTTGATTAGTTATTTATTTATATAAATTAGCGGGTAAAATAGTCTTTTAATGATTGAAAACTATCCCAGTCTTGGTATACGCGCGTGGATGTCAAACTCAGTTAATTGTTAATGGAGGGGAGTTTTCTCAGGGTTTAATAAAATACGAGACTTGTCATGCCAATTTTTCTAACACAGGGGTGTATTTGGTGTTTTCGCGCGAACACAGGGCTATTTTGTTTAAAACCTTATTTATAAAGAGATAACTCATTTGTTGGACTTCATCAGTGTACGTTTGGTTTGGGCCTTGGGAATCTGTCTGAATATTACCTTTACAAGGGGTGTTTGTGTAATATAGATTATCCACATAAATGATGATATTTATTGATTAAAGTATGGTGTGTGTGTTGGTTGGTTTGTTGGGGGAAAATTTATATTAGACCGAATCCAATAATTTTAGTGTCTATCTCACTCAAATAGTAAAGTGTATTGTGTTCTGACCCCACGCATATGTGTGAAAAAGATAGATACAAAATATACAATCGGACTATTGAACTCGGTCTGACATAGAATTACCCGTTGGTTGGGGGGCGTAATTGGGAAAAAATTATGCTAGACCAAGTTCAGTGGTCTTATTGTCTGTCCTTCACACATAGTAAGATGTATTGTGTGTGGTTTCCACACACACTTGTGTGAAAAAGATAAACACAAAATACACATTCGAACATATTAAACTCGATCTGACGTAGAATTAACTGTTATTTGGGCTGTGTCATTTTGTATTTTTTACCGCCCATCTCCTTGAAGACCTCCATAGTAATCATATCCTACCCAATGACCTCAATATGTCTGTTTTAGAGAGTGTTTTACTTAACTTATAAGCTCTCTTTTTCTTTTCTTTTTTTAAAGAGAAAATCGATGCTTAGCTTATAAGCTCTTTGAAACATTTTATAAGATATTTGAGAGCTTATAAACTGTTTGGTAAATTTTTTAGTAAAAGAGCTTATAATGTGTTACAAAGTGTTTGGAGGCATATCTACATATAGATTATCCATGAGGTAGAGGCACGACGCCGGGAGGGTAGACTTGGAGTTAGAAGTCATGGAGGCAGGATGCCAAGCCAGGTATTGCCAGAGGGACGTGACATAGCTCATGAAGAGGGAGCATCGAGCAAATATGTGTCAGAGACCCGAGTTGTCCATTGAAAAAATTGAGTGGGCGGATGCATTAGATATAACTCATGCAGCGGCAGAGAGCAGATATGTGAAGGATCCAGGATTACCATTGAAAAAAGTCCTTGGTATAAGAATGTCAACGGACGGGTTGGCCTAGACAATTTTGGGTTGTGACATGTTTCGAGTTTTGGAGTAATTTATATCCGTGTATTAGATGGACCGAGAGGGATATGCCCCGGTATTCAGGAGTTGGCTGATCACCAAAAGAATTGGGTAGTGGCGAGGGTTTAAAGAGAGAGAACGATCTTCACATAGAGAGTTCGTCAAGTGGGTGACACTAGAGGGCGGATGAATTGATGAGGCAAGGAGATGTCTTGCGAATTTTTATTTCTATTGGGTTTGGAGACATGCCAACTAGATTAAGGTTCACTTAGGAAAAGTGAAGTGGTGGTTCAAGTTGAGTGTGAGATTTTTGATTAATCTCTAAGTGGGAGATTGTTGGGATATAGTGGAGTCGGGTCAAAAAGAGGATAGAGAGATGGAAACAATTGAGTCAAAATAGAGCCAAGATGAAGCCGAGATTGGTCGGGAAAACCTGGGGTCGCGAAATGGTCGAAAAAGGTGAAAAATAGGTGTTCCAGGAGGAAACGCCACAGCATTGGAGGACAGACTCCGCAGCGTCTCGGAAAAAATGAGCATTTTTAGTAAACGCCGCAGCGTTCGACAGCGAGTTGATAGTTTTCTTGTGTGAAAACGAATCAGTTTTGGCGAGATTTTGACCGTTTTTGGATTCCTTATTTGTTTTCTATTATGTTTATACATCTTCCCTTTATATTAGGAACATGTTTCCTAATTTGATAAGGTTTTAGATTACTCCACTCTTGTAAACAGTAGAACTCTCCTTGTAATTAATTGATTCACTCTTGAGAAATAAAAATATAGTCTAGATGTTGGCTCGTGGATGTAGGCATTTTGCCGAACCACGTTAAATTCTCATGTTCATTTTTTATGTTTAGTCTTATAATTTTCTTGCTTTTTAATTATTTTTTTGTGCTATGGTGTTGCCATTTCTATCATTCTATAACAAATCATTGTACTATTATAAAGAATAAAGGATGAGATTTATGCATTGAAATAATTATATGATTGGGGTGAATGACTATTTTGAAGTTGGTAATTTTTTCCAGCCCATCTCCTTGAAGATCTATAGAATAATCTTATCCTACCCAATGGGCCCCATTATGTCCGTTTTAATTTCAAAATTGCTGTTCCAATGGTGTGTCAAAACAGAAGAACCTACCACCAATAAGGTCCATCACAGTTGGTAGATAGCTGAGTTCCTTAAGTATTTGTCCAGGGTTCGATTCCTGATAGTGTGTATGGAAAAGGCTTTGTTGGGAAAGGCAAAACCCACTTCGATAATCTCTACGTCTCGAAGGGAAATAGTCTCTGGCGTCCGGCTGGAGGAAACCCTGGTATATATCAAAAAAAAAACAAACAGAAGAACCTACCAGATGATCAGTGTTATGATGTTCCCATTATGTATTGAAATAAAATATACTTAACTAATGTCAATGTCAATTTCTTGCCTATTGATCTTCTACTGAGAGACTGAATGTATTACATGTACTATATATATATATATATATATATATCAATAGATGTAAATAAATAATGAGACAATCACCGTACATCAAACCGCGCATTACATATATAACAGGTGCAACTTAGAATAAACTGTATTAAGCTTAAGAATTTAATTGGATTTGTTGTCCGATGCCCTCTTCTTGGATATCCCACATTTTGTCTACTTTAAGAAGTTGAAATCTGCATATGGACTGTAAATGATATTTGTGTGAGCATTTGATCCCTTTTTGCATAATTATAATTGGACTCTTTTCTGTCCGAAAACCACATTTTGCAGGCCTGAAATTATTCTTTTATAATGAACGAGATCAATTTTTTCATAATTAATTATACAACAATAGGTTGAATTGCCCGTAAATCTCATCAGTAAAATATTCGTGTAAGTGTTGAAAGAGATAAAATTGTTCGTAAAATTTTAAAACCCATTTCGCGTCTATATATCTTAGATATAAATCTCAATAAAAAAAACATATCTTACTTTTGCAAGTTAACCTCCATTGGCTAAGGAGTAACTAGTACTAGTCGGCTAACCCTTGAATTTTTTAATTCTTATTCTCAATTCAACGCGTCGGATGTTTTAGAATGATAAGACTAGTAAATTGACAACTTTTAAGGATGTAAATCAAAAAGTAATATATCACACTCGTCTAGAGAAGAAACTAGAAAAAAGAACAATAGCCACAATAGGTTGACGGCGCAAATTCCACGAGCTTATGAAACTATAATAACATGAAGAATCTTTCATTGTAAACTCTTATTGCAAGATAATGAGTAAGTAATACGTGTTCAATAAAAATTCAACTACATATTCAGTTAATACACTCGTATAGTACATGTACGAGCATATCATTGGAGAAAATTTTTGTTTTCTATATATATTTTGAACATAACGACTAAAATTCGTACTTTTGAGTTGAATCATTTAATACACATATTTTACGTATTTCATATTATACTTGACGACTAATACTCTATGTTTGAAAAAAAAACTATTTTTATTTAAAAGGCCAGGCAACCTGGCCGACCGAGTGAGGCAGTAGGCTTGAAAATTATATTGAAATTATTATAGTTATTAGCTGAATATCATATAATTATAAAAACACAAATAAAGGCTTATAATTTATCAAAATATTAATTGTTGTCAACTAATGGCTCATACAATTTTTTTTTTCATAATTTAAAAGTGAGTAGAAGCAATATATATACCTTACAAAATATATAATATAAATATAAGTTGTATTTTTACTCTCGAATAATTTATTTTTATTTGGAGTTTACTTGTACTCGTACATATTCATTTATTTTCTATTCATGTATTTTTTTAGCAGGTTTTTCTCTGTAACTTTAAAAAAAAATCTGTAACATGCTTGTATGTATTAAATACCGAATTTCTACAGTCCGTTATTTAACTAACTAGGACAATAGAATTGCAATATAAGATCTCATTTGAATCAAAGATAATATTAATTCCACTGCGAGGAGGATTTATATAGTCGTATCCAGTAAATTAAATGTTAATTACTAAGCAACGGGGTGTGGCCTAGCGGTCACAAGGCCTTTGGCCGTGAGAACTCACCCGGGTTCGAAACCCCAGGTGTGGGGAATGGGGGTATTTCCCCTATATCCTCCCCTGGGGGGCCCTGCGCTTATCGAGTCCGTCGCCTATGAGTAACCTAGGGCGGCTTATCCCCATACGTGGTTTGCGGGCTATTGCGTGTGGGCAGGTTTGCTCTGCTGGGTGACTGACGGAGATTTACCCTGAAATTTCTAAAAAAAAGTAAAATAAAAAAATAAATGTTAATTACTATGTTGATCGTCTCTTATTTAACTAACTAGGACAATAGAATTGCAATATAAGATCTCATTTGAATCAAAGATAATATTAATTCCACTGCGAGGAGGATTTATATAGTCGTATCCAGTAAATTAAATGTTAATTACGTTAACGGGGTGTGGCCTAGCGGTCACAAGGCCTTTGGCCGTGAGAACTCACCCGGGTTCGAAACCCCAGGTGTGGGGAATGGGGGTATTTCCCCTATATCCTCCCCTGGGGGGCCTTGCGCTTATCGAGTCCGTCGCCTATGGGTAACCTAGGGCGGCTTATCCCCATACGTGGTTTGCGGGCTATTGCGTGTGGGCAGGTTTGCTCTGCTGGGTGACTGACGGAGATTTACCCTGAGATTTTAAAAAAAAATAAAAATAAAAAAATAAATGTTAATTACTATGTTGATCGTCTCTCCCATATACCTATAAATACAAAAACATTTTTAGTATTATGGTCTAATATACATTTGATAGTTTTTTTTAATTACTTTTTATCTCTTATAGACATAAAGGATTTCTCTTGTTCTCGTCCATGGACATAATTCAATTGAATGAACCACATGAATTTTCGTGTCTGTTTCTTAGTACGTACGTTATTGATGTTTTTTGCTTTATACTAACAAGAGGCATGTTCACTAGTTTGAGCCTATTTCGTTTTCTGTGAATGTGATCGAATTGTGAGTTGTGTTAATTAACATATAGTGTTCGAATTTTTTAATTTATTAAATTCTAGGTTTCAAATAGCTAGCAATTCTTTTTTTATTATATGCTCGTTCAACTTCATTCCAAATTTTTCGCATATTGAATATATTAATCTAAAAACATATTTCATCTTGTATTTTAATTTATATACGTATATAAAATTTACATCAGTTTGTGTATTTAAAAAAAAAATTTATACACAACATAGATTACGAAATTGGGACATAGGACCCAAACTAGTTACTCGACTATAAAATACCATCATTTTGACTTTACTTTAGTGAGGTAACGGAATATATAAAATGAAAGAAGAAAACCTTACTATGAGGATTTTGGTCTTAGAGAAATATATTATTCAATTCAAAATTTTCCAGCAATACTTAAAGGGGAAAAACAAGGAAGATCCAAAAGAATACGAAAATCACGTGAGACATAAAAACGCGAATTTGATACTCTAATAAATGATCTCAGATGACTAAAAAATGATACCTCACATGTTATGGGTTTGGCTCAGAATGTCATTTCTCTGACCGTACTAATTTCGTAGCATTCTGACACAATAACTTTTTTACCTGAGTTTTCTCCGTATAGTTTCTTCTGTTTTCTGCTTCCTCAATCAGATTTCAGGCCAAGGGTTAGGTTGAAAAAGCCTGTTGGTTACATAATTATTGCTATATACCACTTCTTTTTGCATCCCAAAATTTCACTTCCTAGTTGGCAGATTACATGTCATGCCACATTGACATATGAACCACAATTGATAATCTTTAATTATACTTTTACTTTGATAATTTCCATTCCCCCCCCCCCCCCCCCCCCCCCCCCCTAAATTTTGTAAATTCTTGACTAAGGCAAATCGGTGCTCCATTAACATCATATTGTTGATACAATTCTCCAAAGCTTTTCATCCTTCAAGGCTTCAGTAGCATTGTTTTTAACTTTTTCTGGAATTCCATTTTTTAATTGTTGTTTTTACTGGATAAATTTTATCTTCTTATTTATTTATTTTCTTTTGAACGCTTTTTGAGTTTTATTTTAATGGCATCATTTTGTCGAGGCTAATTTCTATTCAAAAAATTATTAATTACTTTTTATCATTACTTCTTGAATTCACTTAGGTAGCTTATGGAATTAAATTCAGGACTGTTATTCAATTTAATTTGAAATTTGGGTACCAGATAATATTATTGAGGGCGACGAGAATAATATTCTGGATACAATGTCAGCACAAAAGTAGTAGAGGAGCTTTGGGATCCATAACCAAAGAAAAAGGAAGAAGAATAATTAAGAGTTTTAATTGGGAAAGAAGACAACATTGACGGCCTGGGATGATTTTAATGTTTAATTTGGACAAGATTTTTATTCTATCAAAATATGCAAATTAATGAAAGAAGAGATGCTACGAAAATTTTAAAAACAAATTGTGAGTTGGCAATTGATTTGGATATCCATGTAGGAGGTGCAATTTTGGTGACACAAAAAAGGGTGGTATATAACATCAGTCAAAAGAAAATACCACATGAATTGTTGTTAAACAAACTTTTATTTTCCAAAACACTTTTCATGCTACATAAAAAATGAGAAATGCATACTGTAAAACAAAAACAAAAATGAGAAATGCAGAATTCTAAATCAAGATCAAATCATAATATTCCTTAATCATTTTTTACTAATTAAAGCCATATCAACACGGAAATCAAGTAAAAAAGACCATAAATCAACGAAATGTTTCATGCTATATACATAAAAAATGAGAAATGCAGAATTCCGAATCAAGACCAAATCATAATATTCCCTAATCAGTTTTTCACTAATTAATTAAAGAGACATCAAAATGGAAATCAAGTAAAAAAGACCATAAATCAACGAAATGTTTTGCAATTTACCCGTATATTATATACTCCTATGTGATAAACAACAAAAGGGAAATCTTTTAGTTTGTCTTTTCTTTCATGTTCTTTTATTTGAGTAAGACGTTTGGGTAATCAAATTGTTCATTTTTTAGTGGGAAATCAAAGGGTGTTCTTGATGTTCCTCAGACAACAGCGAACGCTTTGTTTTCTGATTCCTTGGTTGATTAAGATATTTTCATTTTTCTTAAAAAAAAAAAAAAAAAAAAGAAGGGCAAGGATTCATGTGATATTATTCTCTTCTTATCCTTTTACGTTATTATCACATCTCCTAATAATTAATTTTAACAAGAAATTGTTAAAATCAAGTCGTCCACTACTAAATCATACTTCCCAAATGAAGTTGAAAATGAAAAGTTGAGGGGAAAAAATTACATGTGATTGGCTATTCAACCTATATGTTCAATTACAACAATTATATATATATATAGGTAAAAGAAAGCTGAAAAATACCCTAATCGATCATCATATTCAAATCCTTATATATATTTTTATGATTTGATCAATCAAATTTAATTCCCAACAGTAAGGGAGCTGAAATATTTTGTTAGTTAGATCAGTTAATACAGCTGAGATAGACTTTAAGTGAAGTTGGATTAGACATCATGAGAGCAAAATCTAATCTAGAGATTATATGTTACATAGTTGATAGTACTACTCCATTTCCAGCAAACGCACTGGATGAAACAAAAGTTTCCACTGACCATCAAATCAAACCATGACTAAGAAGTGACATTTTTCTTCTACTGAAATGTACTAAAATTAATCACCATAATATATATATAGATAGATAGATATAGATATATATACCACTATTGTGGACGTAAACAGATGCGTGAATTTCAGCAATTAAAAACGCCCTCCAACCCAGAAATCCAAAAATAATTCTGGCTGACACCCATAATCCCTCAAACCTCCCCATTTTTCACAACTGGTTTGCACTCAAAAGATCTAATTACTTTTCATCTCCATAATTCCCAATTCAATCCATAACAAATATAACATATATATAAATGGATGCCCTAATTCTGGAAAATCCATCACAGTTTAATAATTTCATGCACATGCAATACTCAAACTTGAAGTTTATATATATAATACAATGTCACATTCTACCGGAGGCAGCAGCAGCGGCGTTTCTCCCCCATCCCACGGCGGCCCGCCACCACTCTCCGACCGCCACTACCGAGGCGTGAGGCGGAGGAAGAGCAGCGGCAAATGGGTTTCCGAAATTCGGGAGCCTAGAACACCTAACAGGATATGGCTCGGCTCATTTCCGACGCCGGAAATGGCGGCGGTGGCCTATGACGTGGCAGCGCTGGCCCTCAAGGGCAGAGAAGCTGAACTCAACTTTCCGAATTCGGCTTCTTCTTTGCCGGTTCCGGTTTCCACTTCTCCGAGGGATATCCAGGCCGCAGCTGCTAGCGCGGCGGCGGCGGCTGGGGCGGCGGTGGATGGTCTTCGTGGCGGTAATGTTGGAGAATTTACGCCGCCGCCGCTGGGAAACTTGAATGAATTTGTTGACGAGGATTTGATATTTGATATGCCTAATGTTCTTATGAATATGGCTCAGGGAATGCTGATTAGCCCACCACGCCTTGGAAATGATCATGACTATGATAATGATTGCGATGAAAATGTGCATGATGAGAACTTATGGGATCCCTAAATCATTATTGAATATTAGCATAAACCTCTAATTATTAGGGTTTAATGAGTTTGATTGGATGGTATATCCATCTCTGAGTATTTTTTTTCATGATAAAAGTGAAAAAAGATATTTTTAGGGATAAGAAATATTGTGTTAAAAGTGTGTTTTGATGAGTGATTATGGTTGATGTAATATATTTTTTTATTGTGATAAATTTGTTTGGATTGATATTTAGATATGATTTTTCATGAATATTTTAGTCAAACTCATCGATTTTTAGACATAAAAAATAGGCAAAGTGGATCTTGTTTTGTAGGTTGAGTTATTTTGCATTAAAATATGTAATTAATTTGATTTGCAGTGTTGAGAAATAGCCGGAATAAACCCTTTTAATCTATGGGTAAACTGTCAAATTATAAATAGTAAAAGTCTATATTTTTCTCTTTTTGCAAGAATTTTCAATAGAAGCTTTGAGGGTATTTTTTCCAAAAAAAATAAAATCACATGATGTGCCAACTAAACGCTTTTGTGAAAAAAAAAAATCTATGGAAAATATTTTTTCGGAGTAGGAGTGGCCATCCAATTAAGCCCTAATTTTTTTTTTGGTAAAATTACACTTTTGGTCCTGTTACAAAGTTAAACAACGGGTCTTGAATTTTACAAGTTTTGCACATTTAGTTTTATAATTTAAAAATTATGTAACATGATACATATTGTCAGTTTCTGACAGAAATTGATCATGCGAGTATTACATGGTCGGTAGTTTATATAGTGAGAATAGTTCATATCAAAGACACACAAGGGTTTCAAAAAGAGAAATATCCGTCATGTGCTTGAAAAAAACTTATGTGAAGATGTCATTGAAGCCGTCACGTGCCTTCTCACCTAATCATATCAGTTGAACTAACGATCACATAACACTCATGTGATTAATCATGTTCAACTTCTAACCGAGTGGACCAAATGTATATTATTAATTTCAAAGCTGCGAATCTAAATATGTTGAGCTTGTAAAGGTTGAGATCAAATATGACAAAAAATTAATGCAATTTTGCCAATTTATTTCAAGATTTTTTCCACATTTATAATGTGTATGTGCGTGGCGCAATCAAATACGAGAATGTTTTGAATAATTTATATATATTGCTTGAAAAGGGATTTTCCTGGTTTTTAGCTATGCTTTCACAAGTTTTAATTTGTTCTTTTATAGGAAATGCTAGTTACACCTAATGTCTTGAAAACACATATTCCAACAACCTGAGGCGGCTGAACTTTATTTTATATAATCTACAGTTTAAACTGTTATAACTTATAAGTACTGTCACATTTAGCATCTATATATACTTTAAGCCGATCAATCTGAAATATTTTTATTAGTAATTAATAGTCTCAAATATTTAACAAAGAATTAATTCTAGGGTTTTCGATTGATTGCAAATTTGAGGTTAGCCAAACCCGAGGTTCAAATATTGAGTTACAGAGCAAAAACATTCAAAACTGTAATCAGTGTGAAAGATAATTTGAAGGGTTTGGTGATAAAAAGCTATCAGTTTGGGTAGTTTAGTCAATGCAAATCATATAGTCATTGAATATTTCCAGGGTTTCTATATATAGAGCACTGTTACATTGATTTGTCAGTTCGAATCTTCTATTGTAAACGGTGTTACAATCTCCTATTGCACTTCACATATGAATGACACGTGTATAAAATATTCTTGAATATAAATTTAATATGGATTATATACACCTGTTGGGTAGACATGATATGCAATACGAGATGCAACATCATTTTGCAATAAAAAATCTTGTATGTGATCATATGTGAAGTGCAATAAAAGATTATAACATCATTTGCAATAGAAGATCTGAACTGTTTAAAATGTATGTTACTGGAAAATGTTGGTGCTTAATTAATGATATCGTGTCACGTTAATAGGGAAACTCATATTTGTGCCTTTTTTCAGTTTTCATCATGATTCTCATTGTTTGAAAGTGTGTAGAATAGAAATGTTTGTAATAATTATGTGGCTAAAATGGAGAACATATTTTATTATGATGGCTTTTGCAATATTTGTGTATTTTTCAGATATTTAATTGTAAAGCAATGTTTCAATTTATATTCTGTCGTTAGGTAGATAAAATATTTCTTGGAATGTAAAATTAATCTAAATTATATATATATATATATATATATATATAGTGCAAGAAGTTTTTTGGAATAAGTAATAATTAAATATAATATAATTCTCAAATTGAAAATCCGAAATATCTAGCTAGCATCAAATTTCACCCAATTTGCACCATCCTGGCGAAAGAATCGTCACATAAAACCTTTTCTTTTCTTCGTGAAAGTGGAATGAAACAACTTAAGGATCTAATTGGATGCCATACTCTTCCTTACAAAAAAAATTCTTGAATAATTTGAGCAAAAGTTTTTATAGGGATAAGATATGTGATATCTAAAGTGTGTTTAGATGGAGTTTTTATATGTTATGATTACGGTTGATGTGAGTTTTTTTCTGAAAAATTTGTGCGGATGAGGTGTTTAAAAATTATTTTTCATAAACATATCTTAGTGAAACCCATTGATTTAGATATAAAAAAATAGTCAAGTGGAATAATTGGATGAAGCTCTTTTAATCGTTGAGTAAAACGTCAAATCATGAATAGTAAAAATTACTTTTTTGCTGTTTTTTTCTAGATTTTTTTTGAAAATTGGATAGTTTTTCCAAATCTTGCAAAATATACATAAAAACTTGAGATTATTTTTTTGCAACAAAAACTTGATAGGCATGCCATCCAAATACGTTTTTCAAGAAATAATGCTCTCAGTAAAATAGTTTTCCAAAGACGAGTATGCCATCCAATTAAGGAAAACTTGTTAATTTCTTCTTTCGTGAATCTTATTTTCCACTCAAAGAATATATGTAGTGTAGGGATGTAAGTCCCTCGAGTTGAGTTAAATAAGATATTGTATAATTTTTTTAGAATTTTTATCGAACTTCAAAATTTGCATTTGAGTTTAGTTTGATTACTAATCTAGTCAAGTTAATTTGGACAAGTTTCAACCGAATCGAGTTCGAATAACTTGATATTTTACATGTATATTATTATTTTTCATTAATCGAGTCGAGATCGAGCCTTTCTTCAAACTCTATTGAATATAAAATTAGTGATTCAAACTTGTTTGTTATGTTTGTATAATTGAGTAGTTCAAACATGTTTCTAATTGTGTATCCCAAATTGAGTATCAACCAATTTAATTTATTTTTTAATCCTGAATATAGGAATTAATGTGATAATAAAATTGATGTCAAATTTTAATTCTATGCTTTAAAACCACTTATGGTAAAAACCTCTAGTTGTTGAGGTGAAAAAACATCCAATTGCAGAGGAAAATTTAAGAGATCAATTTGTACGAGACATCAAATGTGAACTTGTGGTCCCAAAAATTTACTGTGGAGACCAAAGGGCCTATTTGGCCTCTAATTGTCCACCATTAGACAATTACCAAATAATTTTGGTGGAGTCAAGATTAGTGATAATTAGAGATTAAGCAAATTGGTCCAGTGGTATTCACCTCCCACTTTATGTGAGAAGTTTTGGGTTCGAATCCAAACTGCCAGAAGTTGTGGCTCTCTCCTTCTTTATAGAGCTAGATAATTAGCTCCGGTTTGTCGGGCTAGATATTTAGAGTATCCTCCTTCGTTTTGAATTAAAAAAAAAAAAAAGAGATCAAGCAAATGGGCAAGTGTAATTATCATTTATCTTGACTGCTAATCATATATAATTAATTATTAAGCCTCTTCTGTTCATGCTCATTGGTGACGTATGAACAAATTAGATCGCTACTACTGACCACACTAATTACTAATAGCAATCTTACAGTAGTTACCAGTGAAAAATTAGTGCTAACTTTTTAAATTACTCGGGTAAATATATTGCCTAGTTAGAGATATTATATTTAAATGGTTTAAGTGCCCAAACAGCTGTAATTTTCAAGAGGTGATGGTGGGCCCAAAGTCCAAACTTTTTAACTGAGGTTGAAATCTCGGTCCAAATTTAACCGGAGAAAAGCCCAAGTCTTGTCTGTCGATGTGGGCCTACGTGTAGTTTCCAAGCCCAAGTCTTAGGATAAATGTCTGATTATACTTGTTTTTTTTTTTTTAAGGCCGGATCCTCAATTTTAAATCGTATTTTATCTCCCATTCCATATATGTATATGTATGATAAATATATGGATTTTTTCCCTTAAATAGACAAGTGATATGTATTTTTTACACTTGTCATGCATATAAATAAGTGGAATAGGAGATGAAATACAATTTGAAACAGAAAATCTGACATATTTTTTTTAAAAGCTCTCATAATTCTCGTTTTGGTATACTTGTGTAAAGTGAACTCTATATCGATCTTTCCACATCGATGATTATAATAGTACTGTATGAGTTTTCGGAGCTCCTCAAAATGGCCCACAATAAGTATTCGAAGGCCAACATAAGGAGTTCTAGGACTCCAAGTCCTAGTGTAACTACATCGATGATTATAATAGTACTGTATGAGTTTTCGGAGCTCCTCAAAATGGCCCACAATAAGTATTCGAAGGCCAACATAAGGAGTTCTAGGACTCCAAGTCCTAGTGTAACTACAAGTCTACAATTACCTATTTATAGTAAATTTTGCTTCTCACGTGAACTCCATCACTTTTGTTTTTTAGATTTCTTATTTCAAAATAGTGTAACATCTTATATTTCATATTGTATGTGTATGATAACTGTTGTATAAAATTCATGCCAACTTTATCTTCTTTTTTTTTTGAAAATCTATACATATGTTGTGCATTTGCAAAATAGAATACAAGATGAAACACTTATTTGCAACTGATGATCCGAAGTATAACTTTTGACAAGAAATGATTAACACATGTTATGATCAATTATATGAACGGTTGTGATTAATAAGGTGCGAGGAAACTCGATTTGAACTAAGATTTTTTTTTTGTTGCAAGTAATTTGTACAATATATTAATTTCCAAGCTCTGAAAATTCATTCTTTAGGAGTAATATAATTCACATTCTCTTCATGACTTCATGTGTGATTAATCTTTTCTGTCTATAATTTTAATAGTATTGTTTTGTTACAAATAATCTCTCTCTTTTTTTGAATAAATGTATTCCACATACAAATTCTCTCCATAAATACTATTACATTGAGGTAGGTTCAAATTCAACACTTGAAACAAATAACTAAAACCCTCAAAAGCCCAAATAAAAATGAATGAGCTTATTTAGGAATCACAAAATCCAATAAAATAATTCATCACAAAAACCAAAAAATTATGTAAAAAAAAATAAAAAATATAGGCTAGAATTTCCAACATGTCTCTATTCTTGCTCCTCCTTGACAACTCCTGACCCAACAACATTTACAGTCTTCACTTTGAATCTCTCAAGCTTTATATCCTCAAATATCGAATTATCATCTTCATTTACACCTCTATCCGTAGCCGTCCGATCATTCCCATCATATCTACTCAATTTCTTGAGTATTCTCAACAGTTCTTCCATTGTGACATGATCTTCAAACTTGGAAACAAATTTCTTAAACATTTCGCGCCGTTTTATATCGAGCTTTCCCATAAATCCTCTCAACATTTGCACGGAATCGTCTTCGTCGTCGTCGTCGTCGCTGTTCTCTGATTCGATTTTGCAATGTTCTTCAAGATCATTAAATAAATGGAAGTAATATTGATCTGAGAATCTGTTTTCATCATGAGCTGCCATGGAGTAGATATCAGAATCATGAATGTGGTGTAATTGGTGTAGAAACGAACTTAAGACTTTGGTACTTGTTTCCATCATGTCTTTAATTGTTTGTAGCTAGGTTTGTTTGATGATCGTTAAGGAAAAAAGAACTATTGTTTGGTTTGATGTTTTGAATATTGCTTGAGAAATGTGTTTGTTTGTAAACTGAATATTGGATTTGGGTTGAACAATTTGTGGCTGCCACTGGCTATATATATATATATATATATAACCTCTTCGTATGTAATTGAAATGGCAATGGACATTGGTTGACTAATCTAACATTGGAAAATTCATAGTCAATAGTTTACTTGTTCTTTGTTCATTCTTTGGTCAAAGTTCAATGGTAAATCATAGTTCAAAGCATCTAAATATATATATAAATATATATTCAAATATGATCAAATAATATAAAACAAATATCTATTATTCAGTGAGTCTATATGAACCTCCAATAATATTAAATAATATTGTGATACGATGATATCATCATTGATATTGAGATATAATCAGTGATGATATTTAATAAAATCTAATATTTCAAATGTTAATTTCAAATTATAAAATCTCTACTTTTTTTTTATACGATCCGTGTAATGTATTATCACACGTACAATAAATTAAGGTTATTAGTACAATTATTATAAAATTTATCGACAATATGTTTAAGTTTATATATATTTTAAAGCACTATTCTTTTTTAATTATGTAACAATAAATAGTAATTGATGTTATTCATATTTTTACAAATATACTACTTTTTTTTAGAGGATTCTACAATAAATTTAGTGATGTTGCACAATACTTATTTTACCATGTGGACTTATTCTCCACGTTTTCGGTTGTAGACCGTGACCGTGTCCAAATTCCTTGACTCGTGTTGCAGGAAATTCGCAATTAGAAATAGGATTATTACCTAAGTAATTAATTAAATATATTGTAATAGTTACTAGTCACCATAATCAAATTTATAATCAGGTGGATCATGAGCTTATTTATATTGATGGCGGCTTTCCTAAACTAACCTTAGGTATCGCAATCATGATTTACCGCAGTTTTTTGATCTCATTGAATATTACTAATTTTTTTTTAGGAAACGATGCGAATATATGGAATATTACTAATTTTTTTTAGGAACGATGCGAATATTACTAATCATAGATAATGATAACAATTTCAAATCCTTAATAAAAGGTCCGAAAGTTGATAGTTTCTTTTTTGGGAAAATTACTAAAAAACGCTTAAAATAAACTTTTATAACCAAAAAACCCATGATAATATTTGTCAATCCAAAAAATCCATTCCATCAACTTTTCATTCCAAAAAATCCAAAATATAGGGTTAATAAATTTATGGACTTAATTGCCCTTAGTCTTCTAGATTAAAAATTAATCAATTGTAGTTGTGCAATGAAATTTATTTATTTAAAAATTTCACATTGATAATTGATACTAATTATGATTTTAGTTTTAAATTTTTAGATTTTTTAATCTTTTTAAAGAATTTAAAACATATATTAATAGATAATTACCATAATAAAATAAAATAAAAATTATATACAAATATTTAAAAATTTTAATATTAGAAAATAAAATTCGTATTTTATGATTCTTCAATTTGAAATAGTTAAAACAAAACGATACAATAAGAAAAACTAATTGATCAATTATTAACTTAATAAATGAAGGGGCAGTTTAGTCCAAAAAGTTGTTAATTCTCACTTTTGGGGTTTTTAGAATGAAAAGTTTGTATAATGAATTTTTGAGATTGAAAAATATTTTCATTGGTTTTTTGAATATGAATTTTTTTTAAAAAGAACTCGTAAGCGTTTTATTAAAACCTCATATCAACAATTACACCTGCACACTTGGGTCTTACATCAAGCAAATTTACTTTGTATACAATTCCAGGTTTTCATAGACAATTCTTTGGCACTACTCCAACTTAGCTTAAACAATAGTTTGTTTCTTTCCTGCCATAAGAAATAGACAATGGCTGCAAATAGGGGTGTAAATGAATCGAGTCGAGCCGAATGAGTTGTTGTTCAAGTTTGTTAACTTACAATCGAGCTTGAAAATTTGTGTTTGAGTTTATTTGATTGTTAATTGAGTCAAGCTCAAAAGAGCTTTAATCGAGTCGAACATGAGTCGGGCTCGAGTAGTTTGACTTTTTTGTACATGTTTGTATCAATTTTTACTAATCGAGTTTCAAAACTTATCAAACACAAAAAGTTGTTTAAGTTTGGTTTGATATACTGACAAATCGAGCTCAAATGAATTTTGAACAAATGAACTCGAATCGAGTAGATAGGTTCGTCTTTCAGCCTTAGCCGCAAACATGCCTCTTTTATTAAGAAATTTTGATTAAGAAAGTACTACAGGAATATTAAGTTCCTTTTATTAAAATATTCACTACAATTTTCACTCAACTTACTATTTTAATTAGTAAAAGAAACAATTCGTGCCAAGTGCTTGCATATAATTGAAATTGAGAGCTCATGCACTGAATTTTTATTTTTTTTGGATAAGAAGTTGGCCATTGAATTTGATTTTGAGTATATTTCACGAAGGTTCCTTTTTTCAATGGTCAGTGTTGTGATTGTCCTTCAATAAGCACCATTTCTTTGACTTTCGATTGCGATGCTAGGTATATATGTGATATAGTAAAATGACACACTATGCCACAAGGCCCAAGTCCAATTGAATGAAGAGTTAGGCCCACCGGAGGCCCAAACACCGAAATCACTAGACTAGGTCCGTGCTAAATAACAGTATCGGGTCGGGTCGTTTCATGACCCGACCCCACTAGAACGAGTCATCCACCGTCTATTGTAGCCACCTGTCAACATCCTATGAATACCCAACAACCGTTGGTACAAGGTGTTCTCTATAAATACCCCCCTCATAACATTTATTGGGGGTTGAAATCAAAAGAGTATTTGCTCAAGAATTAGCCTCGTATATGCTCAACGAGTCTATAGACTGAGAAGTACGATCCTATAAACATATAAATTGGAGTTTGGATTCGTTCAGGAGTACGATTCCGAACATCACACCTAAGATAGAACTACGTAGGCTTGATCCTTATTAGGTACGTAGGTAGCTTAATAACTATTGAGTGCAGCCGTAACACTTTATCATCATACTCAAGGGGCGATTCTAATCATTCCAGACTGTGAGTCCTAGTCATCGGATTAGGGAGATCAATATGTAAATATAGTTGTGCTTACGTGTGATCACTTATTAGTTATAACTTTTATCCCGGTGATAATCGTCGATTCGCATATAAATTTATACATCGCTTTAATCAAGAAGCCATGGACCTTCCGGAACTTAATAATGAATTAATGTTAAGCTTCCTTATGAGAGGCTTAAAAAAGGGAAACTTTAATGATGCACTCTCTCGCCGCCCTCCTCGATCCCATGAGGAGTTGATGGTATTGGCGGGAGAGTATATCAACGAAGAAGAAATGAATGAGTTAAAGGACTCGGATAACTTGCAAGTTCTAAACGACTCTCGAGGTCGTAAAGAAAAATATGCATCTGAACGATATGAGGGAACGGGGTCAAGGAGAGACCTTGATCGACCCCGTAGACCAAAGTTTGACCATTATACACCGTTGAACTCGACTCGTACACGAATTCTAGTTGCTGCGTTGCGTACGAATCAAGTTCAACGACCCATACCAATGAAAAATGGTGTGAAAAAAAACATGAATAGATATTGTGAATTCCATAAAGATCATGGTCACAACACGGAAGAATGTTTTCAACTGAAAGATGAAATTGAACGACTCATTAAATCCGGGGTGTTGAACGATTTTATTGATCGAACATTGGCAGAAACAAGAGCTCCTGAAGTCACTCGTGTTACGGAACTTTACCGACCCCGCAGTCGTTCTCACGAACGACCGCGAGAGAGATCTGTTGAAAGGGGTAATCAAACTCGTCACTACGACCAGTTTAGGATGGAAGACCACGGAAGCGATAATCATCGCTTTAACAATGAGTGCCCACGCGGCCACCCTCGTTATAACGAGCAAGCTCCGCATCACCGTAACGACGGTCCTCGTAATTACGAGAGAAATAAATACCACCGTAATGACGGTCCTCGTAATCACGAGGCAAACAGAGATTATCACCGTAATGACGGTACTCGTAATCACGAGCCTACGGAGAGAAGAGTTGAAGCGGGAGACGCACACAAACATGATGTTCGCCGAGAAATACATATGATAGCTGGGGGGCCGACTGATGGAGATTCTTCGAACGCGAGGAATAGATATGTGAGGGAGGGTCGTACAAGCTACCCCCGTGGGGAACCGGGACGAATATTTTCGCTTACTGGTGGATCGAGTTCAAGGAACGAGGTTATCAGTTTTGATGATAGTGATTACGAAGGCATGCACGGTCCTCACAACGATCCTATGGTGATTTCAATGGATGTTGCGAATTTTGTGGTACATAAGGTTTTGGTTGATACAGGGAGTTCGGCAGATATTATCTTTTGGGACGTCTTGAAAAAAATGGAACTGGATGGAACTCGGTTGCGTTGTGTCAGCACTCCCTTAGTTGGATTTACGGGATCCTCGATTATGCCCAAGGGATCGATTGAGTTAGATGTGTCGTTGGGAGCGGGGTCGAAATCAAAAACGAATTGTGTGACTTTTTTGGTTGTAGATGTACCATTTGCATACAATATGATTGTGGGACGGCCAATGCTGAATACGTTTGGAGCAATCGTTTCGACTCCGCACTTGAAGATGAAGTTCAAAACGAGCAATGGTGTTGGTGAAGTGCGTGGCAACCAACTAGAGGCTCGACAGTGCTATTCAATTTCGTTAAAAGTACATCAGTCAAAAAAGAGAAAGTGCGAGACCAGCAGAATAGAAGTCTTAGATGAAGAAGCAAAGACTTTGATTGAAAGTTTGGATAAGAAACAGAAGCGAAGTGATGCACGAGTTGAACCCCTAGTTCACAAATCAATTGAACTCGTACTAGGCGACCCGGACAAAACAACCCAGATTGGAGGAGAGATGGACCCTGAAGTGGAGATCAAGATGATAAGTTTTTTGAGGAACAATTCCGATATGTTCGCATGGAAAGCTGCAGATTTCAAGGGCATCGACCCTTCTGTGATCGTGCATAGACTCAATGTTGACCCAGATGCACGACCCGTGAGGCAGAAGAGGAGGAATTTTGGTCCAGATAGAGACTCGATCATTGAAGCAGAAGTCAAGAAACTCCTAGACGTAGGATATGTAAACGAGATCCAATTTACTGATTGGCTCGCTAATGTAGTCCTTGTACCCAAATCGGGAGGAAAATGGAGAATGTGTACTAATTTCACTGATTTGAATAAAGTATGTCCTCGTGATCCTTATCCCCTGCCTCGTATAGACTTACTCGTAGATTCTACTGCAGGTTGTGCTCTTTTAAGCATGATGGATGCTTATCAAGGTTTTAATCAAATAATGATGGCAGAAGAGGATCGCGAGAAGACTGCATTCGTTACTGCAAGAGGAGTCTATTGTTACAATGTCATGCCATTTGGCTTAAGAAATTCAGGTGCGACTTACCAACGACTCGTTAATCTGATGTTCGAGGATGAAATTGGAAAAACCATGGAAGTCTACGTGGATGATATGCTTGTAAAAAGTGTGAACGAGGATGACCACCTAACTCATCTCGAGAAGTCGTTCACAATTATGAGAAAGTATGGCATGAAATTAAACCCAAATAAATGCACCTTCGGGGTACGAGGCGGAAAATTCTTAGGGTATATGGTTACCCAACGAGGGATCGAGGCTAATCCTGAAAAAATTGATGCTATCTTGAACATGCAATCTCCAATGAATATCAAAGATGTACAGAAGTTAACAGGGAGAATGGCCAGTTTAAATCGTTTCATTTCGCGATCTGCAGATAAGGGTCTGCACTTCTTCAAAATCCTAAGAAATATAAAACGCTTCGTATGGACGAACGAGTGTGAGGATGCTTTCAAAGATTTAAAATCTTACTTGTCGTCTCCACCTCTGCTAACGAAACCCTTGTTGGGAGATCCACTGATCCTATACTTGGCAATTTCACTGGTAGCCCTGAGTGCGGTACTTGTACGGGATGTGGATGGTGACCACCGTCCAGTGTATTACGTTAGCAAATTGATGCAAGGGGCTGAGTTAAATTATTTAGAAATTGAAAAATGGGCTCTCGCGTTAATGACTGCGGCCAGGAAACTCAGACCGTACTTTCAATCTCATCACATAATTGTGTTAACAGATCAACCACTAAAACAAGTGCTTGCAAAACCAGATGTGTCGGGCAGACTGATTAAATGGGCCATTGAGTTGGGAGAGTTCAGTATTGAATACAGGACTTGTTCGTCCATCAAAGCTCAAGTGATGGCAGATTTTCTTGTGGAAATGACGGTAAACCCGAATGTAGTGGCCTCGATCTCAGAAACGATCCCTTGGTCGCTGCATGTTGATGGCTCGTCTATGACGAGACGAGGAGGAGCTGGTGTATGGTTTCGCTCTCCGGAAGGAAACGACTTGGAATTTGCAATAAAACTGAACTTTGATGTTACAAATAATGAAGCTGAGTATGAAGCGTTGATTGCGGGTTTGAAAATGGCAAAGACTTTGGATATCACAAATGTGACAGTATTCACCGACTCGCAACTAGTAGCACGACAGATCTTGGGGACCTACGAAGCAAAAGAGAAAACCATGATAAAGTACCTACAAAAAACGAAACAGCTAATGATGGAATTCGAGAAGATTGAACTTTGTCAAATACCAAGAGATGAGAATCAAAGAGCGGATGCATTGTCAAAATTCGCAAATCAGATCGTTGGATCAGCGACTCGTTCTGTATCGTTACTGGTTTCCGAACATTCCGAATTGGAATCTCAAGTCATGGTCAGTGCTGTGGAAGAAGAGACGAGTTGGAAGAGTCCAATAATAAGATACTTATTAGAGGGAATCCTCCCGGAAGACAAAGTCGAAGCTCGTAGACTATGTGGTAGAGCTGCGCGTTTCACAATGTTGGACGGCGAGTTGTACAAAAGGTCTCATGCAGGACCCTTGCTTCGTTGTCTAACTCCGGCTGAAGCAGAATATGTGTTAAGAGAAATACATGAAGGGAGTTGTGGGAATCACTCGGCTGGAAGATCGTTAGCTCAAAAAATCACACGACAGGGGTACTTTTGGCCAACGCTCGTGGAGGACGCACAAGCATTTGTAAAGCGATGCAAGCCATGCCAATTGCACTCTAATGAAATACATCAGCCAGGAAGACCCATGGAAGTGATAAAAATTGCATATCCATTTGATCAATGGGGCACTGACATACTTGGTGAATATCTATCCCGTACTCGTATGGAACAACGATGCGAATATTCTGCTGAAGCATTTTTAAATTTTCGAATTGCAGGTCCATTTCCACCGGTTAAGAATCAAAAGAAGTTCATTATAGTGGCGGTGGAACATTTCACGAAATGGATTGAAGCTGAAGCGGTGGCTCGTATTACAGAAACCACAATTGTCGATTTTATTTGGAAAAACATCATATGCAGGTTTGGTGTTCATGGAATATTAATTTCTGATGGGTCGCTTATAATTATATAAAAAAAAAAAAACAAATTTCATCGTATGCAGGTTTGGTGTTCCTAGAATTTTGATTTCTGATAATGGAACTCAATTCAACGGAAAATCTGTTGTAACTTGGTGCAAAGAAATGAAGATTCAACAAAACTTTACATCAGTCGGACACCCACAGGCTAATGGACTAACCGAGGTGGCAAATAGGATACTACTTCAGCACTTGAAGACCAGACTCGATGGCATGAGATCGGCTTGGGCAGACGAACTTTCGGGGGTCTTATGGGCGTATCGCACGACTCCCAGGTCCTCCACAGGGGCATCACCATTTTGTCTGGTATATGGATCAGAGGCTGTTATCACAGCGGAGATTGGGATGATGACACATCGAGTATTGGACTACGACCCGGGAACGAACCGCTGTAATCGTGAATTTGAATTGGAGGTTATTGATGAAGTGAGAGACCGAGTGTATGCAAACATATTAAGACAGAAGAGTACCATGGCGAAGGCATACAATAGGAGGGTTAGAATGCGGTCCTTTCAAGTGGGAGATTTAATCTTAAAACGAGTAGAAGTCTCAAGGCGTGTAAAAAAGTTGGAGGCCAATTGGGATGGGCCATATCAGGTTACGAAGATAACAAAGGGGATGACGTATAGGTTGCAAAACCTTCAAGGAAAAGAGCTGCCTCGTCCATGGCATGTTGATAATTTGCGAAGATTTTATGTATGAGAAAGAGTTCGAAATTTTTTCCTTGATAAACCTACTAAAACTACATATTTTGCAATGCTCGTACACTGAACGAGTTCAGCTCAAGTCGATGTGTTGTATGTTTAATATCAGTTCGTAGTTCCTAAACGAGTCCATAGACATAAGTTAGCACGAGAAAAATATAAGTTTTACCCACTTAAGTTCATTCCTCGCACAAACAAATCTATTGTTAAACTGAGGAAAATCGACTGGATTTCAAAAAAAGCAACTACGAAAATATCATACGCCACGACGAAACAACTACAAAAATATCATACGCCACAACTGTTCAGAGAATGCTAATACTATGCGAACAACGCTAACAATAAAAACAACGCTTAAATTAAACAGAAGTTAATACACTAAAAACGACTTCAGCTTTGTGCTGGGTTCTCTTTACTCTGGTTAGACGATTGTGCTGGGTTGACCGGGGGTTTATACCAAGGAGCCAGTGGGGCAAACTCCGAAAATTCGACAGGTACAAATTCCTCGTCTTCCGTTGAAAATGAATCTCGGAGGAGCTTACGCTTGGAGCAGTCTTCGAGGCAGTGAATGTCAAACTCTGGCTTGAAGGCATTAAGGAGATTTCCATAGTCTATGCATTTGAAGAAGCCGTCCTTCTCATCCTTAAGGGCTTTAGACAGGAGAAGACGGTCGAATATGGTAGACTTCATGAAATCACGGGCACCTCCAAAACGACTCTCAGCGAGCTCATCTGCATATTCTTGGGATGCAAGATACTCGTGCTTCCCTTCGATCCGACCCAACTCGTATGCATCGGCCTTTTCTGCCACCAGCTGATCATAACGAGTCTCACCTTCAGAAATGTGGGCCTCCAGACGAGCTATTTCAATTTCTAACTCCTTCACTCTATCTTGATGTTTGACTCTCTCTGCTGTCAAGAGACGACTTGACTCCAATAACTCGTTTTTCACTGTGGTGAACGAGTTCCTTTCAGCAGCTGTATCGGCCACGTACTTGGCAAATCTGGCCTTTTCCACCCTCACGTCATCTTTTAGCCCGACACAACTCAGAGCTAAATCGTGTAAACACGCGGAAGCCTGCACGAGTTCTTGATATGTATTATTATCTAACGAAATAACAATACGATAAAATCATAAATCCAAATGAAAACTGAAAAATAACGAGACCAACATATACACGAGTCTTACCTTCATTAAATGTGCGGCTCCCATTCTTTCTACGGCAGTGTACGACTGCTCGATTAGAATAGCTTTGTCACGAGGAAGATGCATGTTGCGAACATCTCCAGGGCCACATTTGTCCCTTGAGGACCAGCTAATATGGAACTCTGAGGATAAATTCTCCAATCTGGAACAAGGGGAGCATTTTCCGGATCCTCTGGACAATCTACGCTATATTCCTTAAAATCTTTCAGGGTTAGGGCTTCCAACTTCTGAATGAGTTCTACGGAAGAGGGTCGAGTACCCGCGAGCGGTTGATCATCGGAGGACGGTGCATCTCTTCGTCGTTTAGCCCGGCTGAATTCAGCATGAACCACAAGCTCTGGGTCGGTGGGATCCCCGGCGGAGACAATGACTCGTGTTTCGGGACGAGTCTGAGAAATTTCACGGAAACCTGGGGTGATGATCATGGGACGATCTCGGCCTCGAGAAGTCTCTTCGAGAGGCTGCGGGGATGGAGTGGAAATTCTCCGCTGACCTGCAGAACCCTCGGCCACGGGTGTTTCTTCCTCTTCACGAAGGGCGGCGAGACGAGCAGCGCGGGTGGCCATCTCTGCAAAAGAAGATGTATCTTACATTCAATATACGGGATAAATACAAACGATAAAAGGCACGACTCTTACCTAAGTCGGGGACTCCAGCTATAGGTGCGGAACTCAGACCACAAGAAACGAGTATAGACTCGTCCATTAATTTCTCCGGCACAAAAGGAATAGACACTAACTCTTCTAAAAATCCTTGTCCCCACGTAGGATTTCCCACCTCTAACTCTTTTTCACGAACACACCATTGTCTAGGAACGAGCCAATTTTCATTTTTTGGCGGGGAGATAAATATATATTTATCTTTCCACCGACCGAAGGAGTCACGAGTATGGGCTTGAAAAATAGCATCTTGACGAGGAGAAAGATAAAAGAAACCGAGTTGAGGCATTCTTTTACAACGATTGAGATAAAACATTCTATGAAAATTGGCTATATTTGCTTCCTTTCCATGGGCAGTCATTAAAATTATAAAAAGTATGATATGCTTATAAGAGTTGGGCAAAAGTTGGGTGGGACAAAGCCCGTAATTTAATAAAATATCATTAATGCTGGCATGGAGAGGAAATCTAATACCAGAAGTCAAGTGGGCGAGGTGAAAAGTACGAAACCCTATTGGCGGTTTGTGCATACGATCTGAAGATCCGGGGAACCGAATTTCGTAATTAGTAGGAATAAAAAATCGAACCCTCAAGTCGTTTTCTCTGGATGGTCTCACTGTTGAAATTTGATTTAGCCAAGTGATATGTGTATTCACATTGGCAGGACCCTCCAGATCTACAAGATCCTCACCCTCGTTCCTATGGGACGACTCGGGGACATCTCCCGGTGAAACGAATCCCTCGACCAAACGATCAATGGTCTCCGAATCGGACCCCTTAGAAGAAGAGCTCGAAAGCTCATTATTATTAACAGAAACAGAAGACCTAGTACGAACCATAGTTAAAAAGAGAAGGAGAAGAAGACGTACGATGGTGACAGAATTCGGATTCAACTCGGTCTCGAGTGAAGATTTTTCTCTTTCACTTCTCTCTAAAAACAACCCTCTATAAGAATTCTCTCTCTAAGCAAGTGAAAGTGAAAGTGAAAGTAAAAAGTAAAAAGGTTGGGGAACTATTTATAGTAGGAGAAGATGAAAAGACGTGTACGGTCCGGATCATTTATGTCCGACGGTTGGGATGCAGGGGTGTGTGTGTTAAAAGTGATCGGTTACCAAGGTTATCATGAGTTACGGCTTGTGACGGCTACTGTAGCGGCACGTTTCTCCAAACGATGTGACACGTTTTCCTATCCGAAAAGACACGTCTCTTGAGATGGGGAGATAATTAAAGAACATTTAATGTCAAAATAACGTCTATAAAGGATAAAGAGACATGTCTCTTGAGATAGGGAGATAATTAAAGAGCATTCAATGTTTGAGTAACACCCTTGTTGAAATCAATAATAAAATTATTGAAAGAGAATACGAGAACGACTTGATCGGATAAGTCGAGTAAATGGAGTACTACTTCATCAGTACGAATTCGAGAGGTTTCGCATTCAACTCTTCATACTGATAAAGCGGGGGACTTAATGATATAGTAAAATGACACACTATGCCACAAGGCCCAAGTCCAATTGAATGAAGAGTTAGGCCCACCGGAGGCCCAAACACCGAAATCACTAGACTAGGTCCGCGCTAAGTAACAGTATCGGGTCGGGTCGTTTCATGACCCGACCCCACTAGAACGAGTCATCCACCGTCTATTGTAGCCACCTGTCAACATCCTATGAATACCCAACAACCGTTGGTACAAGGTGTTCTCTATAAATACCCCCCTCATAACATTTATTGGGGGTTGAAATCAAAAGAGTATTTGCTCAAGAATTAGCCTCGTATATGCTCAACGAGTCTATAGACTGAGGAGTACGATCCTATAAACATATAAATTGGAGTTTGGATTCGTTCAGGAGTACGATTCCGAACATCACACCTAAGATAGAACTACGTAGGCTTGATCCTTATTAGGTACGTAGGTAGCTTAATAACTATTGAGTGCAGCCGTAACACTTTATCATCATACTCAAGGGGCGATTCTAATCATTCCAGACTGTGAGTCCTAGTCATCGAATTAGGGAGATCAATATGTAAATATAGTTGTGCTTACGTGTGATCACTTATTAGTTATAACTTTTATCCCGGTGATAATCGTCGATTCGCATATAAATTTTTGTTTGATCCTCACACATTAAACAATTTTAATATAAATTCAATGACCAACTATTTTTAAAGTAATATAACTACTTTTCCAATAGATTTATTATAATACTGTATGCTTTAATATTATAACAAAACATATTTTTAATTTCCCATTTTCGAAATGGGGAATAAAGAAATTGTTAACGCTTTACAATTTAAGTTAAGCTACCAATAATCAAAATAGGGAAATATATTTAAAAGGAAAATTCTAAACTCTAGTTAACAACATAAGCAATATTGAAGTACGAGGGGGTTATATATTTATCTATTTATTATCTCGTTCAAATATATGTGGAAGAGTACACCATATACGATGAGAAAAATACCCTACTCCCATGTAATATTCTATTACTAAACAAAAAGAGGAGAAGAAAAACTAAAAGGATTCGTTTCATAATTGTTTTTTTTTTTACGATTTCAGTTACATAATATATGTCATGAATATACAAATAATTTACAATCAACTATTAACTATTACAATCAATTAACAATTATTACAAAAATAGAAAAATGTCCACACCCGGTTGTCAGAAGTAAAATTCAATTCTCACCTTCGCCAATAGAGATAAATTGCATCAGCTCATAATCAGAATTTAACATCCCAAAATTTAAACATTATCTCCAATTGAAAACTGCTTCATATTTTTAGTGGTGTCATTCTTAAAGAAACTTTGGAAAATTAAAAAAAAAAAAAATAAGAATCATATCAAATCTTGTCACGTGAATACTTATGGGGGGTCAATGATGATCAATAAGGCCTATGGCCCAGGGTGACGACCTCTATTAATTTTAGATGGGGAAAATTGTGCACCAAGCCTCAGTAGTGCACTTATGAATATTTAAATACTTGTATCCCTTTCCAACAAAAAGGACAAGGGCTCAAATAATGACCGCCTAAGATCAAGCCTAATAAGTGGTCGAGGTCGAGTACTCGAGTCTACGTCATAATTTGTGCTCGAAGGGGCCTGCGTTTACCCGGCCCGTGCTAATAGGAAAAAATCTTATCAATTAAATAAGATTTTTCCCAAGTGGTCAAGTACTCGAGTCTACGTCATAATTTGTGCTCAAAGGGGCCTGCGTCAATGTTTTGAAAACCTGATCGGACCGGCCGATTAAAATTGGAACCGACCATCAAATCGGTCCGGTTATGCGAAAAAATCATTCGGGGGTCAGAATCGGTTGAACCGGACAATTTTGAAAATATTAAAATTCAATCTTTTAAACTCTAAAAATCTAAAATTGACCCCTTTAAAATCTAAAAATATACAATTGGCCTCCAAAAATATCGGAAATGCATCTTTTCTTCATATTTTCATATATATATAGGAAATACATATTTTTTTTCTTCATATTTTCATATTTTATATATTTAATAGTATATTAATTATTATTTATTGCATAATTATGACATCACTGGTTCGACCCCAGTTGACCCGACGATTGAACCGGTGATCCATGACCCGATCATTTTTTCAATTCGATGTCCAATCCAGTTTTCAGAACACTGACCTGCGTTTGCTCGGGCCGTGCTACTAGTACAAAATCTTATCACGTGAATAAGAATTTTCCCAACCATATAATAAAAGATTCATTATCCCATGTTAAAAAAAAAAAAAAAAGGTGACAAATTTGTACATTACAACAAAAGATCAAAAAATACCAATTCAAGGCTAAGGAGGACGAGCATAAGCAATAACAGTGAAAAATGTCTGAGCCACAGTAAGAACTAACAAAATGAAAGCAGCCAATGCAGAGATAAAAGACCAAGGAGTATTAAAATACGTATACTTAAAACTCGCCCAATGAACATGCCAATGGTTCCTGTAATAATGATTCACTTCATTGAACAATCCCGATAGATAAGACATATCAATATCAAACGCCACATCTTTCCCCAGATTGTTTATAAACTTCGCGATTTCAGCATCCGTCCCAAAATAATTCTCGATTATGTTCTTATCGCACAAGTATTCGACGTCCTTCGCTGTGTTAATCAAGCAATCGAGAAACGTAGCGTAGGTCGTCATGTGCTTGGAACAATCACGGTGGCATTGCTCATACGCTACGCAGTTCAGCAGAAACGCGCTCATGAAATCGTCGATTGTGATCGTAGGCATCTGGATTGTTCCGTGGCGGAATTTGATGACGAGGAAGCTTTCCTCGTCGTTTTCTGGATGTAATTGGATTCCAGCGCGGCGGAGCTTGGAGATGCACTGGATTACGTGTGTGTTGGTGTAGCTGCGTCGATTAGGCTCTTCGTATCCGATTGGTATGAAACTTGATCGGAGGAAATCCAGGAGATGCTTGCCTTTTAGATCCTGGAATCTAGTTACGAATTCGTCGGATCTTTGGATTGCGTTGTTGAAGAATTTAAGAGTCAGATTCGATAACGATGGTTCTTCGTCTGGCATTCGTGTTAGGTCGAACAAACACTGGAGGATGAAGAAGGGGATTTGATTCTCAAGCCGGATCAAATCACGCAAGAAAAACGAATACATCCAGGATAACGAGAGCAGAGGATCATCAGCTTCGAACGCAACGATTCCTCCGAACTTCCTGAACAGCTCGATCACGAAGCATCCGTCGAGCACCAACATTTCGATGAATTCATCGGTATTGAATTGGATACTCGCTGAGTAACACTCTCTGGCTTCGGCTTCGACTCGGTGTACAGAACTCAACAAATCCTCTAAGGTTAGGCCTTTGATTTGCGTTCGTTTCAATAGCGTGCCTAAGAATCTCCATTTGTGTTCTTCGATCATTTTGAGGCGTGGATCGCCGTGGTGGTAAGGCCCGATCGAGACGATGTGTGGCTCGTAAGAGCGTCCGTTGATTTCGACTAGGCTTTGCGGGACTTTGAAGATGCTGCACGAGCTACGGCCGGCGGATCGGCTAAGGATTCGAGGCGTGTCCTCGAGTTTTTGCTGCATCTGAATTAATCGATCCATGTTGACTCGCCATACTCTGTTTTCTCCGTCTGAATTTTCACTCATATTCATGGAATTCTCTGAAGCTGGAAATTGGAACTGATTTATGAGTTAACAAATTCTCCGTCTTCAATGAGAAAAACAGAGAGAATGGAGATATGTGCTGTGGGGAGCTATGAAGCAGTAGATATTGACAATGGAAAAATATCACGTATAATCGAGTTTAATGATCCTAGTGTCTATATCTATCTCATTACGTGCGATCTTTACACAAAGTTGACGAGAGAGATAGGCACAAAAGTATCGAATTCGATCTGACGACATTACCGATGGCCAAAGAATCTGAGTTGCAGTCAAGGGGAGACTCAGAGGCCAACCTTTACCTTTGACAACTCAACGTGCATTACTTGTCAACAACACAACGCAGAGCGTACTTTAATAGTTTTTTAACTACGACTAATCATCCATAATTCTAATTTTATATTATTATAATCAAACAATAATTACGTGTACACTTGCGCACTTGTTGTGTTATTACAGCTAATCTTTTGAAGTTCCACAAATTACAAATCTACTCTCTCGTAAAATTGTAATATATTTTTAAATTTTAATGACAGATAGTAAAATTGTAAAGTGTTAAATTAATAGTTTGGATTTTCTATTTCAAATGATGTTGCATCTACTATTTCAAATGGTATTAAAAGTGGACTATAATATATTTTTACTGTCAGTATATGTTATAATGATTTTTCAAATCTCGAAGTGTTTTTACATTTTTGTGATTAAGATCTTGTGCAAGTGTATCTATACTATTTGCCCCCTAATTAAATAATTTTTTTCAAATTTTACCACCTCATATAATACTAATAAGTCTTCCCCTGTGGTTAAAAATATGAACTGCTCCACCAAAATATTTATTTTAAACTAGCTTTTAAAAAAAATATCTATTTCTGTTTTGTCATATATCTTATATATCGTTTTCATTTCTTTTTGTTCTTCTAAAATCGTTTTCTATGGAATTGAATGCTTTTCTTGGAAGAAAGTGTAGTTGATATTTTTCATTTAAAAAGTTAAAGTCGGAGTGACTTGAATTTTCAGATAATATCTTGTATGTTTTGCTTTTATATAATGATGATAGGATCAATTTTCATTTTGCTTTAAAGTAGACTTTTCATTAGATCGGGACGATAGCAATTTTAGACCTCAATTGCAGAGGGGTTGCAATATTGGACCCCTTATGTCTGATTTTCTTTTTCTTTTATTTTTTGCGGCTAAAAAAGTTGAAAATGTCCAAATTATCCCTGAATAGTAACACTTTATCACCCCTTTATACTGTTGCATTTTTAAGGATTTACAAATCAAGTCCCTTATTCTTAAGAATAGTTCCTTTGGTCCTTTAATATTTAAATTTAGTTTATTTAGTCCCTAATATATGAAAAAAATGTCATTAAATAAAGTAATTACATGAATTAAAAGTTATTAAATAATTACAGAAATTAAATAAGATTACTGTTCACTTTTTAGATTATGAATTAAAATTCACATTTTATCATTCTCAAGTAAGAGGGTTGCTCCGAAAATCCGGTTGCTTCATCAACGAAGACTTACGTTGGACAGAAATGAAGTACCTGTCTTACTCTTTTGAAATTAAACATATAAACTTAATTCATTTTACAATTTTAAAACTCAGTAACCTTGTTTTGATAAATAGCTCGAAAAAACCTTTCTGATGTGGAAGATCAGATAACCTGCGACCACAGAGCATACTCAGAATACTCAAGCTCTGATACCATTTTGCTTGCACACTGGGGGGAATTATCCCACACATTTTGTCTCCCGACCAGTAACACCGAGACGGTAAACAAAATCTTCCCAAAGCAGTATCAGATATTATTGAAAACAATAATTTGTACAGCGGAAACATATTTTTGAGAAGATGAAACAGTATAATGTTACTACTGTTCATCATCATTTTGAGCATTTTTAATGTTTTTGGTTTTTCGATTTTTAATGTTTTTGTATTTTTTGACCATGAGAGAGTTATAACATTTTTAAATAGTAGGGGAATCCCGTCCCTGGGGGAGTTTACTCACTATGCATTATAAAACATATAAAAAAAAAACTTACAAGATATTATTGCACACAAAGAAGATATTTTATTACAAGAAAAGATGAGAGATTCTCTAGCAACCAAGAAGTGTGGGTTGGAGAATGTCAAGGTGCAAGTTTACAAATGAGGGAAGAGGTCCTTTTATAGGCCTCGGAATTGAAAAACATTACAACATATTGAAGAAAGACTTTGGCATCCACAGCTGCCATTATTACAAACAGTACAAACAGTGCTTAAACAGTGAAAAAGTACATAGGTGGCAATAGTGAACAGTTAATATGGTACAAAAGTTGCTGAGATTGTAGCTTTGAATTCAGTGCCTTGTTTGATAGCTGAATTATTGCTGCAAATTATTGTCCTTGCTGCTGATACATTTATGACTTTTGTCTGGGAGATGCATTATTTTGCTGAAACTTTGAATGCTGTCTTCATGAGCTGTCTCTTTAAATTTGTATTGTAGCTGAATTATTGGTGTTGCTAACCATTATTGCTGAACTGCTGAAGCTTTTGTCTTCTAGTATGTATCTCGACTGGTTCCTTCTAGATCTGGATTATATTCTGAATCAGGATTATACATATCAGGATTATATCTTGGTGGGTATTCCACACTTGTCATTGCTCTTTTTCCTAATGTAGTAAGGCGAATCTTGCATCTGTTCTTGGCCGGAATAAATATGCTATGATGAAGTGCCTGAAAAATAAGCTTGAAGTCTGAATCTGAATTGGGCATCATATACTGTCGCTGCGTTTTCCTTCGTATTTCCAAAGCTAATTTGAGCTCTTCTATATTGGCTAAAGGATTTATGGCTTCAGGACAATTCCACAATGTTGACATTGGTTCCCATTTTTCATAATTCTCTGTTATCGAAAAGAATGAATGTCCTATTTCTATTCCTGTAGTGTTCCAAATTGGAGGTAGAGATACTATGTCAATCTTGAGATTTTCTGCTGCTTGTTGTTCGAATATAAAATTGACAGCGTCTGAAATATGTCGACCTATATGAGTCACTTGTACTGGATCTGATACAAATAGTTTTGCTATGAAACCATAGTCTAATAACCTTTGAATGCTGATGAATTCTTCATCTATCCATCCTTCTCTAAAAACTGATGCGTCTATATGAACATTAGGCCATGAAAAATATTTTAGGGTGTAGAATTTTAATGATCCTTCGTGGCGAATAGGTTCTCCCTTCCATTGTAGTAGGCGAGTCTTTGAAATTATTCCTTCTATCTGCTGATTGATAATAATTTGGGCTACTTTTAACATTCTTTTGTAAAAGCTATCTTCTGCTTTTTGCCAAATGATACTCTGAATTTCTTCAGGTAAAGCTAGAACTGTTTGGCAAGGGTTAAAAAAAGTTCGAATAGACAAGAATTGGTAGGATTTATTTTTAATCTCCTTAGGAACATCATTTTGTCTGGGGTTTATTAAATGGGCTGATAACTTTTGATGCTGGGCTAAAAGGTCTTGATAAAATTTGTTAAGGTTGGTAAACTGTTTAGTTATAGTCTCTAAGTCATCTTCGAGTGCTTCTACATCTGGGTTTATGGGTTTCTTTCCCTTTGAAAGTATTTTGGGCTTTGCATTTTCGGCATTAGGCTGTATGTAAAAATTTGGGCCTAAAATTCTTCTTGCTGCTGTTACTGCTTCATGAAAATGTTTAAAGGGCTCCAAGTATCCCTTTGCTACCTTCTGAATGCTTTGTATTGCTCGTTGATAATCTTCAAAGATTCCCACTGGATCTCCTCTAATAACAAGATAAACTGCTGCTTCTTCTATTGGAAAATTTTTGTTTTCTTTTTCGAAATAAAAACATAATGCATTTAATGCTGTTAATTTGCCGATTGAAGGATGAGCTTCCCATAGAGCATTGAGTAAGATACTCTGTTCTTCAGTTATATGAGGGGTATCTTTTGGGAGCTTGAAATTATGTCTAACTGGAAGTGCTATTTTGCCAAAGGTTTTAAAAACTTTTTGAGTGGCTGGATTAAATAACTGAGTTTCTATTGTGAATGCTGGTCTATTCTGGCTAGTTTGTTGAAAATTAGGCCTGAAAGCTGGTCTTCGGACTATTTGGTTGTAAGTTGCAGAGGGAGGTCTTGTTTGTTGGTTGTCTTGGTCGTTGGAAGCCATGATCTGTTTCCCAAAATTAAAGTTAATTGCCTGCTTAATAAATCTGCTATGCTATTGTTTGATCCTTTAATATGTTCAAAATCTACTTTATATCCGTTACCTTCTATTGCATTTCTAAAATTTAACCATCTTTTATTATTTTGTTTTCTAGAATTTTCGTTTTTTATAAATCTAACTACAGCTTCACAATCCGTTCTAATGGTAAAAGTTTTATTTAAATATAGTCTAAAATAGTCTATTGCTTTAACTATTCCTGCTATTTCATAATCTAGGCTAGTCCAATTACTTCCTGTTTTATTAAAATTACCACTGGAATAAGCTGATATTTTTTCTTCACTTTTTGGAGAAAATTTATGAGGTTTACATTTTAATATTGCTCCCCATCCTTCTATAGAGCTATCTACTTCTATTATGACATAATCAGTACTTAAGGGTAATTCTAAAGGTTTTAAATCTTTAACAACTTCTTTAATTTTTCTGACTAAGTTAATATCTTCCTGATTAAAATGTCTTTGACCTGATTTTCCTGTTTTCTTATATAATGGTCCGACTAATTTACTAAGTTTAGGAATAAATTTTCTAGAGTAGTTTAATATTCCTAAAAACGCTTGTATTTGTTTTAAGTTTTCTAACTTATCTGGGAAATCTAGAATTTTTTGAGCTATATGAGGTTGTAATTTAATTTGTCCGTTTCCTATTTCTAAGCCTAAAAAGCTTATTTTTCTCTTAAAAAGTTCCATTTTCTTTTTAGATACTACTATTCCGTTTTCTTCTATTAAATTAAACACTTGTTTTAAATGATCTTGATGTTGCTTAAATGTTTCAGAAGCTACTAAAATGTCATCTATATATACTAAACAGAAATCTAAATGTTTAAATATACTATCCATAAATCTTTGAAATATTGCTGGAGCATTTTTTAAACCAAAAGATAGAACATTCCACTCGAAATGTCCTTCACTACAGCTGAAAGCTGTCCATTTTTTGTCTTCTTCTACCATTTTAATTTGATTATATCCGCTTTTTAAATCAAATTTTGAAAATATCTTTTTATTTTGTATAAGATTAATTAGCTCATCTTTATTAGGTATTCTATAAGCATCATCTTCTGTATTATCATTAAGTCTCTTATAATTATATACTATTCTAGGTTTTCCTCTTTTTATTTCTGCATTATTTCTTACTATAAAGGCTGCTGATCTATGAGGACTATCACTTCTTCTTATAACACCGATTTCCAACATTTCTTTTATTTGTGTTTTGAATTCTTTTATATCTTCAGGAGTATATTCTATAGCTGCTGTTCTTATCACTATATCTGGGTTTAATATGTTTAGTTTAAAAGTATAGTTTACTTTGTTTTTAGCTAAATCATCTCCTATAAATCCTAACATTTCTAATTTATGCAAAATTCTTTCATTTTCTAGGTTTAAAACTTCTAATCCCTTTCCTATATCTCTAATTTCTTCATCTAATAGGATATCTATAGTTTCAGGTTCTATATTATTTTGTTCTAATTCTTTGAAAAAATCGAGTTCATTATTACCATGTCCACCACGCTTCGCAGTCAACTCTGATTGTTTAATGTATCTATTAGTTGGAAAAGTATAATTATGTTTGCTAATAGTAATATAATTTTTTCCTATTAAGATACTACCATTTAATGCACAAATGAAGTTTAACCCTAAAAGGAATTCGTGGCTATTTATGTTATCGGGTGCTATAAGGACTTGTCCTAATGTATATTTATTACTATAATTTCCTGAAAAATCTTTAAATTGTATCCCTATGTGAATTAATTCTTTTGTTATTCTCATTAATCTATTTTCTGCAGTTCTACTAGTAACAGTATAACTTAATTTTGTTACAAATTCTTTGGGCACAAGACTAGCGCTAAGCATGCTTTTTGTACTTCCTGTATCTAAAATGGCTTTAATTTCAATATATTTTTCTTGATTACACCATATTCGACAATCTAAAAGTATTAGACTACTAGTATAGGGTACTTGTAGTTGGGGTTCATACGCTGTATTTTGTAAATGAGTTTCTTCTAATTGTTGGTTAATTTCATCAAGTTCTTCTATTAAGACACCCTTTCCTTTATTTTGATGACTATTTATGTTTTCATTATTTTTTATTTTTAATTCTATTAATTGTATTCTTAAATCTAAATTCTCTATTTTATGGCTTAGAATTTCTATAGATTCTAGTTTTTTACTAGGTTTAGGCGATACATCTGTTTCTATATTATATGCGTCTTTAGCACAAATAAAACAAATCTCGTCAAAACATATATTGCACTGATATCTTAAATGCATATCAGGATATAATCTACAAATACTACAGGCTACACTCATAGTTCCTTTTCCATTTATATATTTATGTTCACATGAATTATTCATATAGGTATATTCTATTATATTAGGAATTTCTGGTCCTTCTTCACTTACTATACTAAATATGCTTTCATTATCACTTTCATTACCGTCTATACTTACTACGTCTTCATCTAATTGTTCTGCTATGGCTGCTCTTTCCATATTAAATTGTCTTTTCGGACATCTATTAGCTAAATGTTTAGGATCTCCACAAATATAACATGTGCATTTTCTTGTTGATGGCTTTTTAACATAATTAGGTGGCTTTCTTCCTTGCCTATATTGTCTAAAACTAGATTTTGGTTTATTTGATTTCCTTAATATTTTGCGTTTTGGCTTAAAGTAATTCTTTTGTCCATATTGTTGTGGGGTGTATATAGCTTTTCTACAAAACTCATAAGATTGCTTTCTAATTTGTTCTCTAATAAATTCTTCTTTACACCATTCCTGAAGTTTAAAGAAAGTATATTGTACTCTAGGTCCTATACCTAATCCTGTAAGATTGCCATTAGTTTTTATCCATTCTTCATGTATTCTTTTTCCTAAATCTTGTGGTAATTTCGTAAAATACCTATTACATAATTCTTCATCAAATGCTTTATTAGCTTCTCCTATTAATCTTGTAAAATCTTGACTAAAAGGTATAATATATTTCATATCTGTTATAGTGAGTTGTTCTAGGTTTCTAAGTGCTGTATCTTGTATGAATGTATTTTCTCTTCCTGGATCTATACCTATTATTAATGTTCTAATAAAACTAGTAAAATTATAAGGATTATTTCCTAAGGCCTTTATTTCATTAATTCTATTAGGATCTTTCTTCTTCTTGCTTTGCCAGATAGATAATGCTGTAGGTCCTAAACAGGTTTCTAAAAAGTTAAACATATCCATATCTGCTTTTTTATTTATTTCCCAATGTCTTACTACACATTGTTCCCATATATTTATTTCTTCTGGCCACATTTGTGGACTTCCTAATTCAATTACTAACATGGTTCCACTCATGGTTTTTCCTATGGGTTGTCTTGATCCTATATATTTATTTGGCTGGGTTGATCCATATTCATATGTGGGACTTTTCCATTCTGGTCTACCACTCATTTCTACATTTCTAGCTGGAACTTCACTATAATCTGGTTCTACTCTAGTTCTTTTTCCTATATTACTACTAGTACTTGCTTGACTATCTGCCATAAAAGCTACTTCGTTATTACCTTTCTCTTTATTTTTAAAGAATTTTTCAAATTCTATTTTTCCTGAACATATATCATCAACTAAATCAATATTATAATATTGTTTAAATTCTTCTTCAGCTGATTCTAAATTGATATCTAAATTCATTGCTTCAAAATACATTTCATCTACTAATTCTCTTAAATTATTTATCTCAAAATTTTTCTTAATATTTCTTCCATATTTTTTGTCTATAATCATTTTTGAGCTGACTTTCTAATTGTCTAATCTCTTCATCTATTTCTTCTATATTTTCTTCCTCTTCATCTTCTTCGCTTTCTATATCAGATAATATTTCCCAATTAGCAAATCTACTAGTTATTCTAACTTCTTCTTCTATAATATTCATGTAGCTTGTTTCAGTTTCATTATCAGTTTCTTCTTCTAGATCTTCTAAATTTTCTTTGGGATTTTGTTTTTGGTAATTAAGGAATCTAATAGAAGTTTGACCTCTACTGTTTGTATACATTACACTCTCTCCTGGAACTTTGACAGTCTCATTTTCTTCTAAATGCTTGGTTAATTCCCATTCTTCTCCATTTAAATCGTTATTATCTATATTTAAAGGTTTAATCATTTTTACTCCTACTGAGGCTAATCCATCTATTATCCCATCTATATTAATTTTATATTGAGGAAAACTATTATTGGTTACTCTTCCTAAAAATGCTATAGAAACTACTAAGTTGTTACCATCATATGTTTCATATCCTCTAGTTTGTAATCCTATAGTAATTTTATTAATATCTTTAATACTTTTCATCATGTTCGGAGCTACATAAAATATTCCTACATTATTAGTCATATCTATTTCCATACTAGCAAATACTGCTCTCCTAGCATCAGACCAACTCTTATCTAATAATAAAACTAAAACCTTTCCACCGGTTCCCTTTCTAGTTAATCCTTTTATTCCTACAATAATTAATCCTAAATGTATATATTTTTGCTTTAATTGTTTTAATTGTTTTATACATTCCGGGCTAACTAAGCTTATATTTTCAGCATTTGTTGTAACTTTTACTTCTTTTTCTCTAATGATTAAATGTGTGTTAAAATCCATTTTTCCTACTTTGTATAATGTTTTAGGTTTTAACTTATCTATTCCCTTGTTATTATATAAATTAAGATTTTCTTCTACGTCTATTATTTCTTCTAATTCTACTTCTCTAGCTGAGCTTTGACTTCCTGATCCTCTAAACATTCGTTTAGTGAAAGTATTACTTATTTTTCCTTTCTCTTTTTCTTTATTACTTGATTCACTTATAGTTCTACTAGTACCACTAAATGATCTCATCATTTTTTACCAATATATATATTTTTTAGGTTCTTTTTTAGGTTTTTCAGATTCTTCTAGTGCTAAATTTGATAATCTTTCTTCTATACTATCTTGTAAATCTCCTTTAATCACTTGAGATACTGTGTCTATTTTAGTACTTAATTTTTCTAACTTATTTTCTAATTTATCTAGCCTTTCGAATATTTGTAGAATTAAAGCGAATTGAATATTCCAAAGTTTGGGATATAATTTATCTGAATTACTAGTTCCTTGATAGGTAGTAAATCCTTCTTCGGTAGATAGATATTTATTTGCTAATTCAATGGCTCTTTTATATTCTAATCTATTTTCTATATTATTCATCCACTAACTATTCGTTCTATATTTTTTAGCGTTTTACTTGTTTCTAAGTTTTGAGCTTCAAGTTTATTTATTTTTTCTATTACTTGGCTTAGAGTTTTCTTAGTTTCAATTTCTAATTGTTTTAGCTTATTACTTTCCAAGCTATATTTTAACTCTATTATTTCGTCTTTAGTGGGGAAAAGCTTATTATATTTCTTAACTATTTTTAGAGTTTCCTCAGATTGTTGTTTAATATAATCTAAATTATTATTTTCACCTTTCTTTATTATTTCTCTATTTATTAAAACGGTTTCTTTTAATGATTCTAACGTTTTACAAAGTTTAGCGTTATTTATTTCTAAGTTTGATGCTAACGATATAAATAAATCTGTTAAACTATTTAAGTGTTTATTTTCTGAATGTAAATTATGCTTAAAATTTGAATCAAATCTACAAATAAATTTATGTTTATCTAAAGAGATTACGGTTCTATCGGCTAAACTATATTCTAAATCTAGATATTCTAATCTTTTATAATTAGAAGAAGCTATTTTAATAAAAGGCTGCTATTAATATATTCAAGATTAAAAGGTACTTAATATAGTTTTCGTGATCTCTTAATCTAGGAGGTATGTTAAGATAATTATTAACCCAATGTTCTCTTCTAATTATTAATTGATTTCGTAATTCTAATATTAATTCTGTATTAGTATAATCTAAGTTTTCTAAAGTATTAAGACAATCAATAAAAGCACTTAAAATATGAGCAGGAATTGGCATGTATGTAAATTATGAAGGCAATAAAAAGTTTTTATGCAGATTTATAAAAGCGGGTTGGGATTTCCTTTTCTTTAAATATGTATAATTACTCTCATGGATTTTTTGATGTTTTTGTTGTTTTGTGGGGCCAAAATAAACCATTTTCAAAATTCGAGGACTAAAGGTAAATAAATTGAAAGTATAGGGACTATACGAAAGATTTTAAATAGTATAAGGGGTCTTGAGCAATTTATTGATAAAGCAAGGAGGAAACTTGCAATTATCCATCTTTTGACTTTAGTAAGGGTAATTTGGACTTTTCAAGCTCATGGGTCCCATAGGGGTCTAAATTTGTAATGCTTTTTTGAAAGGGTCTAAATTTTACTCATGATATGCAATTGGGGGTTAAGATTGCTAACTTCCCCATTAGATCGGCTAAGATGTCAAAATATTATATTATATATATATTTAGTACTTTTCATTAGATCAGCTAAGATGTCAAAATATTATATTATATATATATATTTAGTATAAGATATTTAATTACATTACTTTTATGTGTTAATACCATATTTGACTTGAAGAAAAAAGATTAAGACAAAAAATATTCTATTTTTCTATTTATTGGATGTGGTCCTGACAAGGTCCAGTACAACTGGTAGATAGCTGAGTTTCTTAAGCATGTTGTTCAGAGTTCGATCCCTAGTCGTGTGTATGAAAAAAGCTTTGTTGGAAGAGGCAAAATTCACTTCAGTAATTTCTATGCCTTGAAATGATTAGTTTTTGGCGTTCGATTGGAGAAAACCCTTGATAGTACCCAAAAAAAAAATTTAATTGGATGTGGCAAAATTGGACTAATATTTCTTTTGAGGCTGCCGCATGCGAGGTTCCTTTTTCTGATAACGACCTTAAAGGATTAGTTTACCATAAACCAAATATATATTTGTTAGAAAACACTAGAAGAAAAGGATAATCTTAGTAACCGTATTTTAAGATGGACTATAAGTTAGTGATGATGATAAAATTTATCAGTCAGATAATATTATGTGATTTACTATATGGGGTGGGAATCCGGTCCAATTCACGATAAACTAGGTTGGGGGTTGAATTATTTATAAACTGCACTCGCAGTTATGCAAGTTGCCTACGTACCCAAAAAAATGAGTTCAAGTTAGTTCGTAGTTCTATAGTGAAATTACTCTCGAAAGTAGCCAATGAATTTTTTTTGAGAGAGTAGATAATGATCTCATCAGCTCCTTTGGAGGTATATATAGAATTAATGATGCATTATAGGTCGGGGCTTGACCATCGGCCCATTTGCTTATTTATTAAACTCATTACTTGATCTTTTTATTTTAAAATAGCCTTCTTGAATATAGCGGGCTATATCCGCAATGGGTCGCTATCCCTATGGGCATAATTATTGTATTATAAGAGGACTCGCTACATGGGAGGCGCCCCAGCCCAAGCGGGGATAGATTAATTATCTTAATGCTCTAAGGGATAACATCAGTTAGGAATAACATTGCTTTGAGCGGATGCAGGTTTTATTTAGTTTTAACTCTGAGATGCTATAAATTCTTATATGTTCATCCGTCTCTTAAAAAGAGATACTCCCGTTCGTTACATAAAAAATGTCAATTATTCTATTTTTGTTTATCGTTTGCCACTCAATGTTAAAAATAAATATTTATTGTATTGTGAGATTATATTCGAATTCATTTTAATTGAAAAGGCTATAGTTTAAATTCTTTTTTATAACATTGTAACCGCATTTAAAGAAAGTAAATTTCATACATGGATAACAAACAGGTGATGAATATATATAAATTAAATCAGAATCTTTATATATGGTTTGGAATGTTAATTTGTTCGTTCTCTTTAAATTCCACTTAATTTTATATACGAAAGAATAATTTAAAATGAAAGTGATTTAAATTTGATTTTTGTTATTTAAAAAAAAAACACCCTTTTCAAAAAGACGATTGAACAGAAATTATCCAGAGAGAATCAAATCCAAGAAATAATGAAACTCTACACATGGATGAATGATTTTGGTTATATAGTTTTATGGGCCATGGATAATAAAATCCCCAAAATTAATTTGATTCAGCCCAAATTAGCGGGTAAAGTTACAGTGAGAGTCCAGTAATCATTCTTAGGCCCACAAAATGGTTTCTTGATCCCATACTCTGTTGTATGAATAATTATTTATATAGCATATAACATCCAAAATTAAATATTAAACAGGAAGTCTAGTTGATTGGATACAAATTATCTACATATGCAACGAAATATATTTGTTATTATTTCAAAAAAATTATATACTAAAAAGAGACGGATCTCTAATAACAGAAGTATAATCATTTAGTTTATTATGATTAAAATTTATACGAATAATTTTGTAATGGCAATAAATGCAACCATCACAATAATGGTTCAGTTCTCTAATTTTTCACTTGCATGTTACGAGCTCATTATTTTTTTGTGGATGTTGCATGTCACGAGCTCATTATTGAACTGAGACTTGTTTTCTATTGTATGAATAGAGTTTCGACGATCAAATTGAATTAGAGATGCCAACGAACTTTCATGGAAAGAAGATTTTGTAGATGTTGGTTCAATTGTAGAGATAACCTCTACTAATTTTTTTATTACAATTTAAACACACATACACACATACACACACACACACACATATATATATATATAAGAACAAAATTGGAATCAAAAAGTTGTCTTACATGTCAGAGATATTTTCAAAATTCAGAAGTGACTCAGCTGCTCATGTGGACTTTCGTCACATTTTGATTTTTCATTTTTCTTTTCCAAGTTTTAGCTATCTCACATGACAGAGATATTTTCAGAATTCAGAAATGACTCAGCTGCTCACGTGGAACCTTTGTCACCCTTTGATTTTTCATTTTTATTTTCCATGTTTTAGCGGTCTCACATGCCAAAGATATTCTTAGAATTCAGAAATGACCCAGCTGCTCACGTGGGACCTTTGTCACCTTTTGATTCTTCATTTTTATTTTTCAAGTTTTACCTTTTAATTTCGTTTTCTTCTTGAAAAGAAAATATATGACTCTACAGGTCAGCACGCATGCGATGATTCCATGTGATTTTGCTCACATGACTTATTTCATCGAGATTCTCTCGTGGTTTATTTTAATAAAAGAAAACACTATAGTTCGAATTCATTTCACTATCAACTTCTGTTGTCGTGAAGCGTGTGATTATCAATTTATTATCTTACTTCGAATAAAAATGTGAGACCCTGAGATGTTTATAAGTCCATACTTGCCTTTCCTCATGAGACGTCTTTTCAAAAAAAAAATCTATTATGTTCTGACCAAAATTGACAATACTTGATGCAAAAGTGTTCGGTGTAAGCTAAGTGCATGACACATCTATAAGAACGAGATCGTGTAATTTACCCAAGTCTTATGCGTCTCTTGAAGACAAAACTGTGCAAGTCCAGTCAAAACTCAAAACCAAAATTCTCGCACAAGGTAAATTGAATATAATCAATCTCAGGATTTTCGCAAAAGCCAACAACCAATCACCAATAAGACCTACTAATTAGCACATTTGACCATAAAGCGAAGCTGGAAACCTCGCGATTATCATCGTCATAACATGTTCATCTCAGACACAAAACCCTTAATTTACTTTACCCAATGCTGCTAATCTTATCTCTGTGAATAACACCTAGAGAACCAATTTTTTGTCTCTCTCTCTCTCTCTCTACATATTATATATATTATATGTATATAGATAGATATATAGATATATATATAGTAGTGGACCAAGCTAACTAGAATATCTTGGAAACTGTAAAATATAGCAGTAACAAAGTTAAAACGGAATCTACAAAATGGGTAGCTGTATTTTGAAGGAGAACAGCCCTTCTCTCTTGGGGCAAGTTATTTAGAGTAATTAATTGGGAGATTTCAAACCAAAATTCCAGTTTTAAAGAGCCTATTATCAACATAGGTGCAATGCATGATCACATGGACTGTGGTTATAATTTCAAAGCAAAACTTTTATTTAATTAGTTGATAATTTTGATTTTGACTTGACCAATAGAAAAAATTTCATTTTGGATCAACCCAAACTAACAATATTGTACTTAAATTAATTAATGAAATCAGGAAACAGATAAATCCATTCTTGTGTAGCACAATTTTGTCCAATCTCTCTTTGAAATTGTGGAACTTGATACAAAGAGGAGCTAAACAGAAGTCCGTGTTGCGGCGCCAGACAAGCAAAATGCTCATGGCTTTGGCGTCTGTGAGCTTGCATGAGGTCGATTGCTGTGACGAGCGGTGAGCAAAGAGCTCGATACCGCAGTGGTTGATTCATGAACATGACCGCACCGCCTCTCAACAAGTTGCACGATTAAGCTTCCTAAGTGTTTTTGGTTAAATTAAACGGTGTTTCACTAGGTTTTCAATTCATTCGACAACGTGAGATCAAGTATGATTCGTATATAGTTTGAGTATGAAGACAATTTTGACGGAATCGTTCAGCTTAGATTAATTTGTGTCTAATTTATTTTAAATATTTCATCGCCTACCTGCAGCGGTCAATTACAAAACAAATATTATGCCACATTTTACTATCAACAAGGGTTTGGCTAAATCCTAACGATATTTTTCAAATTGAAATGACATGCTGTAACTATACTAAATATTGGACTATCCCTTCTATCAAAAATAAAATATTGGACTATCTCTAGACAATTTAAGAACCGGAATTTATTTTTTTTTCCAATTCAGCAACATGACAATACAGTCACAATTTCATTTTTATGGAAATTGACCAACATTTGATCATCAGATACTGAAAATTACAGAAGACAAGTTCTGGGCTTCATCTGCAATGGAATTTAGCAGTACTGTCAGATCCTTTATCTTTCTATCATCTCTTATAATGTTTCTGAAATCTTTTGATCAGTTTGTAGTTTTCTGATACAGAAAAAGTTCTTCATTTGAGGCAAAGAAAAGAATGGCATATTTTAGAGAAAAATTTATGTTAGGCCGAGCTCAATAATTTTAGTGTCTATCCCTTTTACACAGCAAGCTGTACCACGACCCACACACTTGTTTAAAAAAAATAGACATAAAATATATATTCGAACCAAATCATTAGATTCGATTTGATATAGAATTACCTAATATTATACATTGTATCTATAATTTTTGCCTCGAAACCCTAATATCTCCTAGCTGACGCTTTTATTTTGTTCTATTCCCAATGCTGCAGAGACAGCCTGCAGGCTACACCCCCACTCCCAACCTTTACTCTTTCACAATTATTTTAATTATTTTGTGGTTTCTACTGTTTTTTTACCTTTTATTGCTACTGTCTTGTCTGACTGTCTTTTTCTCATGTGCCCTCCGCTTGTCCAGTGTTACTAAGTCACTGTTCCTATAAACTCTAGATCTATACAAGATCCCCTTCTTGTTTTTACTTTTTCCTTTTTGATGGAGTTCAAATAAGAGAGCACTCTTTTTTGACCTTGACACTTCAGTCCATTTAACTATTATTAACAGAATCTTTTGGAATATTTTATTCAAATTATGGGTAAAGTGTACATATTATATAATGAAAGAGAAGTGGAGGTGCACGGATGTCATACCATAGGGTACAAAGTGCATAATTTTTGAAAAATTCGGACAGAATATTTCAAAAAATACATCGGCAACAGTCAAATGGACCGAAGTGTTTCAGTTGACAAAAATTGAGTAATCGGGTGTCAAAATTAACATATTGAGGACTAAATTGCTCTCAACGTCATAAGTTTGAGTCGAAAATATTCTGTGTTTGGTTTTATTTTCAAACCATTTTTTGGCCGAAACTTGTTTGCTTTATGTTTTTTTGACCAAAAATGATTTTTTTGGTCAAACAAATTGTCAGCTATTGTCTCCCTATTTGTCTCTATTTTAGGGTGCCTACTAATTACATCAATTACAATATAATCATTTAAAACTTATATTATATTATATTTTTCAATTATAAACACAACTTTTCAGACAAAAACTTACATGATTTGACTGCTGCAGTAATTTTTGTCTCTTCTGAAAATAAAATCAAACACATTTTCATCAAAATACACAACTTTCAATAAAACTTTTCACCAAAATTTTCACAAAAAAAAAACCCCAAAATAAAACCAAACACAGCCTTTTTTTCCCTCACTACAAGAAAATTAAGTATTGTCAATGAAAATATATGTCATGACTTAAAACTATAGTCTATAGTGGTCTAAGCTCACGACTAACTTGATCGTGATAGATGTTTCATATAGTCACGCTAAAGTTAGCCGTGGTAAAAAAGAATACTAACTATTTTAAGCTCTAACTAGCTGTAGTGGAAGAAATTTTAACCTAACACTTTTTTAAAGTCATGATTTTTACAATGAACAAAACATTGACCATGGCTATAAACCATGGTAAATGTTTTGGCCATGCTTGCAAATACCACGGCCAAAGCCGTGGTCAATTGGTTTTAACCATGAAATATTGACATGAGCAATAATTTTTTTTTAGTGCCTATAAATAACGCATATTATATAAACTCTTTACTTAAAATTAATGAAAATATGGAGTATAATACAAATAATCGAGAAAGTCTAGAAAGAAATCAAAAGAAGTTGGGAGAGTCAACAAAAATGGACATAATTCCCATTGCGGAGCACATGAGATTTTCTATTTCAAAATAGTGTTGCATCTTGTATTGCAAATCATGTCTGCACGACAAGTGTATATAATTCATATTAAATTTATATTAAAAAAATATTTTATACACATGGCGCATGTATACTAAATACAATAGAAAATTACAACACAGTTATTTTAAAAAAGAGAAAATAGTAGATACCCCCAAACTATAAGGTGATATGCGCTTTGCCCCCCAAACTATTAAAAGTTGCACTCAACACCTTAAACTATCATATATGTGCACTTTGCTCCCTCGGTCAGCTTCGGGCAGCACACAGGGGGCAAAGTGCTACAAACCGCATAGGTGAGGGGGCAAAGCGTACATCACCTCATAGGTTGGGGGTATCTGCTATTTTCTTTTCTTTTTTTTAAATTCAAATATTCTTAATATTAACTTAATCTCCCTCGGTCAGCTTCGGGAAAATTTTTACCCATTCATCATTCAATTTAAATCACGCATATTGGGATTTATTTGGATTTTTCTTGAAATATTATTTCTAGGTTTGAAATAAAAATTATCAAATATGAAAATAAGAAAAATAAAAATAAAACATGAAAATAAATAAGAAAACAATGAAAAAAAGTATAAATTCAAATATTCATAATTTTCTAAAAACAAAAAAGATAATTTAAAAATTCGGAAACATGAAAATAAATAAAAAAATGAAAAAAGTATAAAAATAATAAATTCAAAAAATAAAAAAATTAGTAAAAATTTTAAAAAATAAAAAAACCTGGTGATGTGCGCTTTGCCCCCTCACCTATTAGGTTTGTAGCACTTTGCCCCCTGTGTGCTGTTTGAGGGGACAAAGTGCACATATATGATAGTTTAGGGTGTTAACTGCAATTTTTAATGTTTTGGGGGGGCAAAGTGCACATCACCTAATAGTTTGGGGGGTATCTGCTATTTTCTCTTTAAAAAACACACATGAGTGTGGCCGAATCGGGAGCGGGCTACAATTTCCCGTCGCAAAGTTAGCGAGTAGGAAGCTCAAGGTCTTGATGCCAGGATAGGAAGGTTTCAGCTTTGCGTTGCGTTTTGTTTCCGAACGTATTTTGGAAAGTTATTTTAGTTAAGTTTAAATTTGATAGGCATTCTGTTTCATTGTGTATCAAATTTTTACTTTATATATTCATAGGAGATTTTATGGTAATATATATCACTATAAGGTCCAGAAATTTACTAAGAGTCCGTGGATGTAGGTATATTTACTTGAACCACATTAAATGTTTTGTAATTGTTAGATTTTTTTTTTTTTTTGTGGTTTATTCTTAATATTTCATCTTTTGCATGATCCATTCCTAACGGGTACTTATACTTCGCGTTAATACTATGTGTCAAAATTTCGACTAATTTATTTGAATTATAATTGAGCTTAAAAATTTGGTGTTCAAACTTAGTTTCTTATATCTATGTACTAAGCTCAAATAAAATTCTAACCAATACATAATAATGTGGTTGAATCTTTTACTCCTACCCAATGTATAGTAACTTCCAAAATTAAAACCTATTAGTAATATTTACTCTTCTCAAATAAAATTCTAACCAGTACATAATAATGTGGTTGAATCTTTTACTCCTACCCAGTGTATAGTAGCTTCCAAAATTAAAACAAAGTCCTTTTTGCTATGTACTCATCTAAATCAAGACAAATAGTCAAAAATGCCAGAAAAATTTATGCCAGACTAACTTCAAGGTTTTTTTTTTATCAGTTTGACCCATTTTTTGCTCAAATTTGTCAAAATGATCGATTTTATGTACCATTTATCAATATAACCTGAAGGCGCCACTTCAATTTTTCATTTTTCCAGAAATTAAATTGAAGGCGTTATTTCTTCAAATTGTATTTTTTTTTTAAAAAATAAAATTATGCCACTGAGCTGGCTTCTACAGTGGTGAAGGCGCCATTTCAAATGGCGTCTTCATTTTTTTTATTTAATATTTAGAGAAAATAGCAGATACCCCCAACCTATTAAAAGTTGCACTTATTGATAAATGGTACATAAAATCGGTTATTTTGACAAGTTTGACTAAAAAATGGGTCAAACTGATAAAAAACCCATAACTTCAATGTTTCTCGTGTCTATTATCAGTTCGGATCTTCTATTACAAATGATGTTATAATCTTTTATTACACTTCAGATATGAATGATATATGTATAAAATATTTTTTTGAATATAAATTTAATATTGAATAGACATGATATGCAATACGAGATGCATCACTATATTGCAATAGAGGATCTCGTGTGGTATCTCACACAAACTTATAAAAAAAATAGAACAACATTTATCGTTCTCATATGAATAATATATGTATAAAATATTTCTTTAAATATAAATTTAATATCGAACAGGCGTGATATGCAACACGAGATGCAATCTATATTGCAATAGAGGATTTCATGTGTTATATTATGTGCGGTTCTCATACAAATTAATGAAAAATATAGATATAAAATACATACCTAGATATTATTAAACTCGATCTGATATAAAATTACACGACCGAACTACGAGAACCAACCAAATGAGAAAGAGGATATATATAAAGTGGCCATAGATAGAAGTTCCTGCAAAAGCTTAACACCAACAGCTTTCTCTTGAGCATGCTCATCATCTGCTAACACAGTTTTACCTCTCTCTCTCTGACTCATCTTCATCACTCTTTCCATGGATTTCAATCTCAACCAATGGAGAAATAATGGCTCAGATCATCATCATCAACAACAACAACAACAACAAATATCTTCTTCAAAACTACCAAAATTTCTCCTCAACTCTCACACACCTTCATCATCTGCAGAAGAACTCCCCTTGTTTACTGTTCCTGAATCCGCCACTAATCTCTCTGCAGCATTCTCTTCCGATTCAACGTCCGCCACCAAATTTCACAGTCTCTCTCTCTCTCTCTATATATATATATGTGTGTATATATAGATTTCTGGATTTTACTATGTAGAGGCTTTTATCAATTTGTATTTAGTTGATTTTGATTGTGTATGGTTTGATTTTAGGTATATATATATGTATGTATGTATAGATTTCTGGATTTTTACTATGTAGAAGCTTTTATCAATTTGTTTTTAGTTGATTTTGATTTGTTTGTGGTTTGATTTTAGGGATGGGGAGCTATTTCAGCTCGTCGCAATGGCAGGAGCTTGAGCTTCAGGCTTTGATCTTCAGGCATATGATGGCTGGCGCTGATGTTCCGAATGAACTTCTTCATCTTGTCAAGAAAAGCCTAATTACTTCTCCGTATTATCACTCTCACTCTCTTCACCAGTTCTATCCTCATTATCAGTCGCCTAATTGTAAGTTATTCCATCTCACATTTTGATTATATACATATATATACACACACACACACACATATATGTTATGTATATGTATGTATATTTGTTGATGTTAGATAAAATCGATCTGATTTAAGAACTGTGCAATTTGCGAATGAGGTTATTGTAAGTTTCTGTTATTGAGATTTTGTCGATTGATTATGCTGATTTGTTTATATATATATATATATATATATATATAAACAAATCAGCATAATCAATCGACAATATATATACATACATATATATATATATATTGTTGATGTTAAATAAAATCGATCGGATTTAAGAACTGTCCAATTTGCGAATGAGGTGATTGGAAGTTTCTGTTACTGAGTTTTTCTCGATTGATATGCTGATTTTAAATTTGCTTAATCTCTTGATTATATATATACATATATATGTATATATATTGTTGATGTTGAATAAAATCGATCTGGTTTAAGAATCGTGCAATTTGCGAATGAGGTGAACTAAAAGTTTCTGTTATTGAGTATTTCTCGAATCTCGATTGATATGCTGATTTTTAAATTTGCATAATCTCTTGATTTTTGCAGTAAATTACTGAAATCGATTACTTCGATTTGTTATATGGAATATTTATTTTGTGCTTGAATTTGAGTATGTGTTCGGTTGAATCAGTGGCGCAATCAGTTTATTGGGGGAAAGGGGCCATGGATCCTGAGCCGGGGAGGTGCCGGAGGACTGACGGAAAGAAATGGCGGTGCTCGAGAGATATAGTGGCGGGGCAAAAATACTGCGAGCGTCACATGCACCGCGGTAAAAACCGTTCAAGAAAGCCTGTGGAAATCCCCACACCCGCCACCTGCCCCTACGCTGGCAATCGCGGTGGTGGAGCTCTCAAAACTAACTCTATTACTACGCAAGGAGTGGCTGGCGGCGGCGGCGGCGGCGGCGGCGGCGGGGATACGCCTCATTTCACTCTGTCGAGGCCTTCGCATTCGACGGATCTTCTTCAACCTAATCAAAGGTATTTTGGCCAATTGATCTCCCCCACATTTAAGACTTTTAAGACTTTCTCTTAATCTAAAGTGATTTCGTATGTTAAAATGGTTTCTAAGGATTAGTTTAATGGTGTATAGTGTGTTTGGAATAAATTTAGTCCATCGGGTATGAACAAACTAAGTGCAATTCACAAAATGAGCTACTTACGGAAGCTTTTAGTTTGAAACTGGTTCAGTCAATATTAAGTGTACATCACTTGTATTGTATCTAATCACTTTGAGAATTAAACTTGGATTCGGCATTCCGAGTATGAACTAAAATTTCATGCGAATTACACGTATCATCAGTAAGGCAAGTGAATTACAATTGGGATCGGGCAAAATTCTATTCCGGTTAGAATTTCCGTTGAATTAAATGGCCACTATCTTTAGCCACAATTATTTCGGGACTATTGTGTGTGGTTGGGTGGGGGGCAAAGATGTTCTCATTAAGGATCATATTTGGTCTATTTGGAAATTAGCGAGTGATGTAACGTTTGATGTCACTCTATAGAACCGGACTTTGGGGTTCTCATAGTAGCGAAGGGATCGAACTTGACCGATTCCTAAACTAGAGAGTCTTAGAACGTCTCGACCGTTTAACATGTTGGGGTTCATACATGAATTATTGAGATGTCTTTGAATTGACTGAGATGTCCTTGAATTGATCGATCCAATCTTAAGTCGGTCAAGAATTACTCCCATTGAAGACAACTATTAAAGGGGAATCCTTGTTCCCCAAAAGGAAGAAAGTCACTAAAAATTGATGTACAATTATGAGTCATCAATTGGTTTGATATTCTCAAACAACTTTTTCCAGTGTTGTTATATTGATGGGTCCTCAAAAATGAATTCGCTTTGGATATTAGTGACTCAATGGAGAATATATAGACCCACCACTGTCCTCTTTGTAGGACCATGTTTGGACATTTTTTTGATTTTGGCCAAAGCAAAGGTCTTTTGATTGTGCTCAGAGTCATCCCCAACCACTTGTTCTGTGTCCCATATCTAAAGCTTCCTTATTAATGTTGGACCAACTTTTTCTTTTTCAATTTGAGATTTTTCATATTCTTTATTCTAATTTGTGATTCATTTATGCACGTCAAGTATATTAACATAAAAAAATATTATATGTCATCGTTTTTTCACTTTCTTTTAATTTAAAAAGTGCTGACGTATTAAATTCATCAAAATCACTTGATCACAATAGTTTTTTTTACCCAAACTAGGATCGTGAAAAATAATCGTATATAACATTGCTCATAAAATATTCTCAAATATACACTTCATAAGAGTTATTTATGCTTGGTTTGTATATGTTACAAAATGAATTAAGTACGAAACTAAAATGGAATATCTGAAGTATGTTTTTCCCTCTTACTTAAGCTCAAACGTGGTTTTTATAGGCCTTCCGGCTTCATAATTGAGGCGAAGGACCCATTCAAAGATAAAGGCGAGCCTAATGGTCGAACTCTTCAACCTTTCTTTGATGACTGGCCTCGAACACTTCACAAGACAGAAAATTCCGCCAACTCAACAAATTTGTCCATTTCAATGCCCAACAACTCGCCATCCGATTTCTCGTTAACTCTTGGCACTGGCAACGACGACGAACCTATTACTGAAATTGCGGGTCGTGAAAGGGGCAAATCCCAATCGAATTGGGGTATGGCGACATGGGAGACTACTCGTGTGGGTCCAATGGGCGGGCCCTTAGCTGAGGCATTGAGATCTTCGATGTCCAATTCATCGCCTACTAGCGTGCTACATCGGTTGGCACGAGCCAATGCAGTCTTGGAAGCCAGTTATGACAACACCTAGATGTTGTTATCAACGTTATAGAGCTTTCAACAGAAAATTCTTGTATACACTCGGTATTGAAAACATCAAGGGGTCCAAATTATGACACATTATTGCAATGTATGACATTGCTGATGTGGCATAATCTGGATCTTTCGATGTTCAACACAAGATGTATACAAGAATTGTCAGGCTTTCAACTGCTAACATGTGTTTCCTATGGTTTGTTTATTATTTTCATACCTCAGGCTTTTCTTGCTTTTTCTTTAAAACCCTTTTCATTCTAACTTTTCCTTTTCTTTTTTCAATCTTGAGGACGTAATCATGTATTGTATAAACTGCTGTTAAGTTAAAATTAAGCTAGTTATGCAGTACTGAGAGATTCTGGCCCTGAATTGATTCTTTAGAATTCAAATGTAATTTTAAAAGCTACTAATTCAGGGAAAGTGTAATTTGCTAGTCACTTAAGTTCGGTTAAATCGCATTTGGACTAAAATTTTACTTTTAATTTGTTATAGTATCCGTTGGTCTTCACCCTACCATCAATGGTAAATGCCTGAAAATGGAACATTACAAAGAGGATCATGGGGTTTGATTCCGCACCATAAGCTTAAATCGAGGTTTGGAGTGTTAAAACTCTTTTGAAACGCGTCTGGACCTCTTTCTATAATCATGGTTTGCATTTTTGAAAAATTAAATTTCAATTTTTTGTCATAATTAATTGTTTATCCTACAATCAATTATGCAACAGCTAAACCAAATTCATACTAAAACTTCTAATATACTACGAAAGTGCAAATCCAGGTCTAAATTATTCCAGTGCAAGTCCGACGGCATAGGTGGTTGTGATGACACTATGACTCTTAATATTGGGAGCTCGTAAGAATGACCTAATATAACATCTGCGTTTAGCTGAAAAAACCTCTAAATGTTCTGTGAATCCAGAGATCAGTTTGACAGGAAAGAATGGTTGAAAATTTGAATGCTAAGTCTGTCTTGGACAATTTCAGCATCCAACCAAATGATACATTGCTAGAAAGATTGTCAATCTTCGTAATAACAATAGCATTTTTCAACACAAGAGAATATTGTGACACATGCTTAGCTCTCGTTATTTAACCAGAGAAGAAATTAACTAGCCATATTCAAACCAAAGGTGCAAAAGCCTACAAATAATCTGAGAAACTCAAGAAAATCTAGCATCAATCAAGAATATAGAAATACTTACCAGGAAAATAACGGTATTATTGCTTATGAGCCCATAAACTCATTAAATTAGATGCATAACCTCCTTGTAAAAGGTTATACTCAAATTATTTGTCTAGACTTCTGTACAAATGCAAAGATCATATTTCAAAATTGTACCGATACCTAAACCGTAATATTCTATCATTTCCACCAACTTGCGAATTCTGCATACCTGGGTTTCCGAGCCTTATCCGTCGTTCTCCTCTTATTTGCTTCTTTGCGGGGTCCACGAACCCCATATAGTGGTCATGCAGTACGGCATGACTACGCCTAGCATGGTGGAGCCAGCGACCAGGACCACCACGCCTCAGCCATATAGCTCAGAAAACTTTGTAGATTGTTTGAACGCTACTAAGTTGAGTTATCAACTGATTTCACTTCATTTTCTGCCAAGGCATAGACCACTGCAGTTCTAGAAGGTGCATAAATGAAAAAAGAATGAGGCCGTTCGTCGTGCCATCCATCCTGTTGAGACCAGGTTAATAAAATAAATAAAACTATTTGGTGGTGGTGGTGGTGGGGTATTAACATGTGTTTGCAAGATACAATAATCCCTCTTAAAAACGATATAAATGATAGGAAATGGAAAATCATTAACTATGAATATACAAAAATGTTTTATGGTACTTTAATTTTTTTTTTGGTTGCCCACTCGGTTCACCGGAGCTTTTGCCCCGACTACATCCGGATCCGACCCGCGTTGCACACCTAGCAATGGTGGGTGAGTCTCCCAGCGGAGGTTTTCTGCATTCACAAAGTCTCGAACTCGAGACCTTACTTAAGCGAAACCGAGCTGCTTACCACTCGAACCAACCCCCGTTATGGTACTTTAATGGATCAAAATAAGATTGACATTTATGTTCGGCTTTTTAGGTACAAATAACCAATCAACTTATGTTTTTAGTTTCTAAATGAATATACATTTATTCAAAGATCATGAATCTGATAGAGACATTCTTTGCTGCAAATATACACTTCAGAGTAAAAACTTTATGTTTTAGAAATGTCCCAAGCCCAACTACATTATTAGTATGATATGTAGCGATTCTCTAACTTCTTACTGCTAAATCTAGTTGTGTATGTTGCCACACGTTTGTTTTTAAATATATTATAATTCATAAGCCACTGTCGTGATTATTTTCTCCAATTTTATACGGCAAAAGTTATTTAAAAATCATTTTTATGCAATAAATCTTTTATCCATAATATTTGCAAGTTTGTCATCAAATCAAGCTCTAGCCAGTAAACATCTTTACAAAGATGCCATAAAATTTAATTACTGCCATTAATTCACCGTTTAAAACATCAATTCGGCCAGACTTTTCATATTTGTTACGCATAAGAGAAATTCCAATTAGGAATTCGGCGCTGCTAGGTTAGTTGAAATAACTTTATGATGCGTAACACAATTTGAAATAAGTTATGGACCTACTAAACATAAAATTAGATGTTTATGCATTTTCATAGGAATAGTTCTCTCTAGTCAACAATATATATATATATGTATATATATATATATGTGTGTGTATATATATTTATATGAATATTCAGTCTGATTTTAATTGAGTGAGATTTTACTTCATAAAATATCGATATAAGGGGGTTGATCATAATATAGCAAGTCGGGCATTAATTCTAAATCTGAATTAGATCATCTTACAGATGTAAAATACTCTGCCTCATGACTGATTCTTTCAAATCCTCCAAATAGTCGATCATCCGAATCCAAAACTACCTGCAGAAGGTAGCACTATTATAAGAAAATTGGTTTCACAAAAAAGGTAAAAAGGAAAATTATAATCTCATTCTACCTTATATTTTCCTGACTTTGAGCAGCCGACCCGATAATCGGAATAGCTATTAGTCCAGTGGAAGTTGAAGACAAAGACTAAGTTCCCCCTCTCGAATACAATCATCTTATCTCCTTCATCCTTCCTTGATATATACTGATGGTCTGAAGTCATGAACTGCAGAAACATACAGAATTAAGTTTTTACCTGTAAAGATAAAAGCCTCTATTGGGTAGTTACCATGAGCACCCTGGGGGTTACAAATCACCAAGATCCTGACAACTCAAAAAACAACGGATGAAATTGCAATAAGTTTTTTCACTAGTGTAAAGTTGTAATATGTTTTTACCAAGCGGAAAAGTTATGGTAATTTTTCAAACCTTATAGTGTTTTTGTACACGCAGGTGACGTCTATGTATTTTAACCAAGGTAAAGCGATAAAAGAAAATTCCAACAAGAATCTTGGAATGAGATAGAACGGGTAGGCAAATTTGATTTACTTCAATTTACTATAAAGCCTCACAAATATACTGTTAACCAGCTTATGCAATGTTACTTCGTCTCCCAACCTGAATGTTCAGTCTCTTTCAGGCTCTAATTAAGACCCTGCTTGAGACTAGAAGTCATAATCCTTACCAGTGTTGCAAATATGTTGTTAAACAAGATTATATGACGGTGTTAAACATTATATTATTCATGGATTAAGGGATTTGCTCAAAATTTAAAGGACAAACAATTAAGACATTTGGGGTTGTTTTTCAATATATGCACTATTTGATGTGGAATTCTACATTTTACTCTCTATACCAATCCATCAAAAACCCTAATATCAACTTTATTCATGCACTTAATGAGAAATAAATCACTTGAACTGAATCAATGCAAGAAATTTGGAGAATACAAATACATACACCATATCTTTCTTCAAGATGCTGCATTGCCTCGTCAAATTCTTGCAGTCCATGATACCGTAAATACTCTGCATCACCCTGCACATGCATAAAAATTATATTGAAAATAAGTTCTCTGTAAATTAGAAAGGGTTAGATTGCAGAAAATGGATGTCAGAAGTGACGTTATAAATTAATGTTTCAAGAGGTCTTGTCGGTGAAAAGCACATTACAAGATAAGGAAAAATTCATGCCGATTACTTTGATCTCACATTCGTAGTATATTTACTTAATTCCAGTTTACATTAACCTGAGATACAGGATCTATCAGATTCCAACTCACACGATGCAAAGTGCTAGTGTGAGTGCCCATTTTGAGAATAATATATGTTCATAAACACATTCATATTCTCCTTCTGATCCGAAATTATTGGTCCATTTGCTACAATACAAAGTCAAGCTGTTTACTTGTTTCACAAGTTGATATATTTGTTTTATACAGTATTAATGTCACAAAAAATGTCTGGGTTGACTTTCTTGAGAAAGATCAGAAAAGTAAGCATATTTTCTTTCCTACCAAAATGACATTTCTTTCTAGAATTAGCAGCTGTTCTAATTTGACAAGTTCAATTAAGATGCAAAAACTTTTCTTTGATAATATTCATGAGCTCAACAAGATTTTAGCCACTAAGAGTGAGTTTCCCAGCTCTCTTCATTTGATCTATGATGGGTGATCAATTGTCTGCTTCAAACCATCTAATCATCCAAGCGGAACTACCAAAGAAAGGAAGAAGTTGTACGTAAAGACCCTACAACTCCAAATAGTAAGCAGCCGGGACAACTTAGATAAAAGACTCACCAGATCAAATCTACGCCGGCACTTGTCATAACTATTATTATTTCCAGCAATAACTCTGCCATCAGGAAGATGTCGGTCGCCTCTAGGAAAATCTATCCACTCTGTTTTGAAATAGAAAAAAGAGGTCAAAGATAGGTGCATTATATGTTTGAAGCTAAAAGTGACTTTCACAAATACATAAAATGTAAATGACATTATAATTCACTTCTTGTAACAAATGTATCAAATGTTTACTTACCAGGATGTCCAAATTCATTTCCCATGAAGTTCAAGTATCCTTCTCCACCTAAGCCCATTGTAATAAGCCTAATCATCTTGTGTAATGCTATTCCGCGATCTATCAAGGGAGTAGATGGTCTATCCAAAGACATGAAGTCATACATATCCTGAGAATTAGATTCAAAATACCAAATAAGCTTAAATGTATAACTGAAATGAAATGCATCTTAGATCTCACAAGACTCCCTTTTATGGACTATGATCCAATTCATTAGGAAAATTGATGAATAGAAACTGCAACCTTTCCATAATTAAACTGGTTTCGATGATATGTTATTCGCATATTTAGTGCTCATAAAGGTGATGAGATCTGTCTTCAGTTATAGGAGACCAAGTTATGATATAACATCTTTTTTTTCTCAAAATAAGTTATGATTATAACCTTATCCATCAGCCAGAATGCGATAGTTTTATCTCCAACGAGCGCTTGATCATGACTTTCAGCGTAGGTAACACATTTTTCCAGCCACCTTCTATTTGTAAGAGTGTGAACAATATCCCCCATTTGCCAATCCTCATCTCTTTTCCTGCATCAAATAATACAAGAAAAAGAGATTATTTTGATACATGGCATTGTATGAGCAGCATGCATCGAGATTTATGGTTAATCACCAAAGATTAAGTTAAATGATATTTCTCTTTGTAACCAAAAAAAAAAAAAAAAGTTAAAAGTAATGTTTATGAGGCATATCATGTTGTCCAATGTTTAGTGATAAGTTAGAATGCATTTGAATCAACATAGACAAAAATAAAAGATATAATTAACAGGAATATATTTAGTTTTTGGTCTTATATACGTTTCATGCTATTCTAATCTCCCATCCTTTTAACTAATCTTGTTTGAAACCACTAATAGGGTGTGGACTTCTAGTCTCTCATGAACAAACAACACCTCAGTGAAAAACTCAGACATATATTAGTTCCAACATAGTATCCATCCCAGAGTTTCAAGGGAAACATACTTGAGAACTTCAATCCATTTATCAGCAACTGCCATGTGAAGGCGGTAGTCAAATCCAACCCCGCCATCTTGAAGAGGAACACAGAAAGCTGGCATGCCACTTACCTGATATTGGAAGAAATTTTCTAATGAGATAGTTCAGCCAAAGCTTTTACAAAAAGGAAGAAGTAATGCTGATAAAGCATTGCTATATGCAGGAAAAGTGATCAATGACCTTTTTTTATTTTCATTAGAAAAATGGTTTAAGAAAGCACTGAATGCAAATTAATTTGTTCACTTTTCATGATTTATTGTAAGGTCGAGCCAGCACAATAGAAATCTACAAAAACTATTAATCAAAGGTTCACTACATGATGTGTATAATAGCACATAAAATGCATTAGAATGCACCTCCTCGCCCTGGGTGCACGTGTGCTGGGAGGGTGGGTTGTAAACAAAGTTCTATCTGCAAATGATTCAATATACGATGGTCTGGAGGAAAGAGAAATTATTCGAAAAATCAGGAAATTGCACATCTACAAAATTAAAGTTGAAAAATAGCTACTGGGAAGAGTTACAACCAAGTCCATTTGAATCTGAAGAATGTGGGTGCATTTGAAATGAGAAATATAATAGGATTAGGTCCCCAAAGGAGATCTAATCGATGTGCAATGCGAATCTTTCTGCTACCCTTACAAAATTATTGAACTTTTCTCTATGGCCATGATGCTTATCCACTTTCAGTTTTCATAGCTCAAATCTTTTACTATCTCCAATATGTTGATTGACTTGTTCAATATTCTTCACACCCAGCTCTTGTAAATAACTTTTGTAACTATAATGGCTGCTAAACTACTCATGCATGCAAGAGAATATGACTGTATATACTAATATCGATAAGTATGTCTACAAATTCAACAATTAACACATGTAATAATAGTATGATAATTTGTTTAATTTTGGTGGAAAAGAAGAAAAATGGGACTATGAAAGCAAGAAAAAGTAGAAATGCGAGCAATTAAGTTTACAATAACCTTCTACTAATTCAGATAGATATATACACATATTGACAAGATGTTATGAAAAAATTTGTGGATCTATTTTCTTTTTCCTGAGACTTTAAAGGAGACAAGGGAAAAGAGAAGATTTCAACAACTCCAGCTTGATATCCCCCCTACCCCATTAGAAAAACATACGGAATTAAATAAATGAGGTCTGATATACACTATTCTAGATAACATAGACATACTCACATCTTCACCGATGGTTATGGCTTCAGGAAAGAGCCCATGAATGAGATCATTAACCAGCATCAAATAAACAACTGCATCAACATCTGTTGCATATCCAAAGTACTCATCGTAGTTCCCAGTAAATGTCACCTATAAACAAACAAATATTAGTCAAGATACCCAATGGATAAGATTGAAGGGGTAGAAGACATGAACAGGAACAAAATACGCTCAAATGTTCATCAACTGGACGTTCTATTACTGGAATATCAACTCAGCATATGCATAAATCTAGAAATCATTTTTTCATTCAATATTAATCATTTCATCAACTACATTTATCCAATCAGTTAGCAGAACACGTGGTCTTGCTGACAAATAAGATAGCACCTGTAAACCATGATGAGTATACATCATTGATGTAACACCATCAAATCTGTAGCCATCAAACTTGTATTCATCCAACCACCATCTTGCATTAGAGAGAAGAAACCTCAACACCTGCAATTAAGGACATATTACATGCACGCTCATGATTATATTATTGAAGAAAAATAAAAATATTGAGATATTCTAACAAAACTTTTGATTTCAAGACATTACATACTTCCCAGTGTCCATAATTGAAAAGTCGAGAGTCCCACATCCAATGGTAACCCCGTGATCCAGAGTGAAAGTAACAGCTATCAGTTCCATCAAACATGTTCAGCCCATCTAAAGTATTATTCGATGAATGGCTGCATATATTGAACTTTTTCAGTAAAGCGGTTCATTAAATACAAGAATTTCTTCAACTATGACATAATAACTTGAAGATAAATGATATACATTAACGCTTAGTTTGGTTCAAGGATTTTGGTGAAGAAAAGAAAAGGAAAGGAAATGAAAAAGCTACTTGTTTTCCACCATTTTCCTCATCAAGTGGTGAGGAAAAGGAATTGGCACAAATAAACATTAAGTTTTCTCTCCCATTTTCTTTTCCTTTTCCTTTTCTCTAGTAACCAAACAAAGAAATTGGTTTTCCTTCCATTTCACTTTCCTTTCCTTGTCAAATTCCTAGAACCAAACAAACTGTAAGGGGAGAAGACAAGAAAAAAGAAACAAATGTAGAATAGCCATCAGATTTAACCATATCAGTACAAAAAACATAAAATTCTATACAAATTAAGCAGCAATGCAAAATGTCACAACAACCATGAATTAAGATATTTGAAGGGCATTTTTAAGTGGCATACAACTTGCACAAATGCATCAAGAACCAGCTTAAATTCCCCATCCCAAACCCCTAACTCTTCACACGTCAAAAAAGATAGGTTTGAATTCTTAAGTTCTAAGTGTCTTAAGAGGAATTCCATATCACTTCAAAGACAAGAAATAAAAAATACTTCTATAGGTATACCTTTATCTAATGTGGCTTATGTGATCCAAACAGTTAGGACTGGGTTGTTAACACAATTAAGCTGAATATCCTGTTTAGCATGAGAATATTTTCAGGAAGAAAATGGTAGTACAGCTCAGCTCTATGTTGAACGAAACGAACCTTAATAGTCAAAAGAGAGGGTTTGATTGCTTAGATGGAGTCGTTTATATATTATCAGTCTTACCACGTATCTTTCTGAACTGAATTCCATGATCATGGACATTTAATTATTACCTGTGCACAATATCCATCAGAACAACCAGGCCTAACTCATGAGCTTTATCTATCAAAGACTTAAGATCATCTGGGGTCCCAAAGCGACTGCTCGGTGCAAAGAAATTTGTCACATGGTAACTGGGGCATGCCAAAGGAATACAAAATTTTGTCAGAAGCCAAAAGAGTTAACAAAAAAAGGGAAGGAGAGAAAGGACAGAATTCATGGTAGCTTATAAGTATTTCATTTATTTACATAAACTAAACCAAATAACAACCAGAGTGATGTGAATTACCCAAAACTGGCATAGTATGAATGCTCCTGAATTGCCATTATCTGAACAGCATTATAACCAAGTTTCTTTATGCGAGGTAGCATTTTATCTCTAAAGTTGGCATAGGTACTGATAACAGGCTCCTGTATTCAAAGTAAAGCATATTATATGACCCGTATTAAGTTATTAAGTATACGAATGGAACATCAGATGATGCTAAAGACATGATGCCTAAATCTTCAAAATAATAGGATATGGTTGACAACTTTAGTTATTTCTGCAACTGATTACTCGTTAGCGTGATGAAGCTTAGGAGGACCATAGATGCATTTCTTCCTTACTCAGTTATAGCATCAGCCTTAGCATTATGTCAAGAGCTTATCCAGAGGTTGTTTATCGTGCGTGCAGCTTGCTTTGTCCCAATTACAATTATAAATTAAACAATTTATTTAGTAATATTTTTTATTTAAATTACAAGCTTTTCCTGGGTATTTAAAAATTATAACCAATGAGCATATCTAGAGCCGCTTTTTCCCCCCAGTTTATGGATCACTAATAGCAAAATCTTCCTGGCAGTCCGCTCAATAAATGTGTCTAAAGCATATTATGGCCTTTCAAAATTTTAGTTCTCTAGATCAATGTTTACTAAATTCTTGAAGTATTGAATAACAATAATGTATTAATTTACTCTGCGCAATTAGAGTCTTAGTCAATATGGAAATTTTGTTATAATCAATTAAAAAATGCACCGATCTTGCAGATTTATTGAAGGTTGGCATTTCAATTTATTACATGAAAGAGAATAGATGCACACCGTACTACTCATTCCAACATGAGACTCGTATATTCGGAGTGATTCTGGTTTCTTCGGCCGAGGGTGTTTAAAAACATACTTTTCCTGCAAATTAATTTTATAAGGAGCACAATTAGCTGAGAAGCATATATATACATATATATATATATATATCATTTATCCATCATTTATCCCTGACCAATTAACATACTTCTCAACAGGTAAACCATCATTTATCCCTGACCAACAAAAGAAGCATCGTGACTGTTCAAGAGAGGAGACATATTTCCTATAAAACCATAAAATATTCATATTCAAGAGTAATGAACCCCTAGAATCACTTATGATTACATTGCAGAAAGGCAAGATTGAAGAACCCGATCAGAGATATATTAAGATAGTATCCATTATTTCAATATTTAACAGAACTTGTGTTCCTTTACTTTCCCAGTTTCCCAATCATCTACCAATCTTCTACATTCTATTAAAAACTCAATAATGTCTACACAAATATAACAGGTACAGAAATTTGTACCTCTTCCGGTGGATCATAGTATATTCCGTTGTATGGAATTTCTCCAGGAGCCTGAATGGAATACTTGATCCAAGCTGGAATAGAGTCTTTCATGCCAGACGGAGTATCCATACGAATCTACATTCAAAGCATATATATATTTATGTCACCACCCTGTCCTATTAGTAGATACCATAAGGAACTATTGAAGCAATCAACGGAGGTCTCTGTTTGACACTGCTATACATTTCAGTACTGTTGAGCGTTTCAAAAGTGAAGCAACAGAAAACTTACGTTTCTATATCAGAGCTCATCATAAGTTATTCAATGGAACTCATAAGAATAAAAAAAGATAGCTAGAATTCATGCAGCAATATTCTACCCCATTAAGGAGTATTACCTTCACTGCAGAACCATGAGGGATAGCTGGAGAACCATCTGCATTATTTGGCAAAAAGATCTCCCAGACGCCAAATTCATTCTGTCAAAAAAGCGTAATGAGTCCAATCAAGTGATAAAAGTGGATATTGCAGATTACAGTAGACATGTAACTGAAATTATATATCAGCCATTACAAGAATGAGTACAACAGGAACAGAATATGGTACGCAGTTCTCGCATTACTAAGCCATCAGAATAGGAGTAAAAAGCAAGAAACTAGAAAAAAACTGAAGCTATTAAGCAGATGAAAATTACTCTTGAAGTAAATGAATACAACTGGAGGGTTTTCTCCAAAAGTCCATGTAACATATCAAACATAGAACTTTAAAATATTCTAAAAGATTAAATAAAACTTACGCAAGTCATAACATCAGCGGTAGGATTCCAATTGTTAAAATCTCCAATAAGTGTTGCCCCCTGCCGGTCCAGTAAGTAGAGTAATAAGAATATGTGATTACAGAAAATAATGTAAGTCAAGCCTGTACCTGTGTCTAAACAAACAGAGATAAGAACAAACACAAAATGTAGCTTCATTCCAATAATTGAAAGTATAAACATAATGTAGAACAGGTTAAACTATTTAGCCAATTTGTCTTTTTATACGTCAGTTTACTTTTCCCGTGCTGTTTTCGAAAAATGAGCAGTTTGTTCCAGCTGGATTCAGAAATTTTAAGATAACGGATTTCAGTCGGTAATGATGCAAATAAATTAATGGTAAGTGCTAGCTAAAATTAAAGCAGCCCATTTTGTTTCAAACCAGGCCACTTTTGGTAGCAACAAGCCCACTCAGTTCTTATCACATGCAGGCACCATACTTTTGATGAAAACTGTGTTTAAGAAGCAAGTAAATAATGAGGACTTGAATTTGCGGTTGGTTGGCATGCTTGAAATGCTAGCATAAGTCACTAATCTGCAGTTCATTACATGTCTGTTATATCAAAACAATGAAATGGCACTAACCTTGGCCCCAGGTGCCCACTCCCTGTACGTGATACCTGTCTCACTGACAATACAAATTTAGAGGAAATAAGTATTGAAATATCTCAAAATGAAGTTTCTTAATCAAATAAAGCTACGGATTTTGCATAAACAGGACCACTCTATCAGCATTTCTAAAATTGTTAGTACTAGATGAATAAAAGGCACTAGTATTCTCATAATTCAACACAACAGCATAAACACTTCAAACGCACTTCATAATTTTCTCTGCGTCCTCAGTTCTTTAAAAAATCAACAGATTCCTGTCTTGTCAGTTGTCACTGAACAACGATCAAGGAAATTAGGCTCAGCTCATTTGAAATGTATTCGTTCTCCCATATGACTACAGTCCTTTTGCCACATATAATCCTACTAGCACATAATATGTGCTCCTCTCTCCAGAAAGACAAGTAGAAAGGCGTGACAGGAGAGACATCTGAAGTGGCATTTTATCATGTTAGTACGACATAGGGATTGCTACAGTATCTTTGGTGATTGTAAAGCATCTACAGCGAATTTCAATATCTAGAAGAGTGTTTTGAGTGAAGTAGGAAGATCAGCTTCTTTCTGTCCCTAGTAGCAACATTCCTTCCATTTATACAGCTGGATGTCAACATTCAGAAGCAGTTTAAATTATCAAATTCAAGGAGAAGCTTCTCAACCGAAAACATATTACATATGAGTCCTAGAAGTTCACACTAGGAAAAGCAAAAACAATTCCTCAAATTATTAAGTGGAACATATGACAATGCTCTATGGGGTAATAGCACACCTGCGAGTAAAACCAAGTTTCTCATAACCACGAGAAAACATTTCTAATCCACCCTCATACTTGTCAATTGCTTCGCGCAGTCTTCTATACTGCCCATACCTGTGACGAACAACTTTCGTAATGAGACATTGAAATGAATTAACTATAAAGTGGTTTTCAGGATCTAATCCAAAAGATGGGAAAACACTTTTGAGAAACATCTAGCAAACAATTCATGAACGATAGGGATCCTGAATTGTGCTAAAATAAAATAATGCAATAAGGAGTTTTAAGTTGTGTAAGATATTCTCGTACAACCACCAAATTTCATACCTATAATCAAGATGATCACGGTGATTGCTCAAATAGGGATCTATCTCATATATCTTCTGACCGGTTCCAGGTGGAGGGATGGCTCTCTCTCTGACCCTAACAGATTCATCAATTATTGTTTCATATGTTGTGTCTGAGATTCCTTCAGCTTTTGCTTCGACATCTCCATCTAGTAGCTGCACAGAGGCAGAATCTTCCCCTTCGACGACACCTGAGCAACTTTGCTCAACCAAGTTCTTTTGACCTTCAATTGTGACCCCATGTTCCATCTCTGAACTTTCTACATCACCTAATATCTAGGAAAAAAAGTCACAGAGGGAAAAGAATTCATGAAAAAGGAAGATATTTCAGTTTTAAAAATCACTTTTTATACATAGGCAGGTTCCATGTACATGATTTTGAAACACATATGAAAAAACCAAATAAAGCACAGATGACAAATGCAGGTAGACAAAAGACTCAAAGACTAAAGGTCCAGGTCAGTTGCGTTAGATGTTAGACAACTTCAATATCAGGCCTGCTTTCAGCTTACACAAGACAAAACAAGACTAGAAGATGATGTAACCAGATCATATATTTGTGCATACACTAAATATGGAAGTTGCTTTTTTGAATGAGGAAAGGGGGAGAAAACCTACTAAACTAGAAACAAATCGAAGAAGCACCTAAAATACAACAAATTGGATTCAGGTTGAGGTCAAATTAAATCTGTAAAGTGGAACAATGATGAATGTTTGTGGTTGTTTTTTTGGGGGGGGGGGGGGGGGGGGGGGGGCGCTGAGCATTTTTCTGAAATTATCTTCGGAACCTCCAATTTCTCTGTTGACGATGAGGAGCCATCATTCTCTGTGCCTGGAATGAGGACCTTATCTGATGCAGTTGCTGTAGAGGATGGGGCTGCAGGCTCATTAGACTTTCCAGAAAGAATCTTCCCTACATACAAGCACCAAATAAGCGAACATTCTAGAATAGCAATCAGATGGTTTCTTTAAGCGGAATAAAATAGAAACGAAAGGAGGAAATTTCTTTATATAATATGTACTCAGAAAGGAATACAGATCAATAAAGGAAATCAATTCAACAACCATGAATTGCCCCGCTGCTAAAGAATCCAGATTAGTGCTATTTTATCAATCTATTCAACATTTTATTTATTTATTTATTGTAATTTGCTTTAATAAGTCTAGAATACCATCCACAACGAAATGCAGATTAGTGCAGCTTTATCCACCTCTTCGACAATTTCGCATCTTTCAATTTGTGTTAAATAAGTATGGATTCCATCCGAAATGTTACACCCAATCTAGTATTAGACACTGAGTAATTAGCCACACGATTCAACAGAACAAACAAGAGTAATCTGAAACAACGCCACAATCATTTAAGAGACAGACAAACACATGTTCATAATTACACACACAAATTGAAAATGCTCAAAATCAGCCACACGATTCAACAGAATACACAAGAATACGCAACCCTTTAAATAGACAGAAAAAGACATGTTCATAAATCAAATAACACGCACAAATTGAAAATGCCCAAAAATCAGCCACACGATTCAACAGATTACACAAGAAAAATCCGAAACAAGGCCGCAATCGCTTAAATAGACAGACAAACACATGTTCATAAATGAAATTACACACACAAATTGAAAATGCTCAAAATCAGCCACACGATTCAACAGAATACACAAGAATACGCAATTGTTTAAATAGACAGAAAAAGACATGTTCATAAATCAAATTACACAGCACAAATTGAAAATGCTCAAAAATCAGCCACACGATTCAACAGAATAAACAAGAATAATCCGAAACAACGCCACAATCATTTGAATAGACAGACAAACACATGTTCATAAATCAAATTACACGCACAAATTGAAAATGCTCAAAATCAGCCACACGATTCAATAGACACACAAAAACAATCCGAAACAACACCGCAATCATTTGAATTGACAGAGAAACACACGTTTATATATAAAAATACAACGCACAAACCGAAAATGCTCAAAAATCAGCCACACGATTCAACAAAATACACAAGAAACAATCCGAAACAACGTCGCAATCATTTAAATAAACAGAAAAAACACACGTTTATAAACAAAAATACAACGCACAAATTGAAAATGCTCAAAAAAAGCGAGAACTCACATGAATGCGACTGATTCTTCATTAAAAATGAAAGATTCGCATTCCTCCGATCAGCGTGCAAACTCGATCCATTGCTTCCAAGCTTGTAAATCGACGGCAGATTAGGCATCCGCACGCCAGATAGCGTATACACCATTTTTACCGTGATTTTCCCTTCTTTTTCGACTCTTCTTGAAAAAATCTTTATAGAAAAAGGTTTTGTGGTGTCAGATCTGCACGGAGTTCGAGGTACGGAGAATCCTCGAAGAAAGAAATGATGAAAAAGTGAGGATAATAGTGACTAGGAATGAGTAGAAGCTACGTGTTGTGTGATTGCATGGGCGATTGTGCGCGGCGGGGTCCACGGACTTCTTGCTTGCTCCCCTGCATCGTCAATTTGAGGTTGGGAGGAAAAGATATTGTTTTTCTAGGGTGACCACTGGGCCCATCTGTCACTTGGGGCATGTGATATTTTTCAATTGGAGTATTGGCTATGATGGACGGATATGAACACAATATTGATACGGAACATGTTAATTTTTAAAAAAATTAATACACAAATATGATTATTCATGTGTATTTTTTCTTTTTTTTCAATAGCTGGATATAGACACGGCGAATGTCTGACATTGCACGAGATGATTTTTCGGAGTGTCCGTGCATCTTAGAGGATTGGTCGTATACGATAGAATTTGTTCTATTTTTAATTTCATTATTTATGAATTTATAAAATTTAAAAGTTTCCATAGCAAGTATATATGGTGATTCTATACTACACTAGGTCCGACAGAGTCACTACTCTAAGCATCATTGGATGCAGGAACAAATAGTAAAAAATAGTAAAAAATACTTAAACACCTGCATCCAAGAGTACTAGATAGACCGGGTCCATATTATTGAATTTCCCTAAGTATATGTTTGCATTTTTAGTATTAACTATTACAAAATGAACGAAAATCGTTAATTTGAGCATGTGCAAGGCACTCTGTCATTTAGCTATGTGATATTTTGCCATAGCAGTATTAGTCATATATGATAGAATTTGTTCTATTTTTAATTTCATTATTTACAAACTTGTAACATTTAAAGTTCCTATAGCAAGAATATGTTTGCATTTTTAGTATCAGCTATTACAAAAATGGACAAAAATCGTTAGTTTGATCATATGCGAGGTACGTTACTAGTAATAAAATTAACTGAGTAATGTACACAGACGAAAATCTATCCAACTTTTAATGGGTTGGATCAAAATTGCAAAATAAGATATTTTACGGGACTAATTTTGTAAATTTATAAATGGGACTAAAATTGTAACAAAGTCTACCCTATTAGACTATTATTGCATGTTTCCCTATTTTTATGTAGGATTTTTGTTTTGAAATTCAACTTGAACTTGATCCCATAAGTTGAAAAATAAGAAAATATGTGTATATAAATTAATTATTCGAGCTCGGTTCTAGTTTAACTCAATTAAAACTTGTATGAGCTTTGTCTGATTATCAATCAAATCAAATTCAACACAATTTTTAGAAGTTAATAAAAATTTAAACAAGCTTGAGCCTTGCTTCGTTTGGTTTGATTGGATTTATTCGCACCCCTAAATTAGTCGCTTTTATGTCTGGTTATGGTTCTTGTCTTCTTGATCTCTACCTTTTCCCTTTTTCTTTTTTTCTCTAGCATCACATTTTTCTGATCACATATTGTCGTTTAAAAAATTATTTATGCTGGAATGCCTTACTTAAGGGCTCAACTAGATGGATAATTTTATCATAAACCAAATTTTTTTTTACACAAATGCATGTAAAAATCATATATAGGACATTTTATTACGTGAAATAGATAGATATAAGAAGTACTGCGCCGATCTTAGAATTTTTCAAATTCCGTAGTCTACCACACAACATGAGGAAGAATTGAGAAATCAAACAAGAACAAAACTGGTCAGCAAATAGGAAATCTATTTCTATGTCAGTCCAATTACAAACTACAGAAAAAATCAGACCATAACAAACCTACGCAAAGAGATAAGAATTCTCAAAAAGACCTATTCTAACAAAAGAAAAGGAAATTTTCCATAAGTAAAAGGGCTCACATTGTGCTGACGTGCATTAAAGAATATTTCCGGTGAGCTCCCAAGTATGAACCCGTTAGTAAGATACTTCTAAGCTCTTTATCTCCGTTGGAAGTTTAGATACTTGATAGCAAAGGCGAAAACTAAGGCAAATAGGACGACGAAAACGATATGCATGATACCAACAACTGGAAGGAAATCATGCTCAAAACCCATGCTTTCTTTAAGATATGCCTTCACTGTCATGACACCAGCTCCAGGAACCACAAGTGTAGAACTTAAATCACCAAGTTGAGAAGCCACGAGCCCGTATATTGTCCACGCCACCGGTGAACCCCAGTAGTACCAACTCCACCATATTGGAAGTTGCTACATTAAACGAAAAAGTACGTGTGAATGATAGACCAAAACATCGAAAATTAGCGTTCATAGTGAAAAATACACCAATAACGTCGAAAACTAGCATTTTTAGTGAAAAATAGGTCACCAACATCGAAAACTATCATTTTTAGTGAAAAGTAGACCAATAACGTCTTTTTAGTGAAAAATAGACCAAAAAAGTCGAAAACTAGCATTTTTAGTTCACATATGCCTGAGAAATGACTTACGGTTCTGGGAATGAGGAAACCGGAGAACAAGTTCCAAAAACTGAGAAAGAAACCAGATAAAATGGCACCAATCTGGAGATTTGGAGTCAATGCGATAAACATCATCCCGTACAGCGTGAAGTAGACGAAGGACGTGAAAATGAAGAAGTAAAACCAGAAGAATTTTACGATAGTCCATTCGAAGCCAATCATGGAATACAAAAGAAGAGTGTATATTAAAGTTTGAACTGCCACGTATATTGTCTCTATGGCCACCTGCAGTAAAGAAAAGGTATGTATTGTTGTAAATTTGGCTCATAAGCGTAAGATAGTTTTAATGAAAGTTCAGGCTTTCTGTTACAAGAAAGCGATACCTGAGCAAATGCATAAGGCAGAGCAGCATACATTCCAGCTGCTGTTTCGCGATAGAAGACCGTTCGTTCTATAGAAACGACACCTTGTACAGAAGTACCGTTGGTCGCTCCGAGGAAGAGAACGGCAGCATAGATGGCTCCTAAAAGGTTTTGAAGCTCTTGTTGTTTTTCGCTGTCAACGGAACATTAAACTTCAACGTCAATATATTGCGATCGTTATATATCTTGCAGTTTTTCTTTTTTTGGATAAAAATATCCATTTCATTTCAAGAAATAAACACACCGAAAGATTGACTTACATTTTTTGTCCCTTATTCCAGAAAATAGTACCAAATATAAGACCAATTGCAATTGTCATGAAGAAACGGATGGCGTTATACTGTGGATTCCTCCAGTAAGACCAATACTGCTTCCAGAAACAAGCTTTACACTGATCAAGAAATGGTTGAGAGTACTTAGTAGGGAAATAGAGGTCCTTGGAGCCGGGCGGAGGAGCACTGAGTTCTTTTATAAGTTCTTGATTCCTCCTGTCAAATTATTTACGGGGTAACGAGAGTTATAATAACTTCATAAACAGGTAAAATTACGAACAATTAACCAATTTCCTCTGTTACTCACTCATAAAGGGATGATTTGGTGTAAATATCTGCAAAATCTACTCCAAGTTGACCTTCGACTGCTGGAGTGCTGATATCCAGCATCCACGTAGCGGGATTGTACCCCTCATTAATCTTAGGAACACCGGGAACAGCCTGCCATGTCATTAAGATAATATACTTAGAATCGAAGTTAACATAATTGTGCTTGACATGTGGATTCTACCTCAAAATATTCAATCAGCTTCTGTGACTGCTGACCAAGTGCTCCAGCGTAAATTACGCGCCCTCCTCTCTTCATTAAAAGCAACTGCAGCAAAGCTCAATTATTAGCAAAAGATCAGAATCGAAGCGCAAAAGAATGAATTTATCGAGATTCTTGGACCATACTTCATCAAAAGCTTCAAATATGTCTATGCTCGGTTGGTGAATTGTGCAGACGACGGTTCTGCCAGTGTCCACGGTATTTCTGACAGTACGCATTACAATAGCAGCAGCTCTAGCGTCAAGACCAGACGTCGGTTCATCCATAAAAATGATTGATGGATTAGCAACCAACTCTACAGCAATTGTTAGCCGCTTCCTTTGTTCAGTTGAAAGACCGTCAACTCCAGCAAGCCCGACTAAGGAATTTCTTATCGGGTTAAGCTCAACCAATTCCATTACTTCTTCAACAAACATCTATCAAAGTGAAAAAGAGTAAAATAAACAGACAAATATAGCAAATCAAAGTGAATAAAATAAAGGGTAAATTGCATAGACACCCCTACGTGAGACCCTAATTACAAAACACACCCCAAGATTTTTGAAATTATCATAACTTCTCATGTCAGTAAAACACATTGCAGTTTAACCCCTATCAGTAAAAAGCAAATGACCAATTTTACCCCCTATTATTCGAGTTGTTGACAGGTGATGTTATGGTAATTTGCAGAACATAGGGTAGGGGTGTTGATGTAATTATCAAATAAACTACCTTTCTAGTGTCTTTCTTTACTTCTACTGGAAGACGTAACCAGGCAGAGTATAATACAGATTCATAAACGGTAACATTGGGTGAATGAATATCGTTCTGTTCACAGTATCCACTGATCCGGGCAAATGTCTCCTGGTTCTTCGGGTAACCTGAAATGTTGATATCTCCCTCGATGTATCCACCTGTCTTTCTTCCAGCTAAGACATCCATTAAGGTTGTCTTTCCAGCGCCACTAACACCAACAAGCGCCGTTAACACTCCAGGTCTGAAAGATCCACTTACGTCTCGTAGTAGTTGGAGACGGTCTCCATCAACACCTTGAGCTTTCATTTCCTGGTAAAAACACTCAGATCTCAATGGAAAACTATGAAAGTTTGAGTTCATCAAATGGAAATTTATTTGTAACCAACGATCGGAATTTACCTAAAAGTACAGAATTATATTGTTTAAGAAGCTACTTACAGAGGGCATATCCACATAGTAGTTGATATGGTTGAACGCAAGTGATAGAGGCTGAAAGGGTAAAACCATTCCTTTCTTAGGTTTATGATTAGTAGATGAGTCTAAACCAGTTGAACCGTGTTGCACTTCTTTTCCGACACCTACAGTTGAGTAATTAGCCAAAAAGAGGGGCATAAATTGTATGCAAATGGATTTATTTTGAGTAAATTTCATAAAATACCGAAAAAAGAAGTGCAGAAGTAAAATGAAATAAGTAGTGGAACTTCCAACGTACCTGTCAAATTTTGTCCGGAGGAGTTCTTCTTTTTGCTGGCATCATCATCCAATACTATAGTGTTTGAATCACCGAGAGCTGAAAAGAGATTAACCAAGAGCCTCATCAAACTCAAGTTTCATCTCCAAGCAATAAAATTGAAAAACGATAAAATTGAAGTACGACTTACGATTTAAGAAAGTCAGTGCTGCAATAAACAAAATGTTGAAGAGAATTGAAAATCCTATAAGTGCAACAATGCAAATCCAAAACCAATAGTCTTCCGTGTAGAAGCCCCTCGATTGGAGGAGGACTTTCCCTACGGTAGATTCACTGAACCGGGGATCCGTGTTGGGCTGCATCAACCATCAAGAATAAAATGTAAAGACTTTTTTATAAGGGGTTTCAACATAATATTCAGCAGAAAATGTGAAATCAAGAAAACTCACAGTGCTCCATCTTTTATCAAGAAATTCATTCATGACTATAGCATTCTGACCATAACTCATTGGAGAAACATAATATGCCCATTTCATCCACGATGCCAGGTCATCTGTCATCAAGAAAGGAAAATGAATATATATATATATATGCTCCTTTAGCTATAGCAAAAACATTGAAGTGGAGGAAGAGTATATAGAAGCTTACTTTTGGCTACTATAAAACCCCCAAGGACGAAAACCACAAGCAAAGTAAACGTCCCTAATGTGGACGCAACGACCTGTGTTCTTCCGACTGCAGCTAGAAACCGGAACAGACTAAGCGCCATTTGATGTATACCAAAGAATGTCAAGAATTGACGGAAGAACCTACAACATTGGAATAAAACTATCAGCAAACGTCATAAAGTACTCAACTGACTGATATCCAATGCATAAAAGAAATTTAATCTAGAATTACCTTCCAGCAGAAGGAGCAAACCCAATTGTGTAATACGTAAGCACGATCCATATAGCAGATTCCAATAAAGATAATGGAATCCTAAAGATCCAAATCGGCAAACAAAACGCCCAAGCTGGATAAAACATGAAATCTCTCTGCTTAAAAAAAACCGGCAACCTGAACACTGTCATTGCAAGTTCAGCCATTCCATTAAACATAACATTAATAAGACTGAAGAAAAGCGCCCCGAAAAACTTCCCTCCGTCTGTCAATTTACCAAATGGCATCTCCGTTCGCAGAAACACCGTGAACGCGATAACCGCCATGATCGTTATCTGCGTGGTCTTAAACACGTAAACAAACGAGTTCCGTTTAATCAACAACCACTCCCTAGCGAAACACGCCCTAAACAGCTCCCAATTCGATATACCGTACTTATCTCTCACCAAAGCCGCCGGATGAGCTTTCGATCTATCATAACCAACACTAATCTCTTCACCAATCCTTAATCCTACGTGAAAAGATTTAAACGCTGCAGCAAACTCCGGAACAGTTACATACACATACGGTTCGTCCTTTCTGTACCAATACTGCGGCTGATCCTTCTTCGACGTCACTTCCTGAAGAAAATCGGCGATTCCTTTCCGATCGGGGCATTTAAATCCTAACTGTTCGAAAAACTCCAGAACGTGCTGTCGTGGACCTTGATACACGATTTGGCCTTCCGATAACAGGATGATGTCGTCGAACAGATCGTAGGTCTCCGGCGCCGGCTGCAGCAGGGAGATGATCATGGTTACGCCGGCGATGTGCGCCATTTGTTTCATGTATTTGACGATCTGAAACGTGGTGGAGCTGTCCAATCCGGTCGAGATTTCGTCCATGAACAGAGCTTTGGCCGGCCCGACCAACATTTCGCCTGTAGATTGAAGGAGAATTGATTAGGAGAAATCATGTTGATTGACAATTTGCAGAAGCACGTTGGATTTTCATGCAATGAATCTTCGATTCGTTAACATATCAATTTGAACAACCTTTTGCATTGTTTGAAACTAGAGTTCGATTAGCAAAGAAATGATAAAATATATGGAAAAAATTAAGCTATTCAGCTTGGACTCGTATTCGATTCGATTAACAATCAAACCTAGCTCAAACACAAATTCTAAACTTCAATAATATTTCAACGATGCTTGAATAACAACTTGTTCAACTCGATTCGCTCAAAGCCTAGGAAAAATCATCACACGAGGACCAAAAATGTCGTTTATTGTAACCTACGTGACTAAATTCCAACTTTGTGTCAAATGCATTTGTAATTTTAGTCCTGTAAATTACGAGAAAGTGAGAGTCTAGTCCAAACAGTTAGTGCTTGATAATATTTTTGATCCTCAATTACCTATTTTGGCCCTCAAAATTGAAAATAAAAATAAAAATTAGATGATCATATGAAGAGACGCGCAACTCTCCTACCACCTTTTTATATTTGTACTGAAATTTGTACTTCAATTGTAAAATTGACAAATAATATATTATTATTAAATTGTCAGTGTCATAATTACATCACTAATTTTGTCACCCATATAATTAAATGACAAGTTTTGCAGTTTTGCCTATGCGGAAATCTCACAATTTCAACAAAGATTAACAATAATTTAAATAAAGGAAAATTCTAAAATGTTTCTAGTTTGATTGCACTCACGTATTTAAAAAAGGTGAGTACTTGTTATATGATTAATCATTTATTTAATGAAATACACTAGGGATCGGCCGAACAAAAAACGTGCTAATATTTTCTAGTAAAAAGCTACTTTACCGCTGTCCAAAAAACGTACCAGTAGTGACACGTTTCTTTTGTCCTCCTGAAATACCCCTTCTCATTTCATCTCCAACCATAATGTCGGAGCATATATCTAGCCCAAGTATCTACAATTGACGTTATAATATCCTCAAAATTCACAAACTTCAATAGCAAGCATATCAGAAACAGGAATTAGAAAGTTAAAACCTTGAGGACATAATCTGTGACCAAACTCGTTTTTTGACCCGAGATCGATATGGCTTTCAAAAACGCATCGATTTCAGGGTCGGGCTTGATTCCAGCCTCTTTCTCGCGCCTCGAGAGTTCTGCCAACATTTCGTATCTCGAGCCAACGCCCAAACAGCGGCCCGAGAAATCAAGAGTCTCCCTCACCGTCATCTCCCCGTGGTGGAGATCATGTTGACTTATATATGCACACGTCCTCCGAGGAACAAATTCTTTAAATTCATGTCCACAATAAGTGATCTTCCCTGATTTCTGTACAAGAACGCTTCATCAGTTATAGTAAACTTAGAAGCCAAAAGCTGGTACACCGACACGATACGTACCCTTAAACCATCATCAAGCTTCCCAGCAAGCGAAAGCAGGAACGTCGTTTTCCCTGCACCGGGAGGTCCCAAAAGCAAGGTGATCCTAAAAAAGAATAGTGAGTCAAACAGGTTTTCAGGCAAATGAATTGTGCTACAAAAACTGTTGTGCAGAGTTGTTCGACAAAACTGTTCTTGCAGAACGACAAAATCAAAAACGTGCCAAACAGATGTCGAAAAACTTCAATAAAACAAGATAGGAAAAACAAGAGAAAGTTCCACAAATAGAAAAGAACCTGGATGGTTTGACAATCCCAGTGGCATCTTTAAGAATCTGAATCTTTCTCTTCTTCGAAGGGGCAAGCCTGAGTAGTCCCAGAACACTCTATTCATCGATTACCGCCCAAAAAACACAATTAGCCATTGAATAAATCAGTAATATTCTACATAAATATCATCATGAACTAATCCATTTTGCTATGAAACTTTTATTCCCCGAATTTTCTATAACATTTTGGTATTACACAAATAAACAGTAGAGAGTAGACCCGTGTATTTAAAACTGAAAGTGAAATAAAAAGTTATAACTTACGTACACATGTCTAAAAGTACATTTCTAAGTTGATTTTTTTAATTTTTTTTTTTGAACAAAAGTTGGGTAAGGTCAGCTCCGGTCACATAACACATGTCAGGGCATGTCATTCGGGATCAAAGGTCACTTATAGATCGCCCACTAACACTGTCTTCACTAGAGATGGAGCCAAGGGGGAGGGAGGGCCCCGCCCTCCATCAATTTTGAGATATTTTTTTCCTTTGAGTTCCACCCCGAACCCAAATTCCCGGCTCTCACACCGGCGGAGGGAGTCAAATCCATTTTGACAGGAAATGGCTCGTTCCTGAGCCTAATATGTATTAACATTTCTAAGTTGAATTGAAAATTGAGAAATTACCTCAATTGAATTGATTGTAGCATTAAACAAAGTAGGCAATGCTCTGCTTCCAACATACACATCTCCCTCCACCCCCAAATTCTCATACCTAATTTCGATTTTCGGCGTCTCAATCCCCACTCTGCAAATACAAAACACATCAAATCAAGCTTAAAATCCACAAACACACACACAGTATTGTGTTTTCTGTGTGCATTCGATACATTTAACTCGATTAATTACCTGTCAATGCGGCTCCTCAGCCTTTGAAGAAACTTTTCATTATCTTCCTCAACAACATTAACTGTTCTATTCATTATATGCTTTTTTTGGTCAATTCCAAGTTTTGTTACGTCAACCTCCGTCACTTTAGTGTTCTGATCGTTCTGCGTAAGCAAACCCTTGCGCATCCGATCGTACGTCGGAAGCCGCTCAATCGCCGCCCACCGTAGCTCCGCCTCGTCATCCTCTCTCCCCGACTCGGAGGACGCGAAACTCCGGCGACGGCTACTCGAAGATCTGGCTAGATCGTCACCAGCCAATGCCGTCGCCATTTTTTGTTTGTTTGTTACTAATTAATGAGGTTTGATTGAGGTTTTTGATGAGGTTTCTGCGAGGTCGTGATATATATATATATATGTATGTATGTATGAGTGATTGTGAAGGCGGGGAATGAATGCGTTGATTTAGGGAGAGATGGATGGATATAATTGAGAGAGATAGTATTCTATACGTAGAGATCTTACATATTAACATATATGGTGTAGGTTTCTAGAAGAAATGATGATTACCAGAGATCGACAGAATCCGGTTTCTGCAATCTAATGTTTCTAGAAGTTTAAATGAGAAGAAAATCTTTGGAGTAACATAAAACATAAAACATGCAATAATTAATGATACATCTTACTCTACAACACACTGTATATCATTGTTATATTTACAGTATATTGATGTATAATCTGATGTAAATCACAATTCTATGTACTGTATGAAACCAAAAAAAAAAAGTATATTGATGTATAATTTGCTATATAACATGATTATGAAATTTACTACATGCGTATTTCAGAAACTCACTCTCGACATGATTATGCATACCTTCATCCATCTCGGCCATTAAAACAAAATCAAAACCTATTGATAAATGGAGGAGAAAACGCAGAATTGACAATGTTGTGGTAATGACGATGATGATGAATCGATCTTGGTAATTTAATCAGTTTGATGATGAATAATGTTTACAATTTACGTTTTGGGAATCAAAAGGTTAGGTTTCTGAGAGCTAATCGACTTGAAATTGGAAAGAACAAATGAATTGGAAATAATAATCTGTTATGCTGAATAAGTGGGATTTGATTTTGATACTGCATGATATTTGCATGATTTTGTTAAGTTTCATTGACTAAACTGCCCCTTCCATTATTAAAAATAATTATACAAGCTGTTAAATGTAGTTAAATACAGACCTTAGGATCAAATAGGATTAATGGACTAGATTGAGTCTTAGATCTTAACTAATGTAAAGGTATGTATTTGATCCATACCCTATATATATATATATTATATATGGAAGCTTCAAAAGCCATGCATGCAGAGTCCTTATGCTTCTGATGAGTAACCAATTTAAGAATATTATTCATTTTACTATTTGTTTAGTCATTTAATTTATTGTTCTTTTTATTAGTTTATACAAAAGATTTTGATGGATGGGATGAAACTATATGATAATTAATTAGATAGTCCGATAAGATAATGCATATGCTAATAATTCATTGGAAAATTATAGTCCAAATTCAATGTGGTTCAAATACAAATGTAAATTACAAGTAATCAAATTACGTTGACAATGTGATTTGTTCCAAAAAAAAAAAGAAAGTAAATTGTACTTGGATTTAATAATCAAAATTCTACTATATATAATTAGATTTGGGGCAACTATTGCTTGTGTGTAATTTGACCGCATTCATGCACATTCCACGTTGCATGGTATTGGACATTTGGGAAATGTGGGTAAGACTTATATAAAGTTGGTATCTGATCTTCCTAATCCGATGACTAGGACTCACAGTCTGGAATGATTAGAATCGCCCCTTGAGTATGATAATAAAGTATTACGGCTGCACTCAATAGTTATTAAGCTACCTACGTACCTAATAAGGATCAAGCCTACGTAGTTCTATCTTAGGTGTGATGTTCGGAATCGTACTCCTGAACGAATCTAAACTCCAATTTATATGTTTATAGGATCGTACTCCTCAGTCTATAGACTCGTTGAGCATATACGAGGCTAATTCTTGAGCAAATACTCTTTTGATTTCAACCCCCTCAATAAATGTTATGAGGGGGGTATTTATAGAGAACACCTTGTACCAACGGTTGTTGGGTATTCATAGGATGTTGACAGGTGGCTACAATAGACGGTGGATGACTCGTTCTAGTGGGGTCGGGTCATGAAACGACCCGACCCGATACTGTTACTTAGCGCGGACCTAGTCTAGTGATTTCGGTGTTTGGGCCTCCGGTGGGCCTAACTCTTCATTCAATTGGACTTGGGCCTTGTGGCATAGTGTGTCATTTTACTATATCATTAAGTCCCCCACTTCATCAGTATGAAGAGTTGAATGCGAAACCTCTCGAATTCGTACTGGTGAAGTAGTACTCCATTTATTCGGCTTATCCGATCAAGTCGTTCTCGTATTCTCTTTCAATAATTTTATTATTGATTTCAACAAGGGTGTTACTCAAACATTGAATGCTCTTTAATTATCTCCCTATCTCAAGAGACATGTCTCTTTATCCTTTATAGACGTTACTTTGACATTAAATGTTCTTTAATTATCTTTAATTATCTCCCCATCTCAAGAGACGTGTCTTTTCGGATAGGAAAACGTGTCTCATCGTTTGGAGAGACGTGCCGCTACAGTAGCCGTCACAAGCCGTAACTCATGATAACCTTGGTAACCGATCACTTTTAACACACACACCCCTGCATCCCAACCGTCGGATATAAATGATCCGGACCGTACACGTCTTTTCATCTTCTCCTACTATAAATAGTTCCCCAACCTTTTTACTTTTTACTTTCACTTTCACTTTCACTTTCACTTTCTTAGAGAGAGAATTCTTATAGAGGGTTGTTTTTAGAGAGAAGTGAAAGAGAAAAATCTTCACTCGAGACCGAGTTGAATCCGAATTCTGTCACCATCGTACGTCTTCTTCTCCTTCTCTTTTTAACTATGGTTCGTACTAGGTCTTCTGTTTCTGTTAATAATAATGATCTTTCGAGTTCTTCTTCTAAGGGGTCCGATTCGGATACCATTGATCGTTTGGTCGAGGGATTCGTTTCACCGGGAGATGTCCCCGAGTCGTCCCGTAGGAACGAGGGTGAGGATCTTGTAGATCTGGAGGGTCCTGCCAATGTGAATACACATATCACTTGGCTAAATCAAATTTCAACAGTGAGACCATCCAGAGAAAACGACTTGAGGGTTCGATTTTTTATTCCTGCTAATTACGAAATTCGGTTCCCCGGATCTTCAGATCGTATGCACAAACCGCCAATAGGTTTTCGTACTTTTCATCTCGCCCACTTGACTTCTGGTATTAGATTTCCTCTCCATGCCAGCATTAATGATATTTTATTAAATTACGGGCTTTGTCCCACCCAACTTTTGCCCAACTCTTATAAGCATATCATACTTTTTATAATTTTAATGACTGCCCATGGAAAGGAAGCAAATATAGCCAATTTTCATAGAATGTTTTATCTCAATCGTTGTAAAAGAATGCCTCAACTCGGTTTCTTTTATTTTTCTCCTCGTCAAGATGCTATTTTTCAAGCCCATACTCGTGACTCCTTCGGTCGGTGGAAAGATAAATATATTTTTATCTCCCCGCCAAAAAATGAAAATTGGCTCGTTCCTAGACAATGGTGTGTTCGTGAAAAAGAGTTAGAGGTGGGAAATCCTACTTGGGGACGAGGATTTTTAGAAGAGTTAGTGTCTATTCCTTTTGTGCCGGAGAAATTAATGGACGAGTCTATACTCGTTTCTTGCGGTCTGAGTTCCGCACCTATAGCTGGAGTCCCCGACTTAGGTAAGAGTCGTTCCTTTTATCGTTTTTATTTATCCCGTATATTGAATGTAAGATACATCTTCTTTTGCAGAGATGGCCACCCGCGCTGCTCGTCTCGCCGCCCTTCGTGAAGAGGAAGAGACACCCGTGGCCGAGGGTTCTGCAGGTCAGCGGAGAATTTCCACTCCACCCCCGCAGCCTCTCGAAGAGACTTCTCGTGGCCGAGATCGTCCCATGATCATCACTCCAGGTTTCCGTGAAATTTCTCAGACTCGTCCCGAAACACGAGTCATTGTCTCCGCCGGGGATCCCACCGACCCAGAGCTTGTGGTTCATGCTGAGCGCCCCCCTCTTGCTGAATTCAGCCGGGCTAAGCGACGAAGAGATGCACCGTCCTCCGATGATCAACCGTTCGCGGGTACTCGACCCTCTTCCGTAGAACTCGTTCAGAGGTTGGAAGCCCTAACCCTGAAAGATTTTAAGGAATATAGCGTGTCAGATCGGTGTCCAGAGGATCCGAAAAATGCTCCCCTTGTTCCAGATTGGAGGATTTATCCTCAGAGTTCCATATTAGCTGGTCCTCAAGGGACAAATATGGCCCTGGAGATGTATCGCAACATGCATCTTCCTCGTGACAAAGCTATTCTAATCGAGCAGTCGTACATTGCCGTTGAAAGAATGGGAGCCGCATATTTAATGAAGGTAATACTCGTTTATATGTTGGTCTCGTTATTTTTCATTTTTCATTTTGATTTATGATTTTATTTTATTTTTATTTCGTTAGATAATAATACATATCAAGAACTCGTGCAGGCTTCCGCGTGTTTACATGATTTAGCTCTGAGTTGTGCCGGGCTAAAAGATGACGTGAGGGTGGAAAAGGCCAGATTTGCCAAGTACGTGGCCGATACAGCTGCTGAAAGGAACTCGTTCACCACAGTGAAAAACGAGTTACTGGAGTCAAGTCGTCTCTTGACGGCAGAGAGAGTCAAACATCAAGATCGAGTGAAGGAGTTAGAAATTGAAATAGCTCGTCTGGAGGCCCACATTTCTGAAGGTGAGACTCGTTATGATCAGCTGTTGGCAGAAAAGGCCGATGCATACGAGTTGGGTCGGATCGAAGGGAAGCACGAGTATCTTGCATCCCAAGAATATGCAGATGAGCTCGCTGAGAGTCGTTTTGGAGGTGCCCGTGATTTCATGAAGTCTACCATATTCGACCGTCTTTTCCTGTCTAAAGCCCTTAAGGATGAGAAGGACGGCTTCTTCAAATGCATAGACTATGGAAATCTCCTTAATGCCTTCAAGCCAGATTTTGACATTCACTGCCTCGAAAACTGTTCCAAGCGTAATCTCCTCAGAGATTCGTTTTCAACGGAAGACGAGGAATTTGTACCTGTCGAATTTTCGGAGTTTGCCCCACTGGCTCCTTGGTATAAACCCCCGGTCAACCTAGCACAATCTTCTAACCAGAGTAAAGAGAACCCAGCACAAATCTGAAGTCGTTTTTAGTGTATTAACTTCTGTTTAATTTAAGCGTTGTTTTTATTTTTAGCGTTGTTCGCATAGTATTAGCATTCTCTGAACAGTTGTGGCGTATGATATTTTTGTAGTTGTTTCGTCGTGGCGTATGATATTTTCGTAGTTGCTTTTTTGAAATCCAGTCGATTTTCCTCAGTTTAACAATAGATTCGTTTTGCGAGGAATGAACTTAAGTGGGTAAAACTTATATTTTTCTCGTTCTAACTTATGTCTATGGACTCGTTTAGGAACTACGAACTGATATTAAACATACAACACATCGACTTGATCTGAACTCGTTCAGTGTACGAGCATTGCAAAACATGTAGTTTCAGTAGTTTTATCAAGTAAAAAATTTCGAACTCTTTCTCATACGTAAAATCTTCGCAAATTATCAACATGCCATGGACGAGGCAACTCTTTTCCTTGAAGGTTTTGCAACCTATACGTCATCCCCTTTGTTATCTTCGTAACCTGATATGGCCCATCCCAATTGGCTTCCAACTTTTTTACACGCCTTGAGACTTCTACTCGTTTTAAGACTAAATCTCCCACTTGAAAGGACCTCATTCTGACCCTTCTATTGTATGCCCTCGCCATGGTACTCTTATGTCTTAATATGTTTGCATACGCTCGGTCTCTCACTTCATCAATAACCTCCAATTCAAATTCACGATTACAGCGATTCATTCCCGGATCGTAGTCCAATACTCGATGTGTCATCATCCCAATCTCCGCTGTGATAACAGCCTCTGATCCATATACAAGACAAAATGGTGATGCCCCTGTGGAGGACCTGGGAGTCGTGCGATACGCCCATAAGACCCCCGAAAGTTCGTCTGCCCAAGCCGATCTCATGCCATCGAGTCTGGTCTTCAAGTGCTGAAGTAGTATCCTATTTGCCACCTCGGTTAGGCCATTAGCCTGTGGGTGTCCGACTGATGTAAAGTTTTGCTGAATCTTCATTTCTTTGCACCAAGTTACAACAGATTTTCCATTGAATTGAGTTCCATTATCAGAAATCAAAATTCTAGGAACACCGAACCTGCATATGATGTTTTTCCAAATAAAATCGACAATTGTGGTTTCTGTAATACGAGCCACCGCTTCAGCTTCAATCCATTTCGTGAAATGTTCCACCGCCACTATAATGAACTTCTTTTGATTCTTAACCGGTGGAAATGGACCTGCAATTCGAAAAATTAAAAATTCTTCAGCAGAATATTCGCATCGTTGTTCCATACGAGTACGGGATAGATATTCACCAAGTATGTCAATGCCCCATTGATCAAATGGATATGCAATTTTTATCACTTCCATGGGTCTTCCTGGCTGATGTATTTCATTAGAGTGCAATTGGCATGGCTTGCATCGCTTTACAAATTCTTGTGCGTCCCCCACGAGCGTTGGCCAAAAGTACCCCTGTCGTGTGATTTTCTGAGCTAATGATCTTCCAGCTGAGTGATTCCCACAACTCCCTTCATGTATTTCTCTTAACACATATTCTGCTTCAGCCGGGGTTAGACAACGAAGCAAGGGTCCCGCATTAGACCTTTTGTACAACTCGCCGTCCAACATTGTGAAACGCGCAGCTCTACCACATAGTCTATGAGCTTCGACTTTGTCTTCCGGGAGGATTCCCTCTAATAAGTATCTTATTATTGGACTCTTCCAACTCGTCTCTTCTTCCAAAGCACTGACCATGACTTGAGATTCCAATTCTGAATGTTTGGAAACCAGTAACGATACAGAACGAGTCGCTGATCCAACGATCTGATTTGCGAATTTTGACAATGCATTCGCTCTTTGATTCTCGTCTCTTGGTATTTGACAAAGTTCAATCTTCTCGAATTCCATCATTAGTTGTTTCGTTTTTTGTAGGTACTTTATCATGGTTTTCTCTTTTGCTTCGTAGGTCCCCAAGATCTGTTGTGCTACTAGTTGCGAGTCGGTGAATACTTTCACATTTGTGATATCCAAAGTCTTTGCCATCTTCAAACCCGCAATCAACGCTTCATACTCAGTTTCATTATTTGTAACATCAAAGTTCAGTTTTATTGCAAATTCCAAGTCGTTTCCTTCCGGAGAGCGAAACCATACACCAGTTCCTCCTCGTCTCGTCATAGACGATCCATCAACATGCAGCGACCAAGGGATCGTTTCTGAGATCGAGGCCACTACATTCGGGTTTACCGTCATTTCCACAAGAAAATCTGCCATCACTTGAGCTTTGATGGACGAACGAGTCCTGTATTCAATACTGAACTCTCCTAACTCAATGGCCCATTTAATCAGTCTGCCCGACACATCTGGTTTTGCAAGCACTTGTTTTAGTGGTTGATCTGTTAACACAATTATGTGATGAGATTGAAAGTACGGTCTGAGTTTCCTGGCCGCAGTCATTAACGCGAGAGCCCATTTTTCAATTTCTAAATAATTTAACTCAGCCCCTTGCATCAATTTGCTAACGTAATACACTGGACGGTGGTCACCATCCACATCCCGTACAAGTACCGCACTCAGGGCTACCAGTGAAATTGCCAAGTATAGGATCAGTGGATCTCCCGACAAGGGTTTCGTTAGCAGAGGTGGAGACGACAAGTAAGATTTTAAATCTTTGAAAGCATCCTCACACTCGTTCGTCCATACGAAGCGTTTTACATTTCTTAGGATTTTGAAGAAGTGCAGACCCTTATCTGCAGATCGCGAAATGAAACGATTTAAACTGGCCATTCTCCCTGTTAACTTCTGTACATCTTTGACATTCATTGGAGATTGCATGTTCAAGATAGCATCAATTTTTTCAGGATTAGCCTCGATCCCTCGTTGGGTAACCATATACCCTAAGAATTTTCCGCCGCGTACCCCGAAGGTGCATTTATTTGGGTTTAATTTCATGCCATACTTTCTCATAATTGTGAACGACTTCTCGAGATGAGTTAGGTGGTCATCCTCGTTCACACTTTTTATAAGCATATCATCCACGTAGACTTCCATGGTCTTTCCAATTTCATCCTCGAACATCAGATTAACGAGTCGTTGGTAAGTCGCACCTGAATTTCTTAAGCTAAATGGCATGACATTGTAACAATAGACTCCTCTTGCAGTAACGAATGCAGTCTTCTCGCGATCCTCTTCTGCCATCATTATTTGATTAAAACCTTGATAAGCATCCATCATGCTTAAAAGAGCACAACCTGCAGTAGAATCTACGAGTAAGTCTATACGAGGCAGGGGATAAGGATCACGAGGACATACTTTATTCAAATCAGTGAAATCAGTACACATTCTCCATTTTCCTCCCGATTTGGGTACAAGGACTACATTAGCGAGCCAATCAGTAAATTGGATCTCGTTTACATATCCTACGTCTAGGAGTTTCTTGACTTCTGCTTCAATGATCGAGTCTCTATCTGGACCAAAATTCCTCCTCTTCTGCCTCACGGGTCGTGCATCCGGGTCAACATTGAGTCTATGCACGATCACAGAAGGGTCGATGCCCTTGAAATCTGCAGCTTTCCATGCGAACATATCGGAATTGTTCCTCAAAAAACTTATCAGTTTGGTCTCCACTTCAGGGTCCATCTCTCCTCCAATCTGGGTTGTTTTGTCCGGGTCGCCTAGTACGAGTTCAATTGATTTGTGAACTAGGGGTTCAACTCGTGCATCACTTCGCTTCTGTTTCTTATCCAAACTTTCAATCAAAGTCTTTGCTTCTTCATCTAAGACTTCTATTCTGCTGGTCTCGCACTTTCTCTTTTTTGACTGATGTACTTTTAACGAAGTTGAATAGCACTGCCGAGCCTCCAGTTGGTTGCCACGCACTTCACCAACACCATTGCTCGTTTTGAACTTCATCTTCAAATGCGGAGTCGAAACGATTGCTCCAAACGTATTCAGCATTGGCCGTCCCACAATCATATTGTATGCAAATGGTACATCTACAACCAAAAAAGTCACACGATTCGTTTTTGATTTCGACCCCGCTCCCAACGACACATCTAACTCAATCGATCCCTTGGGCATAATCGAGGATCCCGTAAATCCAACCAAGGGAGTGCTGACACAACGCAACCGAGTTCCATTCAGTTCCATTTTTTTCAAGACGTCCCAAAAGATAATATCTGCCGAACTCCCCGTATCAACCAAAACCTTATGTACCACAAAATTCGCAACATCCATTGAAATCACCATAGGATCGTTGTGAGGACCGTGCATGCCTTCGTAATCACTATCATCAAAACTGATAACCTCGTTCCTTGAACTCGATCCACCAGTAAGCGAAAATATTCGTCCCGGTTCCCCACGGGGGTAGCTTGTACGACCCTCCCTCACATATCTTTTCCTCGCGTTCGAAGAATCTCCATCAGTCGGCCCCCCAGCTATCATATGTATTTCTCGGCGAACACCATGTTTGTGTGCGTCTCCCGCTTCAACTCTTCTCTCCGTAGGCTCGTGATTACGAGTACTGTCATTACGGTGATAATCTCTGTTTGCCTCGTGATTACGAGGACCGTCATTACGGTGGTATTTATTTCTCTCGTAATTACGAGGAACGTCGTTACGGTGATGCGGAGCTTGCTCGTTATAACGAGGGTTGCCGCGTGGGCGCTCATTGTTAAAGCGATGATTATCGCTTCCGTGGTCTTCCATCTTGGACTGGTCGTAGTGACGAGTCTGGTTACCCCTTTCAACAGATCTCTCTCGCGGTCGTTCGTGAGAACGACTGCGGGGTCAGTAAAGTTCCGTAACACGAGTGACTTCAGGAGCTCTTGCTTCTGCCAATGTTCGATCAATAAAATCGTTCAACACCCCGGATTTAATGAGTCGTTCAATTTCATCTTTCAGTTGAAAACATTCTTCCGTGTTGTGACCATGATCTTTATGGAATTCACAATATCTATTCATGTTCTTTTTCACACCATTTTTCATTGGTATGGGTCGTTGAACTTGATTCGTACGCAACGCAGCAACAAGAATTCGTGTACGAGTCGAGTTCAACGGTGTATAATGGTCAAACTTTGGTCTACGGGGTCGATCAAGGTCTCTCCTTGACCCCGTTCCCTCATATCGTTCAGATTCATATTTTTCTTTACGACCTCGAGAGTCGTTTAGAACTTGCAAGTTATCCGAGTCCTTTAACTCATTCATTTCTTCTTCGTTGATATACTCTCCCGCCAATACCATCAACTCCTCATGGGATCGAGGAGGGCGGCGAGAGAGTGCATCATTAAAGTTTCCCTTTTTTAAGCCTCTCATAAGGAAGCTTAACATTAATTCATTATTAAGTTCCGGAAGGTCCATGGCTTCTTGATTAAAGCGATGTATAAATTCACGCAGGGACTCGGTTGAGCCCTGCTTCAGTCCCATAATCACAGATATAGACTTTTTAGTCTTTTTGTTACTAGCAAAGTGACTTTCAAACTTATGTTTCAATCGGGCATACGACTCTACGGAAGCGGGAGCGAGACTCATGAACCAGTCTTGAGCCCGACCCACCAGAGTCGTAGTGAAAATTCTGGCATTAATGGCATCCGATTGTCCTTGTAAAGACATCAACAGCTCGTAAGACGTAATATGGGGTCTCGGATCCCCCGTTCCATCAAACTTTAGGAAATCTGGCATTCGAAATAGTCCATTCGGAACTTCCTTCATGATTTCAGTGACAAAATGACTATTGTGGGCCATCAACATAGGGGCTGGCCTCGTCTGTACAGGACCCGCAACTTTTTCCATCCTCGCACATCTGTCCTCTTCGTAGTGCACCATTCGTCGTCGTATACCCGGCGACTCCATCGCCTTAGCTTTTCCTCTTCGTTCTCCCTCCTCTTGTCGAACACTAATAACATCGTCATCGCTCAATGACTCTCCCTCCCTCTCACAATTCTCCTCTTCTCGAAACAAACTTCTTTTTGCAGATAGATCCGTACGAGGCTCTCCCACATTAGGAGTTGTCGGAGTGCGGGTAAGATACTTCTACATTTCTTCTTGAGCATACTCTTTCATCCTCCTGTCCAGCTCTTCTTTTGTCATTGTGATGACTGCACTCGTTCCTCCGTCAGCAGGCACATCAGCAATCAACTCTTCCTCCTCCCTAACTTGTTTATTCTTCATCTTAACCTCGATCTTTATACTCACGAATCTCAGCAACCTCAAAGTAAGATTCCCACAGACGGTGCCAACTGATCTCCCTAATCCGATGACTAGGACTCACAGTCTGGAATGATTAGAATCGCCCCTTGAGTATGATAATAAAGTGTTACGGCTGCACTCAATAGTTATTAAGCTACCTACGTACTTAATAAGGATCAAGCCTACGTAGTTCTATCTTAGGTGTGATGTTCGGAATCGTACTCCTGAACGAATCTAAACTCCAATTTATATGTTTATAGGATCGTACTCCTCAGTCTATAGACTCGTTGAGCATATACAAGGCCAATTCTTGAGCAAATACTCTTTTGATTTCAACCCCCTCAATAAATGTTATGAGGGGGGTATTTATAGAGAACACCTTGTACCAACGGTTGTTGGGTATTCATAGGATGTTGACAGGTGGCTACAATAGACGGTGGATGACTCGTTCTAGTGGGGTCGGGTCATGAAACGACCCGACCCGATACTGTTACTTAGCGCGGACCTAGTCTAGTGATTTCGGTGTTTGGGCCTCCGGTGGACCTAACTCTTCATTCAATTGGACTTGGGCCTTGTGGCATAGTGTGTCATTTTACTATATCAGTATCATACAAATTCATTCATGTTAATTTTTAACTTTTGATTTACCACACTTCATGAAATTGATTTCAAGGGAGTTCCACTAAATGATTACGATTATGTTAAATTAGAATAACATGCGTAATTATTTGTTGAGATATTTCACTTGTCGTGATATCATCCTTATTATTTCTAATTATTTGATGCCAAATCATGACGTCATCCTTCATATAATCTATTATCTGGCGTGAAAACATACGGCTGTGTTTGCTTTGGGGGTGTTTTTGGTGAAAATTTTGGTAAAATGTTTTATTGAGAGTTGTGTATTTTGATGAAAATGTGTTGTGTTTAGTTTAGAAGAATTAGTATTTTAATCATTTTTTGCGAGAATGTATTTGGATTAGCTATTTTGAAGTAACATTTGAGTGTTTTTTTGGTGAAAATGAGTTTGGTTTTATTTTCAGAGGTAACAAAAATCATTGTAGCAGTCAAATAATTTAAGTTTTTGTCTGAAAAAGTTGTTTCAATGATTAATTGATAATTGAAAATTATAGTATAATATAAGTTTAAAATTATTGTAATATTTATGAATGAGTATATGTATATATATTGGAATTGATGTGATCTATTTATATATATATGTATTTATGTATAAGAGTGTATCTATTATATAGTATATACTAATATATACATATATTATATTTTACAAAATATTATATATAATATCATATGAATAATATATTCTACATAATATAATATATAATATACATACAAATATAACATATGTATATATAATATAAATATTTTCTATACATATACATATACACGAGTTTATAATATTGGACATACATATATATAATATAGTATTGTTTATTGTAATATTCATAATAATATATATATATACAAATATTCTAATAATGTAGAGAGAAGTAGAGGGAGGAGAGAGAGAGAGAAAAAAAGAGTGGAAGGACAGAGGGGACATGTTTTTTTGGTCATCTTTGACCAAACTCATGTTGGGTTATTTGGTTAAATATGAGCCTCATATTTGGCCAAATAACCTATATCCAAACAAATTTTGGATTGAGTTTTGATCAAAAACACAGTCCAAAACAAAACCAACCACATCCAATTGAAGACAATTATACATGACAAAAAACAAGTACTATGAAATACAGTACATACATTATGTAGCATCCCTTGACGGTTTATTACGTATTTACATGTCCCTTAACTAAGCATGATATCATTGGAAAATGCTCCTACACACCCACCGTCAGATTAACTAAACAAGTTAAATTAAATGAAATCAGCATTGACTAATGATATATACACTATGTCCTAACATGATCTTATATACGTCGTGTGTATATGAACATTTTGAAAAACCCGTAAAATATCAAAGGAGATGCTACAAAAAGAAAAATGGATCTTGCGAGGTAATCACCTCGGGGGCAAAATTCTAATTATAGTCTCATAGGATCTTGTCATTTTAGTTTTAGTTTCACGTTTTCGAGATTTTAAAAAATGTCCCAAAATTTTAAAAAACTTGTAAAGTTAATCCTCTTTTTAAGTAACATTAGTCTCGTACTTTATTTTGTATTTTTAAAATTGCATCTTGCCCCTTGAATTATACAAGATATTTTTAAACAAATATTAATATGCACTTACCCCCTGAAAAATTAAGTGAAATAAAAATATATTTAGAGGGGTAAGTGAAAAAAAAAATATGTTTAGGGGGGTGTTTAGCAGGGCAAAATGCAATTTTAAGAATACAAGATAAAGTATGGGACTAATGTTGTTTAAAAAAATGACTAACATTACAACTTTTTGAATTATTGAGACAATTTTTTGAATTCCGTAAGACTAAAACTAAAATAACGAGATCCTATGAGACTAAAATTGAAATTTTGACTCACCTAGGGTAAGTGCTCCATGATATGTTCCACATCCCAAGATTAGTTATATTTTTGGGGGAAATCAAAACACTTTATTGTATATCCAACCACTCAACATCAAGTGTAGCATCTAATAGACCGAGGAGAGGTATTATTCACCAGTGTACTACCTTGAAATTATATTTTTAACTGGACTAAAAGAGTATTTTGAAGTTAAAACACACAAAAGATAGTTACCTTAGGGTGGCATGTTTTATAAACGGGTCGATACTTTATAAACAGTACAGATAAATTGTACAAGATAATGGACAACTTTATACGTCAAATGCCATTTCAATTACATAGTCATATGATCCACTAGCAGAATCCAATATATGACGAGTAGAAGCAAGCTTTAGCCCACACAAGCTTTGCATGGTACAGCACTTAATCTCCACTCGCACAACCCCTGCAACCGCAATGAACGCATTCTATAACCTTCTCCTCTCGTAAATGCTTAGGGACTCGGCAAACACATGTTGTTTGAAAGTTATGGTCCCGCGGCTGCATGCACCTTAAGCAGCAAAGCCTTTCATAACCAGGCTGCCATTCAAAAACATCAATCATGAGAACAATCATGCGGATAGCTATCTAGTTTGTTTACAGTAAAATGCATTTGATGTCACAGTAAGTAAAAACATATAATATCTGATTTCTGAAAATGATTAATTTTAATCAAAGCTATACTGCCTCAGTCTGGTTTATGTTACTTGGAAAGATCCGATGACATGGATTTAAATTGAATAAACACAAGAGAAAGGAAACATATGCACCATCTTAAGGAATATGAAACAACCTTTTTCCACTTTGCTATTAAATTACGATCCGCATATCCCTGATCCAAGCAGAAATCATATAATTCCTTTGAAATTTCCTTCCTTCTGTAATAAAGGTCAAAAATGTATCGACTCTTCTGATGGACTATTTTGAAAATAGGCCACAAGCTCTCACATTTTCTTTTTCCATCATTTGGGTCGTTCTCAGCTGCCACAACGAGAAAAAGCAGAGACATTTTAGGACTTTCCTTCCTAGATATACATCATAGAGAACACAAACTATCAGTAACAGTAATGGAGAAAAACTTAAGACGTTTGGTATAACAATTAACATGATCAAAAACCTTCTCTCATCTTTGCCTGTAGTTCAAGCAGAGTGGGTTCAATCAACTCCCATCCCTCTGGGTACTTTACCCGACTCGTCTTCACCTTAGGCATGTTTCCTCTGCAAGAAACATTAAAATATATAGATGAAAAATTCCATTGAGAAAATGCATACCAATATCTGCTCTACAAGTGTACCACTAATCACAAAAAACGAGTGTCTACAAGACAGTTCAGGTTCAGTTTTTGCATGTCTGTAAGTTGTTTCCAGTTCTTTAAGCAATTTCGCATTGACTCAGATATCAACAAGAGATCTCACTGCCTGTGTAATAGTGATTAATCTAATTATTGCAAAAGTTTGTAGCTTGAACAACCTGAAACATGACGTAACTGGATTAGGTTTATTTCCCGTTTCATGGGATGCATATTGGACGATGAATAGAGTATCTTGCGTTCAAAAAGAACAAGGAAACATGACAAATTGATCCCTTATGTCAAACCCAAAACTTGAAAATATTCTAAGCTTTGTAAAGATTTCATAAAGAGTACTGCAAATATGTACACCTGCCGTCAAAATGGCCATAGGTGCTGTTAAAAGCCCACAAACGGCTACCAGATTAATAGTATTTTTGCTAACTATAAGGAGGTCATTTTCAGCGTTTTAACTATGCATTCTAAAACCACACGCAATACCTTTGCAAACTAAATAGCGTTCCTCCAGAAGAAAGTAAATAAATTGCTTTTTGTGGGTCATATCAATTGTTATAGATTCTTGGCTAAATGAACCATTATGAAAGGAGTTTGTAGATATGGAAGGGCTATTCTAAATTTGCATAATGGTTGTAAGTGATTGGATACGAAGCAGCTTAGCAGATACGCATATGCAATAGGTCGAACAAGATCTATTTCGCATGTAGGAATTTAAACTGATGGTCAGTACTAAATCTGCTTCTGCTTCTCATAAGTTACAATACACACACTTACAAGTTACAAATTTATCTCTGTACGAAAGAGCTGCAAACGGCCAATTCTGTGGATAAACAAGGTAAAGCTTATGAAAGACTCAACATTCAGTTTTACGCCCCCTAAAAAAAATTTGATATTTGAATTTCGCACCCCCAAAATTGAAAAATACCACGCTTTCTCTCTTTTCTTTGAGTTTGCCCCAATCCTAGCTAGAAAGAGATATAAGAGTATAAAGTATGTTAAAAGTTGTAACTGAAACTAGTTCCTTATTATATTTTCTCCCATAAATATAGTGTACCGTATGTGTATAGTTATATCACAACAATCTCGTCCCCCATTAAAATTCTTGGCTCCGTCCCTGCCCAGACCGTCAGATCACCATGCAGGCATATAAAATATTAATCATTAAGATTCACATATTATACATGAATTCCCCGTATCTTTAACAAGTATTGGTACCTTCAACAAGTATTCGTAAACCGCGTTTATTTACTCTTGCAAGCTCGAATTTCAGTTCGCGAATCGATCATTGTACACTACCAATACACAGAACAGGCACAAAAAAAGAAAAAAAAAAAAAGAACAATCCGACGCCAAAATCAAATTCGCCCCTATCAGTAGCAAAATAATTCAAGCAAAACATAAAAAGGCGGTAACCTGAAAACCCTATGGCCACCACAAAGGTCTTGACCTTAAAATAAAGTAACCTAATTCCAAGTATAAGTACGAAATACACAAAAACATCAGCAATTCAGTGACTCTCTCTCTCTCACACACACACACACACATATATATATTCATGCACTCCAAATTGAAATAGTTCTAATACAATTTACGGTACAAATGAAATTACCAAAGCAAATTCGAGCTAGATTCCAACGGCGATGGGAGCGCGGCCGGCCGAGGAGAACGATAGTGAGAAAGTAATTGAACTCCGATTAGGCAAATAGAATGTAATTTCAGATAATCGAAAAGGAAATTCCAAACAAAGACATATATATATATAGTATACATATATATATTGGGAAAATTACTCTGGTAACTTGAGGTATTGCCTAATTACGGTTTACAACATGTAAAATTGGGCAAAATCCTCATGAATTAATAAGATTTCTCAGTTAATCCTCATATTACACCATAAATGCTCACATTACACCAAATAGAAACACAAATGCAACAAATTCAGTAAGTTCAAGAAGTTCTAAACCTAACAAATAACACCATAATTATACTAATCCTAACATATACACTCATACTATTTACCATGCATAACAAATAACACACATAATTATACTAATCCGTACAACCTTACATCAATATATAAAACTACAGGATGTTAGATGTAATATTTTAAACTAGGGGTGTAAATCGTAATTAGGCAATACATGGATACCCAGTGTAATTTTCCCTATATATATATATATATCTATATCTATATTATTATATATTGGAAGGAGGTGTTTGACTTTTATTGATCAACTTTAACTCAAATTCTAATTTTCTAGAATTTTGAATTAATTTAATTAAATGAAAAAAATCTTATTGGTTGTTTCTTTTTAGTAGTTTTCATTTTTCAAATCCCAACAAATTAAATTCAAATCGGACTTTAAGACCCATCTTCAAAATTTTAATTAATTCCCTTCAACTTTCCCTTAATAGTAGCATTTTTAAAAAATGTACTGAACTAAGATACTTGCAAAATTCATTAAATATTTCACAAAAATTTTGCCAAAATTACATGTTTCCAAATATAAATAATTATCAAATCTACCATTTAAATTAAAAGAATAATCAATGTTCTAATGATTCAGTTCAACTTTTTCTTGATCGTCTTCATGGTGATGACTATGCTTATCCTATACATCCATGTCTTTTAGCTATAGCTTGATCAACAGCAGGTAGAGCACATCTAGGGGTGAGTGTTGGTTTTCATAAACCGCCCGAACCTACGGCACCGAACCAAACCACACCGTTTTTATCAATTTTCTAAGCAAATTATGGTTTAAAATTTAAATGAAAACCGCACTGCACAATGCGGCTTGATTTCAAAATTAGTGTTAGAAAAATTGAACCGCACCGCCACCACCTATATATATATGTGTATATATACATATTTCTAATTTTACTTTTTAATTTGAACCTTTAATAGGTTTTACTCGTAATACTATTCATATTGTAGTTTTATTTAATATTTATTATTAAATTGATATGGTTATATTTCTTAAACAATATGTTCAATCAACATTTGTGCTTGAGATTTTTAAAGTGATAATATCTTATGATATTTTTATGTTATATCTTTTTTTATATAATAGACACTTGAAGAGTTTTGATGAAAAAAGTATTATAGATTATATTTTTTACATTTGTTCTATTTAACTATCACAATTATTTGTAATAGCAATATTACTTTAGATTACCTATTGTTTTATAACCTTATTATACACTTTACAATATCCTTTTGTAGATTTTAGTGCACAAATTTTAGTAAACAAACAATTACAGCATATCATTTTTTGTATTACTTGTATGTATATATACATATGTGTAGGTACTGGGCTTGGTTTAAGCTGGTTTTATCCACCCAATTTATAATAGTCCACTTTCAATAAAAGGCTTTATTTGAATTTGTGCTACCCCGTTATTAATTTCATACGAATCAAGGAAGTTTTATTCTGTTTTATAGTCCATTTTAATACATATAAAAAATTAACTAAATTATAGATCCTTACCCGGGCTTGTTATATTAATAGTATAGTTTTCAATTTCATGTAGGAATTCTTGCATTCAATTTCAGACTATCATAAATTACGACTTTTTTCTCTTTATTCCAAAAAAAACTATCTGCCCAAATTTTTCGGTCAGAATATTACCCTTCCTCTAGAATTAAAATTAAATTATACATACATTAATTTTAGAAAAGGATGAAAGTTAACAAGATAAACAAAGAAATGTAAAATGTAAATTGTTACTCTCTCCTACTTTATGGCAATCCGAATCTTCTATTTCGCATTCATATTATACTTTCTATTACACGCACAGATACATGACAAATGTATACACGAACAGTTAAAATGTAAAGAGAAAAATCTCAAATTTTTATCCATATTACATAATTTTCTTTCTCCACATCCTAACCGCATGTGCATACACTTATCACACATCGGTACGTGTACCAAAAAGTGTAACACAAATATTGTAAAAGAAGATTTCATTTGCCTTTATGAAGCTAGATAAAATCTTTATGACACAAAATTATGACTATCAACCCTGATTTGTCGGGTTACCTTTATGGAGCTAGAGAAAGTCTTTATGGCTCAAAATTATGACTATCAACCCTGGTTTATCTGACTAGATATTTAGGGTATTCCTTTCGTCTTGAATTTTTTTTTTGAAAAAATAAAAATAAAGAGACAACATAAAGAATATTCAGTGAAGAATTGAAATAAATAATCATCGTTTAAATTTTCATATGGCTTTATACGTACATACGTCCAAAATACAACTCTTACTTTAGCAAGAGCAGTCTAATTCATGACGCCCTTATAATTTCGCCTTGTAACATCATTCCCATATTCAACGTCTCACAGGCCCGTTGGCACATGTTGTGTACACAATACATTGGTACACAGAGTCTTCAGCACACTTTCGCCTCCCGAGCACATGTAGTTCTTATTCTACGAATCGCGCAATTTTCATGTTTAGAACACTATAATCTATCCTTCACCACTGTTCTAGTAAGTTTTTCACTGTTCCATACAAGCACCAACATCTCCTTATGCACCGGGGCCCTACGAGACTCCATATTGTGAAGGTCTAAAGTGCACTTTTGAAGCTTACATCTCGCAATCTTCACTATACTTAGGAAGTATCTGTCACTAAACTGAATTCGAAAATCCATATTAGTCGGAAAGCAATTTGTATTTGAAGATGTATTCATCTAACTTACAGTTGGAATGTCAAAATCACCCTCCACCGAATCACATGTATCAAGTGATATTTTTCGAAGCATAGGCAACTGCAGTCATTATAGAGCCACAATGACGGAAAAGATTTAATCATGAATAAAGAAATTCAGCCTATGTAACACTCTCACCTTGGAAGCAGCGTAAGTGATGAAGTTTCGCGGGATTCCACGGCCCTACAATTTCAAACACATGTTAGCGTTGTATTAGAATCAGAAGCTGAATATTATAAACTGAAAAGCTCAAGGCCTTTTGAGATTGTAGATATAAAACGAATTTGAAATTATTGAACTAGCTTATTGCAAGAGAAAAAGGCAAGTACGGCACTAACAGTGTGACGCAGCATAAGATCTTCAAGTGCATGACAATCTAAAAGATAGGTAACACCATTGGCTGTTATTTCACCACATTCCTGTAAAGCAAATGACAATGTGCTGATTATGTGAAATCACAAATGCCGCTAAGCCAAAAGAAGATAAGTAGCAATAACAGAGCCCCCACACACTGTTACGGAGCAAGAGGAGCAAGCTGATGTGGCTCCGATTCGAGTCTACTCCAGGCGCAAGAAGAAATCCACTAGCTGATTTGGCTTAATTAATTAGTCAATCTGTTGTTTTAATGATTTCATTTGTGAGTGGTTATTGCTTTAATGATTTCATTAGTGAGTAGAGTTATTTGTAACCAAGTATATATACGCCGTTTCATTAGTGAGTAGAGTTATTTGTGATTTAAGTGTTAACAATTTGGTCCGACCTGCTGGATCTTTTTCCTACGAATAATGACGAATACTCGTTCATCCTTGGATCGGCGAATGGACAAGTTGGAAGGGACCATGAATGAAGTATTGGGCGATCATGTTATGATGAAGCAACAATTGGCTGAATTGACGGCCGCAATCACCAATCTGACGATGGTGGTTCAAGCCACGCTACCCGCTGCACCACAACCGGCCGGATCTGCCGTGCCGAAGAGCCTTCACGTCGCCGAAAGCCGTCTATCCTACAACCGCTACAGCGACGGTACGGTTGTTTCTGTGCCACAGCCGTCTATCCTACTACATACGTTTGAAGGCTCCGATTCACTCGGTTGGCTGGCTCGCGCTAACCAACAGTTTGAAATCCAGTGAACTCCACCGGAGCAGAAGGTGCCGGCGGTGGCTATAGAGGGAGGAGCCTTGCATTGGTTTACGTGGATTCGTCAACGTAAACCCAATATTGGATGGACCGAATTTTCACAAGCATTTATGGTAAAGTTTGATAATCATTACAAGGGGAGTCCATTTGAGCAGTTATCAGATGTACAACAAATTGGATCGGTGGAGGATTATGTGAACTTATTCGTTCAACCGGCAAATCAAGTTCCGGGTTTGAGCGATGACCATTACATGGGCTATTTCATGCACGGGTTGGTGTCTGACATTTGTAGCAAATTACGATGGTTGCGGCCCGCCGATTTGGAGACGGCCATGGAATTAGCCCGAGACATCGAAGACGACCTCACTATCTCGACGGGTTCCGCTCCTTCTCGTCTACACCCACACGCTCGGTTAATTTTAGCAGGCCAGCCACGACAAGCGCAACCAGCTCTTTCTCGGCACCCCCGAGTGCTACTACTCAGCCACTTGACAAAAGTGCCCCAACTCGACCCACCAGGTCGGGCCAATCCACTGCACGCACTCTCATTCGAAGATTGACTCGGCAAGAATTATCGATTTTGCCCGCCAAAGGGCTGTGTTTCCGTTGCAAACAGCTATACCATCCTCTACACGAGTGCCCGAACAAGCAATTATATGCATTATTGGTGGAAGAGGGGGACCCTTTACACGGAGCTGATCGAAAATTTGGAGATGCAGAATGAAGAGCCGTTTATTTCGGCAGAAGGGGGGGTCACCGAGACAGCGTCCCTACCCTTGTACACGTTGGCAAGATTCTCTAGCCCGCGCACCTTACGATTACGGGCACATGTAGGAGGGCGAGCTGTGGCCGTGCTCATTGATAGTGGCACCAGCCACAATTTCTTGTCAAACACCTTGGCGGAGGCACTCGGTTGGACCCCATTAGACACGGGCAGATTTGGCATTCAATTAGGCAACGACAAGAATCCGAGGGCCTCTGTCGAGCCGTGGCCATTCAATTTGATACCTGCACCGTCAAAGCTGACTGTTACGTTTTTCCTCTTGGCAGGATAGGTGTAATTCTTGGAGTGGCATGGCCCGAAACACTCAAAGGAGTAATCCACCTCGATTGGCAGGACTTGACCATGACCTTCCAACACGGGGCGGGTCAAGTCCTGCTTAAGGGAGATCCGACCTTGTGTCGTGGTCAAGTTAGTCTCAAATCATTAAAGCAATAACCACTCACAAATGAAATCATTAAAACAATAACCAATAACATGTTGACTAATTAATTAAGCCAAATAAGCTAGATGATTTCTTCTTGTGCCTGGAGTAGACTCAAATCGGAGCCACGTCAGCTTGCTCCAGAACAATGCCTCCCCCCTCAAAATGAGTCTTGTCCGCAAGGCTGAATTTTGGAAACTGTTCAATTCATCGGTATCCATTCAAGTAGCATCATCTCGCGATTGGCCGATCCACCTGACCAAGGCTAGATGAATGTGATTCGGTCCCTGCTGCCCAGTGCGCCATTCCAGTACCTCTTCGGGTTTAAATACATTAGTGCCCAAGATTTCCAAACTAGGCGGTAACTCCCCTTCGATTGGATGATTCCCGACCACATGTTTTAACTGGGAAACATGAAAAATCGGGTGTATGCGACTATTATCCGGTAACTTTAGTAGTTACGCGGTGGCCCCAATACGTGCTAAGATCTCGAATGGACCATAAAATTTCGCAGCCAACTTATTGTGACCACTTCGTGCCATTGATGTTTGTCGATGTGGTCTAACTTTTAAGAAAACACAATCGCCCACCTTAAACTCAACCGCTCGTCGTCGTTTGTTAGCATAGTGTGCCATCTTCTGTTGTGCTCGTAATAAATTATATTTTAATTGCCGCAAAACCTCATCTCGGCCCCCCAAAACCGCTGCGACAACAGCCACCTTGCACTCACGAGTGGCCGGAGGAGGCGGGGTTAGCTTTTGAGCAGTTGAAATTGGCTTTAACAAGTGCTCCCGTGTTAGCAATGCCCGACTTTACGAAGAAATTTACGATTGAGTGTGATGCATCGGGCTCGGGGATTGGGGCAGTGCTTATGCAAGAGAAGCAACCCATAGCTTACTTTAGCAAAGCCTTGGCCGATCAAACTCTCCGCATATGAGAGGGAACTTATGGGATTGGTGTTAGCGGTGGAGCAGTGGCGACCTTATTTAGTGGGTCGTCACTTTACAGTTCGAACAGATCATAGTAGTTTAAGACACCTCTTATCCCAACGCATTATCACTCCATCGCAACAAGTGTGGGTCGCGAAACTATTGGGGTACGATTTTGAGATCGAGTATTGGACGGGAATCTCAAATAAGGCTGCCGATGCACTATCCCGGAGTGAGGAGGACAGAGAATTACGGGCTGTTAGTGGGCCGGTTTGGCCCGAAATCACGGAAAATCACTGAAATTTCCGCGGAGCAGCAGGCGGATCCATTTCTCCATGGCATAATGGAAGAGTTAAGCAAGGACGTGGGTTTCAATCTGGAACAGGGGCGATTATACTTCAAAGGCAGGCTGGTTTTGGCGGAAAAATCGAGCTGGATTCGAAAGTTATTATATGAGTTTCATGATACACCAACGGGAGGACATGTCGGGGCCTTTCGCACGTGCCGTAGGTTAGCCTCAAGTGTATATTGGCGAGGCATGTTCAAACAAGTGCAAGATTATGTGGCCAATTGTACTGTCTGCCAAAAATCAAAGTATGAGGCAACGTCGCCGGCAGGGTTGTTACAACCATTACCAATACCGGAGGTAATTTGGGAAGATGTTTCTATGGATTTTATAACTTGTTTGCCTAAATCGCAGGGTTTTACATGGGTTATGGTGGTGGTCGATAGTCTTTCGAAAAATGGTCACTTCATTGCCCTTAAAAGTCCATTCACGGCTAGAACGGTGGCGGAAATCTTTATTCGCGAGATTGTTCGTTTACATGGGGTGCCTCGTTCTATTGTTAGTGATCGTGACCCGGTGTTCGTTAGCTCGTTTTGGCAGGAGTTGTTTACACTACAAGGGACAAAACTGAAATTTAGCTCGGCATATCATCCCGAAATGGATGGGCAAACGGAAGTGCTTAACCAAGTTTTAGAGACATACTTGCGGTGTTTCTCTTCGAAACAGCCCCGGAAATGGGTCGGATGGTTACCGTGGGCCGAGTTTTGGTATAACTCCGCTTGTTAGACCTCGGCAAAAATGACTCCATTCGAAATCGTTTATGGACGTGCACCACTGGCTATTCTTCGATTTTTACCCGATGAGTGCAAGGTGGCTGCTGTGCAGCGGTTTTGGGGGGCCGAGATAAGATTTTGCGGCAATTAAAATATAATTTATTACGAGCACAACAGAAGATGGCACACAATGCTAATAAACAACGATGAGCGGTTGAGTTTAAGGTGGGCGATTGTGTTTTCTTAAAAGTTAAGACCACATCGACAAACATCAATGGCACGAAGTGGTCACAATAAGTTGGCTGCGAAATTTTATTGTCCATTCGAGATCTTAGCATATTGGGGCCACCGCGTATCGAGTAAAGTTACCGGATAATAGTCGCATACACCCGGTTTTTCAATTTCCCAGTTAAAACATATGGTGGGGAATCATCCAATCGAAGGGGAGTTACCGCCTAGTTTGGAAATCTTGGGCACTAACGTATTTGAACCTGAAGAGGTACTGGAATGGCGCACTGGGCAGCAGGGACTGAATCACATTCATCAAGCCTTGGTCAAGTGGATCGGCTAATCACGAGATGATGCTACTTGGATGGATACCGATGAATTGGTGCAGCACTTTCCAAAATTCAGCCTTGCGGACAAGGCTCATTTTGAAGGGGAGGCATTGTTACGGAGGAAGCTGACGTGGCTCCGATTCGAGTCTACTCCAGGCGCAAGAAGAAATCGGCTGATTTGGCTTAATTAATTAGTCAATATGTTATTGGTTATTGTTTTAATGATTTCATTTGTGAGTGGTTATTGCTTTAATGATTTCATTTGTCAGTGGTTATTGCTTTAATAGCAAGTGCACTAGTCGTGATAGTAATAAAAGTGGACTAGAAGTCCTGGTTGTCCACGGAGACTTGAATTCTAGTTTATGATTTTATAACGACAAGGAACAACTATAATAAAAATAAATTGAGTGTAAAACGCGCACAATAAGAACGAGGTTACGCAAAGGATTTAAAACCAAATATGAAGGGAGACTAAGGCACATGCTAGGTCCAAATTGATCAATTATACTTATAAAGGTGCTCGTTGAAAGATTACGCTTATGTTGCTATGGTGAAAACTCCTAGGGTAGAGAATAACCGATGTCTCGCGCTAAACTCCTATGCTTGAATGGTGGTTTCCTAAGTATATCTACCCGAAAATCTAACCATTAAACATGCATTAACGTACTAGAGCTCACTCGATTTAAATCGAACAACTTCACCCCGAAATTTTTACCTATGTCTAGGGCAATTCCTCATTGGTTGCGGGTTATGATGTGAATTTCTTGCGCCCTAAGTCAATTTTCTCTCGAAATATTCACCTAGGCATAAAATTCTAACATATCGTGATCAAGTATATGCAAGACAAGCAAAAACACAAATTCACATCACAACATATGAATAACCTCAACAATCCTCTATTATAAGTATAAATCACAATTTGGCCTTACATGGCCATAATTGATAACATGAAAAACATAAATGGATTCATATACATAAATGAAATGAAAAGCTATTAAAACTCCCTCAAAAGTGAATGATGATGGATCTCTAAGTTGAATCTTCCTTCTCCAAATTAATCTTTCTTCCTCTCCAAGAGATGATGAATCAAGAATCCCCAAAAGTCCTCTCTCTCCTCCAAGCTTTTTTTGATCGGCCACCCCCTCCCAATTCCTTCTGAAGAATACAAGAAATGATCATCTTTATAAGTGTATATTTTCCTCCCTCTTATGTTTGTCCTCCATTACCCTAGTATATATCGAGAGATCGAGAGAGAGAGAGGTGTCAAGAAGCTTTGGCCTTTGAAATTTGAATGGTTTATGCGTTCTTCTCCCTGGCTTTCTGCATGCTGTGATGTGTGAATTGGGAGAAGATGGGTTAAATTTTCAGATCTAAGTTTCACATTTTATACTAAGGTAAGACCCGCCCGGTTCAAGGTAAGACCCGCCGGGTTGAACGGTCGACCGGTCCAACCGGCGGGTCGGGCGGTTTTTGACCAAAAGTACAAGTTTTGAGCCTAAAACGGTTTTGAGGGTTAACCGGACCGCTTTTGTGACCGGTTTCGGTCCGGAGCGGTCGGACCGGGCGGTCCGGGTTTCAAAACCTTGCACCTCTTATCAACAACCTCAAATTTATCAATTGTTCGACCTCGAGCAATGAGAGCTATAAGGCAAGATTAACATATCATTCAACAGGAGAAAACAAAAACAACTAACTAACTCACTTTCGTGGAGTAAACGATTGCACTTAGCAGGTGCAACAAGCCTTTAAATCTTTGAGTTACCTCAAAGGACGAGTTATAGTCTCGTGAGGGTTTGCATGCGATATACCCACAAAATCTAACAAATTTTCAGTCCCAACCAAATCAATACATCTCAACATAATTAACAAGAATATATGGCATAAAATCAACCTTTTAAAGCTCACAAGTATATACACATATCGAATACTCTTGCTCATGTGACACCAATACTCGAAAAGACTCCCTAGGGTGTAGTGAAAATAAATCTACGGCATTATAGTCGAGAGGCATCCTTACCGAATTTTGGACATTAATCCCATATCTATCAACTTTTGATCAAACGCAAAGCACAAGAATCATAGACAATCTCATAGCTATTTAAATTTCATTATCTCAAACATTCAAACTTTCAATTCATAGGAAACTTTCCAATTAACTTCATTAAGGCTAAATCATGTGCAATGTTTTATTCCATTAGGCTTTCTATGACACCCTTATAACAAGCTGACACCCTTATAACAAGCTGACACCCTTATAACAAGCTTTAGATCAATGACTCCCAAACTAGATAGTTTTGGGGCATTAAGTGTAGAGACACTCCTAAAAATTTAATGACTCGAGTGTCAAAGGTCACGAAATAAAACTAGATCTTTTAAACAATTCACTTCTTTTTGGCTTGAGCTTAGCTCAAATTAGCATAATAGTAGTACAGTATATAGAGGTGAAAAGTTTCATACCTATATATCGAAGGTGAAAAGTTTCATGCCTATATACTGTACTATTACGCTAATTTGAACTAAGCTCAAGCCAAAAAGAAGTGAATTGTTTAAAAGATCTAGTTTTATTTCGTGACCTTTGACACTCGAGTGATTAAATCCTTAGGAGTGTCTCTACACTTAATGCCCCAAAACTATCTAGTTTGGGAGTCATTGATCTAAAGCTTGTTACAAAGGTGTCATAGAAAGCCTAATGGAATAAAACATTGCACATGATTTAGCCTTAATAAAGTTAATTGAAAAGTTTCATATGAATAGAAAGTTTGAATGTTTGAGATAATGGAATTTAAATGGCTATGAGATTGTCTATGATTCTTGTGCTTTGCGTTTGATCAAAAGTTGATAATGAAGTTAATTGAAAAGTTTCATATGAATTGAAAGTTTGAATGTTTTGACATAATAGAATTTAAATGGCTATGAGATTGTCTATGATTCTTGTGCTTTGAATTTGATCAAAAGTTGATAGATATGGGATTCATGTCCAAAATTCGGTAAGGATGCCTCTCGGCTATAATGCCGTAGATTTATTTTCACTACACCCTAGGGAGTCTTTTTGAGTATTGGTGTCACATGAGCAAGAGTATTCGATATGTATATATACTTGTGAGCTTTAAAAGGTTGATGTTATGCCATACATTCTTGTTAATTATGTTGAGATGTATTGATTTGGTTGGGACTGAAAATTTGTTAGATTTTGTGGGTATATCGCATGCAAACCCTCACGAGACTATAACTCGTCCTTTAAGGTAACTCAAAGGTTTAAAGGCTTGTTGCACCCACTAAGTGAAATCGTTTACTCCACGAAAGTGAGTGAGTTAGTTGTTTTTGTTTTCTCCCATTGAATGATATGTTAATCTTGCCTTATGGCTCTCATTGCTCGAGGTCAAGCAATTGATAAATTTGGGGGTGTTGATAAGAGGTGTTTTTACGTGTTTTTAAGCCCATGATGCTTATGATTTGGATTCACTTATTACCTAAATCATGCCACATTTGCATTTAATAGGGGTGTTAAGTGATTACAGGTAACAAATAAGAATACATGAAGAAAAGGGACGAAAAACGATGCACGAAACAAGTTCAAGCTTGTTTACAACACCTAGGCGCTGTAGTTGCAATACTTTCCACGGTTGAGCATTATTTCTGTATATTTAGAGACCGAATTGGATGAAGGTTCCTTCTACAAAGTTGTAGAACTATGTCTTAGCTTCAAGTGGGAACTTGAATCATCCAAATCGGAGGCCTATGGAGAGAATTATGAAGAAAATACGATTGTTGTGCCGAACAAAGAAGCACATGCGCCAGGCCGCGCTTAGGCGCCATCTATTCACGCCTGGGCGCCGTGGCGTCCGAGATTTAGATACTTTTAGCCAAAAGTTCAACATCTTTTGTTGGGGATGAATCATTAAAGCCACCATCTCAGCTAACATGTGTAATGGAACTTCTTAGTGTAATTCTTGGTAAGAATGCTTTATAGAAATTATATAATACATGTTTGATGGGGTTTTGGAGTAAAATAAAGGTAATGGAGGACACACTAGGGGGACAAACATAAGAGGGAGGAAAATATACACCTATAAAGAGGATCATTTCTTGTATTCTTCAGAAGGAATTGGGAGGGGGTGGCCGATCAAAAAAAAGCTTGGAGGAGAGGGGACTTTTGGGGATTCTTGATTCATCATCATTCTTGGAAGAGGAAGAGGAAGAGGAAGAAAGATTAATTTGGAGAAGGAAGATCCAACTTAGAGATCCATCATCATTCACTTTTGAGGGAGTTTTAATAGCTTTTCATTTCATTTATGTCTATGAATATGTATATGAATCCATTTATGTTTTTCATGTTATCAATTATGGTCATGTAAGGCCAAATTGTGATTTATACTTATAATAGAGGATTGTTGAGGTTATTCTTATGGTGTGATGTGAATTTGTATTTTTGCTTGTCTTGCATATACTTGATCACTATATGTTAGAATTTTATGCCTAGATGAATATTTCGAGAGAAAAGTCTTAGGGTGCAAGAAATTCACATCATAACCCGCAACCAATGAGGAATTACCCTAAACATAGGTAAAGATTCCCGGGTGAAGTTGTTCGATTCAAATCGAGTGAGCTCTAGTACGTTAATGCATGTTTAATGGTTAGATTTCCGGGTAGATATACTTAGGAAACCACCATTCAAGCATAGGAGTTTAGCGCGAGACATCAGTTATTCTCTACCCTAGGAGTTTTCACCATAACAACATAAGCGTAATCCTTCAACGAGAACCTTTATAAGTATAATTGATCAATTTGGACCTAGCATGTGTCTTAGTCTGCCTTTATATTTGATTTTAAATCATTTGCGTAACCTCGTTCTTACTGTGCGCGTTTTACACTCAATTTATTTTTATTATAGTTGTTCTTTGTCGTTATAAATCATAAACTAGAATTCAAGTCTCCGTGGTTCGACAACCAGGACTTCCAGTCCACTTTTATTACTATCATGACTAGTGCACTTGCTATTATAGCAAGTTAGGTTTTAGCGTGTCAAGTTTTTGAAGTATATATACGCTGTTTTGGAGTTCTCTTGGATTATGAAGAAATACATTGAGAATTTCAGCTTTAAGCTTGGGCAAGAATTTATTCTTGAGTTTGTGTTTGTTATTTGTGATTTAAGTGTTAACACACACACACACATATTATATATATATATGAGGGAATGCAATTGTAAAAGAGAAGAAAACATCTCTCTCAGGATTTGACAATTTGCTTTTAAGAAATGTTTGGTGTCTTCTCCAACTACCTCTTCTTTTCATATCCAAACCATCAATTGATACTTTTCCTCATGCAATTTACTATATTTCCTCGTCAAGTGACAAGACTGACGTGCTAAGGATTTTGTGAATGAGTTCCCCTAGTTGTAAATGTGAATCCAAAAGTGAACTGGGAAACAATTTCAAGATCAACACAACAGCAAGTAAATTGAGCATAACCAAGTTAAAAATTCTGAAATGAGTGAACAGATAAAAATAATGTGGAAATTTTTTAGATGGCCCCCACAGAATAGGAATTTGACCATTGTTTGAAACAACAGATGAACAGAGTTGCTTTCAACAGCTCCATCTGTTGTACAGCGTGTCAGAATAACATCACCTTGAAATATCTTGTGAAGGGGATTCCAGTAAAAACAAAAAATTCGATAAGCGCGGATTCTAGTAATTGGTTACTAAAGAAATGATTTTTGGCAGACTCAAAATAAGCTTTAAAGCAAGGGTCCTATCGCTAAATAATTTATCTTGAATTATTTCTTAAGCTTTAAGCAAGCCGGGAAACAATTCTGTTCACCAATCCAAGTTTACTTCTTACTTATGAGTCTGTAATGGGATACCCATTTTTCTTCTTCTCTTTTCTTTAGATCTTCTCTGCTTAATACTAAAAAGGTTTTAAAAGATTTATTCACCCAGAAACCTAAAATCTTAATTGGTAGGAAAAAAAAGAAAATGGTAGAGAAAATTTTGTGGTTGTTTGGTTGCTCGGGAAATAACATACAACTGGGGAAACTCATTTTATTTTTTATTTTGCTTTCCTTTGCCCTTGCATTTTGCTGATCAAAATCCCTGAACAAAACAATGGGTAAAAAAACATAGAGAAAAAGATGGCAGCAAACCTCGAGATGGAGAGATGTCAACCCTGGCCAGCCACTTGAAATAATAGCTTGTGATTCTACAAATGATACAGACAGCAAGAATAGAGTTATTATTATGTTTTGTGCTGGCATTAGATACCACTTTTTTGGCCCTTGAGCCACCTCTCGCATAAAATGAAGCACGTGAAGAGATGGAAATATCACGGTCAATTGCAGCAGTTTGGAAAAACTCAAAAGAAAAAAGTTCGAAAATCACAAATATCTAGTTAGTATAATTTTATTCAGAATTCTTCACAGAAAAAAGACCCTCACCGGAATCAAGCAATGTGCATCCTATCAATGAAAGTTCAACCAAATTGACACAATTCTCAGCCAGAGTGGCCAATTCTGCATTATTCATCCATGGTGCAACTCTTTGAAGTTTCAATTTCCTCAAATTTGGCATACTGAAATTAAAGCTCAATGAGGATATTTCACCAAAGCAATAACAGAGAGCCAACACTTGCAAGTGCAGCAAGTCTTGTGTAATGTTGGTCAGGGCAGAATCAGATATAACCTGTGTGACCATAAGTAAGTATATTAGACGACACCACTAATTGGCTTGCACCAGTTATTACAATAGAAGAGAAAAATTATACAAGCATAATACATAAAGGACCATTAAATTCAAAAAATATATTGGCTTGATAAAGCGAGATCCATATATTTCAAAATCATGGAAATATAAGTCACCAAATGGTGTCAACTGATGACTAACTTTACTGTGAAATGTTTTGTGTTCTCAGCCAAAAAGTTATTTATAGGATAAAAGAGAAATCTGACTCCATCTAGCTGCCATAAATATCACAAACCGTTCCTTTACTCATTATATTTTATATAACTACTATTTGTGATACAATTAAAGACATTAAAGTCAAAAGTTAAACATTTTAAGCATATATGTACTGCCTCAGTTACGACCATCAGTAGTCGACAAACTACATGGACATGATATTATTATAGTACTACTATATTACCTGAAAATAAAGAATCAATGTCTCGAGCAATGGACAAATAGTGGGTAACAGCTTCAAGCAATCGCAGCCCAAAGATCCACCTAAACCAACAACGAAGGTTTTTAGTGTTCTAGTTGCTGGTTTAAGGGCTGCAAGAGAGAAAAAAGAAAATCCCCATCCAAGTTCAATTTCCTCCAATTTGCAGGACTCGCCCAGCCGAGAGTACAATTCTTCTGAAGTATAAGATGGACCACGCAATTCTCTTTCTCTGCTTTCAATTTCCTCTTGTAATAGATGCCTACAGCCTCTTGTTTTCAGAGATTTCAGATTAGGATTTCTCCGAATAACATGAGACAAAGCAGCGCAAGAAACCTGAAATTTCACAAGCACGACATTTTGGATTATATAGGTGTTAATACCTGTGTTTAACTCAAGTTTAGTTCTGATACCAGTAAAACTTGATACTAACTTGAATCTACTCATTCCTTGAAGATTCACTGAACCAAAAAAGGCATGCTAAATTTATTTATTCAAATTCTACAGAGTAGATATAAATTACTTTGCAGACAAATACAAAAAACCACGTCTTGGGAAATAGTTTTGAGATTCTTTCAAGACAAATCTTTCATTGACAGAACACGGAGATGGATTTACTATATTCCACGACCTAGTATCATTAAAATCACAAAGTCAACATCTATGTTATAAAGTGTCATATATTAAGGAAGTGGGAGAGTACATGACTGAAATTAAGGAAGGAATTTAGGGATTGGTTTTCTATTTTATTACCTACTTTAGATGTAACTTATGTATATAAATAGGTGTGTATACTTCATATCAATGTATGGGAAATTACTCCATCTTAGTTTACATGGTATAAGAGCCAGTAACACTTAGAATTCAAGTTTCAAATTTTTTTTGGTTGCCAAGTGTGCAACATTTGAATCTTTTTCGGGTCACTTTGTTAGCATGACCGTTTGTTCTCACCACCCACCCAGGCAGACGCAAATCCTCATTTCCGGCCAATCCCCGAAATCCGGCAGTCAACCGGTCAGGGAGTGAGGCTCACGCGCCGATCGCAGAGTTGACAGTGCGTCACACTGTTCCGGTTTCGGTCGCCACTGTCGAGGCCTCTTTTGATCTCACCACCCCTCCAGGAAGGTTCGCCGACCAATTTCCGGCCTTTCTACCAAAACCGTTCACTGTTCCGACAAGCGCGTATCTCACACGCGCCATCTGCCTTTTCCGGCTACTATTCACGCGCCGGCGCGTGCGGGAGCGTGGTACAGTACCTCGAATTCCGGCTTCCGTCTCCAGCGTCGCCCGTCACTGTAGAGTCCCTCCGGCAGGTTTATTTTACTATCTGATCACTATTTGCGCTCCTGTTCATATATTTTGAACTTTGGTTATTACTGTTCATAAAAAATTTAGATTTTGGTCCTTCTGATTTACTGTTGCTACGAGAGGGTCATATAATCTGATTTGGGTCGACTGTACTAATTCCGTTCGGGCTTTTCGCTGCTTCCTTTGTTATTTTTTTGGATTTGGGTTTACTTTTTCAGCTGATTGTGCTGATTTTGGTTGGAAAGTTTGTTTGGATCAAATTCTTGTTTGGTTGTGGATATTAGTATCATATGGGTACCAAACAGGAGTCCGGGACAGTTACTATATCTGCAGATTTATTTGCTCAGTTTCGTCAGTATCAGGAAACATTGAGAACTTCATTTCCCTCCATTATTGCACCTGCCGAGTCAGGTACCCCAAATACATGTCTCCTTTCCTCTTCATTCCAATGGGTCATTGACTCAGGTGCTTCAAATCACATGACAGGTAATCCTAATATTTTCACCGGTTTTACACCACACCCCTCTTCACGCAATGTAACTTTAGCCGATGGTTCTACATCAAATGTTCTTGGTTCCGGCACTGTTCAGCCCACTTCATCGCTTTCTTTAGCACATGTCTTAAGTTTACCCGATTTCTCTTTTAATTTACTGTCTGTGAGCCAAATCACACGTGCTCTCAATTGTTGTCTCATTTTTTCCGAATTATTGCTTATTTCAGGATCTTGTGACGAAGAAGATTATTGGTAAAGGACATGTATCAGGAGGTCTCTACCTATTGGATATTCCGACGCAGATGCCCCGATCTACTGCTTGCTCAGCAGTAGTAACCCCTTTTGAAGCCCATTGTCGGTTAGGACACCCTTCTCTCCCTTCGTTAAAGAAACTTTGTCCCCAGTTTCATAATGTGTCCTCTTTAGATTGTGAGTCGTGTCAGTTTGCCAAACATCATCGGTTACCTTCCGTTCCTCGTGTCAATAAAAGAGTAAGTTCTCCTTTTGAATTAGTTCACTCAGATGTTTGGGGTCCTTGTCCTGTTGTGTCAAAACCTGGATTTCGATATTTTGTCACTTTTGTTGATGATTTCTCTCGCATGACTTGGACTTATTTTATGAAAAATCGGTCTGAACTCTTTACCAAATTTACGGCTTTTTGTGCTGAAATTAAAACGCAATTTACTACTTTCGTGCGTACTTTGAGCAGTGACAATGCCAAAGAATATTTTTCTGTTTCTTTTCAAACTTATATGGTTAACAATGGCATTCTTCATCAATCTTCTTGTGTTGATACGCCATCTCAGAATGGCGTAGCTGAAAGGAAAAATCGTCATCTGCTTGAGACAGCCAGAGCCCTCTTATTCCAAACAAATGTTCCTAAATGTTTTTGGGCTGATGCTGTGTCAACAGCCTGCTTCCTCATTAATCGTATGCCATCTTCTGTTCTTCATGGTGAGATTCCTTATAGTATCCTTTTTCCGACAAAATCTTTATTTCCTATTGAACCTCGCTTATTTGGAAGTACTTGTTTTGTTCGGGATGTTCATCCTCATGTTACCAAGTTAGATCCCAAATCAGTCAAATGTGTTTTTCTCGGTTACAAAAAGGTTATCGGTGTTATTGTCCTAGTCTTAGCAAATATCTTGTGTCTACTGACGTTACTTTTATAGAACATTGCTCCTTCTTTCCGGTCTCTTCTCATCCTAATGCTAGTCAGGGGGAGGATAAAAATTTGTTAGTTTACCACATTACCTATCCGGCGCCGATTGTTGCTCCTGCAGCACTCCCTCAATCTCGTCCACCCATTCATCATGTCTATTCCAGACGGCCGGATCCTCCCATTACATGTCCAGCACCGGTTTCAACTTCGTCATCGGATCCATCAGACAATGCTTCTGATCTTCCTATTGCCCTTCGTAAAGGTAAACGCCAGTGCACGTATCCCATTTCCTCTTTTGTTTCTTATGATCATTTATCATCTTCTACATATTCGTTCGTTGCTTCTCTTGATTCTATATCTTTGCCTAAAACTGTTCGTGAAGCCTTGTCTCATCCTGGTTGGCGTGCGGCTATGCTAGAAGAGGTGAATGCTTTAGACGTTAATGGTACTTGGAATTTAGTAAATTTACCTGCAGGTAAGATGGCTATCGGCTGTAAATGGATCTTTGTCATCAAAATGAATCTTGATGGCTCTGTGGCTAGACTTAAAGCTCGCCTTGTCGCTAAAGGTTATGCCCAGACTTATGGTGTGGATTACTCTGAAACTTTCTCTCCTGTGGCTAAATTGACCTCTGTTCGGTTATTCATGTCTATGGCTGCCACTCATGATTGGCCCTTGCACCAGTTAGACATCAAAAATGCTTTCTTACATGGAGACTTACTCGAAGAGGTTTACATGGAGCAACCACCTGGGTTTGTTGCTCAGGGGGAGTATGGGAAAGTTTGTCGCCTTCGAAAGACTCTGTATGGTTTGAAACAGAGCCCTCATGCGTGGTTTGGCAAATTCAGTCAAGCAGTTGAAAAGTTTGGAATGAATATGAGTAAGTCTGATCATTCAGTATTTTATAAACACTCTCCATCCGGCGTTATTCTCCTTGTTGTATATGTAGATGATATTATTATTACCGGAAGTGATGCTATGGGAATATCATCCTTGAAGTCTTTTCTTCAGTCAGTTCCACACAAAGGATTTAGGATCGTTGAAGTATTTTTTAGGAGTTGAGGTAACAAGGAGCAAGAAAGGCATCTTCTTATCACAAAGGAAATATGTGCTTGATCTGTTAACGGAGACAGGAAAGATAGGAGCTAAACCATGCAGTACTCCGATGCCACCTAATCTACAACTCACTAATGAAAGAGACTTATTTGAGGATCCGGAGAGGTATAGAAGGTTAGTGGGGAAATTGAACTATCTCACAATAACTCGCCCTGATATCGCATATTGTGTTAGCAATGTGAGTCAATTTATGTCTGCTCCAACTGTTCATCATTGGGCTGCTCTAGAACACATCTTGTGCTACTTAAAGGGAGCACCTGGATGAGGTATACTTTATGAGAATCATAGTCACACTCGTATAGAGTGCTATTCAGATGCAGATTGGGCAGGATCTAAAATAGATCGAAGATCTACCACAGGTTATTGTGTCTTCTTTGGCGGGAATTTAGTGTCATGGAAAAGCAAGAAACAACGTGTTGTATCCCGCTCTAGTGCCGAATCAGAGTATAGAGCTATGGCTCAGTCTACGTGTGAAATAATGTGGATATATCAGTTATTAACTGAAGTGGGTCTTAAAATCTCAATGCCAGCAAAACTTTGGTGTGATAACCAAGTTGCCCTTCACATTACCTCCACTCCTGTGTTTCATGAACGAACTAAACATATTGAGATCGACTGTCATTTCGTTCGTGAAAAGGTGCAACAAAATCTCATTTCTACAGAGTATGTGAAGACTGGAGAACAATTAGGAAATCTTTTCACAAAGGCTTTAAATGGGGTCCGGGTTGATTATCTTTGTAACAAGCTGGGCATGATTAACATCTATGCTCCAGCTTGAGGGGGAGTGTTATAAAGTGTCATATATTAAGGAAGTGGAAGAGTACATGACTGAAATTAAGGAAGGAATTTAGGGATTGGTTTTCTATTTTATTACCTACTTTAGATGTAACTTATGTATATAAATAGGTGTGTATACTTCATATCAATGTATGGGAAATTACTCCATCTTAGTTTACAATCTACAATAATACTAGATATTTTATATTATCAGAGAAATTTTTCCATCAGTCTAGTCCGAAAGGGGAATCACAAATTATCAGATTTATCATTTGATTGACTTGTAGAAGCTGGTCAAGGAAATGGAACCCCAAATGCTATGTTTGTATTTTAAATGCATACTTGTACATATTTGGTCCCTTAGCAATTCAGGTAAATCTATAGCAATTCAGGTAAATCTCATTGAATAATGTCTGTGATGTCAAATGAATTATCTTCTAATGGAATAGCTTTAGGTTCCTTTACCTTGGTATCAGAAACATCAAGCATCTCCAAGGAGGCTCCTGAAAACTTATAAAGAGCATCATCAACAAGTGGAATTTCCCTGAGGCATAGACTCCTCAAATGACTGGCTCCAGACATAAGCTCGGACAGAACTTTTCCATTTACCCCTGGCAAAAGAGAAAACGGAGTCATCTTGAGAAAACTTTATATAGAATAGAGGTTTACCTGGGGCATTTGCAGGATTAATCTCATTGACAAAAAACTATTCTGCTGAAGTGACCATGAGGTTAGATTTGTCTGTCATCATTGTGAGTTCGAAATATTGACAATTAGGCAACGTATAAACATATCCACTTAGACTTCTTGAAATACAACACACCAGAAATATTTGAGCTAAAAAAACATAAAACCATGATCAAGTTCAGTAGCATGTTTTATGTGAGGTTATGAAACATGCCTCAAGAAAGGATAAGCAGTTTCAAATATAGGAGAACCATTTTTCAGAAAACATTACAGAAAACTTCATTAGTGAGACCAGATAAATCATGCAAAGGGTAATATCGAGAAAGACGAGTTACAATTTTTTTCTATGCCCAAAAATTTAGTGCGGTGGGAGGGTAAAAGTAATTATTAATTACATACTATGGCAGCCACCAATGTGCAAAGTTCGAAGATTATAAGCTGTCAACTGACACTGCTTTTGACTTTGCTGTGCTTCACTGGAAATACCCGAGCAAAGCGCCAGAATTGAATTGTTCCCAAAAGAAGTATCACATGCCAAAACTGATTGTAGCATTTTGCATTTCAGAATCATCTCGGATATACCACGATCCGTAACTGATATACACCCTTGCATGTTAACATAACTCAAGGAAGGACAGACTTCTGAGATGACAAGGAGATCAGAATCTGTAACGCATTGAAACACTAATTTAATGACTGTCTACCACACAACATACTAACCGAGAAAAAAGCTATATATATTGAAGTCGTGCCTGAAGCAATGAGGTTTCAAGATAACTGTCCAATACAAAACTTTATTTTTACAGAAAGAAAAATAGAAGTGATTAAGAAAAAGTTGTTTTCAACATTGTGCTGCATGAACATTCCCAATCTAGCTAATACAACGAAACCCTTAAATGGAATTTCTAAGTACTTTTTATTTAATAAATCATTTTCGCTTTACTCATTTTCTTTCCGGAGGGGCAGGTAGAAAAAGAATCTTACCCCTGATGTCAGTTCGACCCTCCAAAGTGAGTTTGGTGATACTTGATATCAAGGACCTGGATACATCAGACGATGATGGAGCAGAATGACAATTATATAGGTCAGATGATGTTGTTGATTTCTTCAGTGTTAGAACCGATGAGGATGATGTAATAGATACTTGGCCAGGTATAACAGGATTAACATCCAAAGTTAGGTCAATATTGGTGAGTAGAGGAAATCTTTGCACCAACTCACACAACCATTTTGTCTTGAAGTTTAAAAAGTAAGCTGCCCTTAATGTTCGTAATGATGGAAATGATTTATGGAAACAATCCATTGCTGAGTCCAGAGAAAAAGATGGACAATTTGAAATATCCAACTCCTGCACTGCTTCAAAAGTCAATATCTGCCCTAGAGCCTGTGAAATCTGGAAATCACCCATATGAGTACTTGCATGGTTAATTGGAGACTTGTTAATGATATTTCTCAACATTGAATCTGCACTCCATGATGGAAGCACAGAAAGAAGAAATACTCCAAGCGTAATTTGCGGGCAACCGGAAACATCCAACTTCTGTGCAATTGCATTGGAAAATTAAGTATTAACTATGCAGTAGAGTATGCATAAAAACACAATTTAAAAGAAACAGACACTAGATTGGCTTTGTCTATGCAAGATCATACTTCAAGAGACAGACTCATAGATAGAAGAAATGGCAAGTGGGGTTTTTAAAGAGATTCTGAACTAAAGTGACTAATATGTGCATTACAGAAAAAGATGTGCTTCAAGGACAGTGAGTAGTCAAATCCAAGGATACATGTGAATCCCATAAATCAAAACCAGAAATGAAATTCATGATTCACCTGAACACTCTGCAACAGAGAGGTATATTGTATCTCAAGAATAATAAAAGAATCATTTCGTGAATATCGGAGCACATGCGAGTGGAAATTCTTTCTATTGCCTCATCTTTGCATTAGAGTGGCCTATCAAGGAGTTTAATCTTATAATCTCTTAGTTAGTACTTAGTACACAAGCATGTTGAGTTGGATAGAAAATATGACAAGAAACTAGATGAGGAAAAGGACAGGTGGAAATCTTCCATTGACTGTCTTTGTATAGCGATGGCCTATCAAAACAGAGTAATCTTTAAAGATAATATACAAGCACATTAAGTCCCCTTTAAATAGATTCTTAACATGACAATCGTACTGACTAGCTCAATATCAAAACTAAACGATACATAATCAGAAACTAGAACCAAATCCATGAAAAGAAAGTGAGGGATGCTGCAGTTCTTTCAACAATTAAGACAAAAGAAGAAGTGAGAAATACTGCATACGGTCTCAATGAGGATAAAGATGTCATAGTTAAAAACCTGTGTATATTTTGTCAACCGGATTCTAAGTTGACTCAAGTCACCGTCTCTGGAGATTTCTCTCAAACTTGCACAAGGATGTCTCGCTAGACTAAGGATAGTCTCAGTTGCTTTATCAGCAAACTTTTGAAAGAAACGGCACCTACGTTTTCCTGAACATAAAACGAAAAGGTTGAAACTTTATAGACAGGTCATATTACTGAGGCATTCAGAGCATCCTTTGGCTAGAAAAGGAAAAACTTTCAATCAACATAAGAGCGCGTACCAGCAGCAAACCACAAGGGAAGAAGGCCTGTACGTATCTGTTTAAGACAAACATGAACATGTAAACTATATAGAAAATTGATACTTTCCAATTTTACAAACCAAAAACATGGAAAGTTTTGTGCCCATAAAATTTTTCCCACTGCTTCACCCTCTGTACCAGGTTTCTATTTACCATGAAGTAATCTAAAAAGATATTCGATTTACCAGTTAATTTGAAAAACTCCAATAATTTTGTATTATCATGATTAGCTCTCAAACTATATTCTTGAAAGTAACATGCGTTCTCTAGAAATTGTAGTAGTTTTCACCAAACATTCATCATGTACAATTCCCAATACAAACACAGATTATGTTACTATCTATTTTCAACAAAAAAAAAAAATCAAACATCAACATGGATACAAAAACTAGAACCAGGTTGCATGGAAAATTATTCTTGGCATTATAATAAACAGTACTTCATATTGTTTAGATTGAGCCAAGTGAAAGCTAGAGAAAAAAATTGCCTATTAAAAAGGGTCATTCATGCATAAGAATTATGATGTGACAACAGAGTAGTGAATTTGATGAAGTCTTAAACGGCTGCATCTATGCATAGGAAGATTGCAATCCTCATCTACCATTGGAAGGCTCACTATCAGGTAAACTTAAACCAAATTGCAAAAGAAATAGAAAATTAATAAAAGATGCTACACAAAATTAGCAGAAAATATTTAGGATTTTCTATAGAAGGGTCCAATACTGAAGAATATCAAGAAGCAAAGAAACTCCACTATCTTACTTTCCTTATCTCAGAGTGCTTAACGTCATATTGTCAATTTAAGCTGTGACTAGACAAAGATACCTCACTCATACCTTGTGACACTCAAAATTGCTACTCCAGCACTCCAATTTTTCAGTATTTGCAGTGAGCCAAACTAGAATCGCAATACAAAGATGCTTCTCACTGTGAAAGCAATAAGAATAGCATAAACAAGTGATATTTCATAATAAGTAGAAGAATTAAATCACTTCACCTGTCTACAGTCAAATCAGGATGCTGGATAGAGGAGCAGAGTAGTTCGTCTGGGACATCATTGAAAGAGTTTAATGATAATGCCCACATCTGTAAAAACAAATAGTTATATGTCTGATTTGAATGAGCAATAGTGGAGGAGATCAACACACTGAATTATTAAAATAATAAAATAGATAGACAAAAGATCACAATTGATTCAACAGCGTATATAATGTCTAGAAAAAATGTTGAGAAAAAAAATATTCTACAGCCTAATAAGTCTTATCTGATAATCTAGTGATTGTGTCTGCAGTGGTCATGCTGTCTATGGGACTAACAATATAACAATAGTAAAAGTAATGAATGCCCAGCACCTACGAGCATGACTCTTAACTGCAAAATTCTGACAACCATGAGTGAAAAAGCTTAACTGCAATTATGTTAACTTGCAATAACTATGAGTATCATATTTAAAGCAGAAACAACAATCCCTCTTATAAAGAGCAATAATACACCAAAACTCAGACAAGAATAGTTGTCTCAAAGCGAAAACACTTACAAAGTTCCTTGCCAGGTAGCTTGCGCAGAGCTGAAGGATTAAGTTATTTGCTGCAACATATTCCACTTCCATCTATAAGACCGAATTCCATAATATCAACATTAAAGAAATAAGTAAAGCTCGTATAGTATATACATCTTTATCATAATCCTGTAGACCAAATGGAAGAACTTTACCATGCTCCAAACCATATTTCCAAATACGAATCGAGTCATCGAGACACAATTGATGTGGCGCTCTGAATGAAGTTACTTCATCCAACCAAACTCGACACTTGAAGAGAAGTGTATCCACCCCAAAAAATAAAGCGGCCTGAGTACGTAAAAAAGCAATTTCAGATATTCAAAAACCTCCCATTACAACATGCTTCAGGAACTGAAATTGATTCAGAAACGTGAGAACACTATTGCTTCAAAAGTCACATTGCCAAACAGCAACCATTTAATTTGCAATTCAAAAACAAGAAACTAAGATTCTATCAAATAGCATTCAGTCTTGTCATAGTCGTAAACCAAATCCATCATGCACCATTGGTCTTGAAATTCCTCAATGGTGCATTCTGTACGGAATCGTTTACCATAACCATTTTACACATTAATTGTTGATGACCTTAGAAATAGAAAGGAAATATAATAATGAAAAACGTTTCACATATTAGGTAAATGTTTGCTCTAACCACATGCTCCATTACAATGTTGCGTCAACAGTTTATCGGTGTAGCCTGATTAAACACTCGATTAATATTAAACTTATTGCAAATTTTGTTTTCCTTTTGAACTGATTATTACACCCTCAATTCCTAGCTTACCAAACACTCCCCAAAAAAAAAAAACATTTAAAACGAGGGCATATGTTCACATCAAATCAAGATAACCATTATCCAAAAACTACATATATATATTAATCATTACCTCATTCAAAGGAATAAAATTATCAGATGAAATTTCCACGTTGTATCCAAATATAAACCTCAAGACACTCACAAACGACTCCACATTCCAGTGAATTGATACAGAATCGAGCCTAGATTCACTGAAACAATGCAGAAAAACACAACAACAATTAAACAACACGTTCAAAACCTAAGAAACGTCACCAAAAATGTGAACTTATATCAATCATTTACCTAAAGCTACCACTAAGAAGTCCACGAAAATACGAAGATTCTTCAATAAGCCTGCGTATTAAAGCATATTAACTCAGAATTTCTGTAAGCAAAACAAATGAGAGTTGAAATAAGTTCATTTGCCTGTTGCGATGAACTCCGATTGTGAGGATTTTGTGAGCAAGAATCGAAGGCAAATTCCAGCTACCGATTTCGGCTGTTGAAATTACGATCGCGTCAAAATCGCCGCGCTCTTCGTCGGCGTTCGTACCGTTAATTTCGCTACATACGAGAGTTACGAGATCATCGGAATCTAGGTCGTGTTTCATCGACGCCATTACTGTGTCGTACTTGAGTTCTGAGAGATCTGTTGGTGATTCTATCTTTATAGGACCTTCGCAGTCTCCAAGTTGGACTTGATGGCTTATTTATTTTATCTTTTTCAATTATAGGAAGAGTCGGCTTCGGTCATCTATCTACCACGGCCTGATCAAAGGTCCCTTATAATTGGGGAATTTTAATCCCTCTCGGCTCGAAAAATTTATGTGTATTTTTTAAAATAACTTACCAATTATAAGTGTAATACATTCTTTTTATAAAAAATATTTGAGTGCGACCAAGTTGGACCTTAGCTAGAATTTTCCTTTATAGAGATATTTACAGATTTTTCACGAACATAGCCCTCACATGGCATTAGAAACCGAACACACAACTTTCTGAGAGAAAAACAGGAAGTGCACGTCTTTACCAATTGAGTCAATATGTGTTGGCTACGAACCAATCTTATTGATAATCAAGATCGTTCGGTAAAAGTTTTCGTTTGAATTCGGTTCCATTTTTTATGCGTTTGAGAAGTTTGAAGTTCGGGTCAAAATTGATTTTGTTTCCGGATAAAAACAAATTGAATAAGGAAAGGATAATTCGATTAACCCAAGCTCCATGATAATTCTCCACTTAGAATTACCTAACAACCTCTGCACTCGAATTCGATACGCTAGACGGTAGTTCAGACTTTAACACTTCGACGTGTTGTTTAAAATGGTTATTTGGACCGCAATTGATAAGAATGAACAGATAAGACAGGAAGATACAAGTCCAGATATAAAATTATCTACTAAATACTTAAATCTGATAAAACGATAAACTTTATACCTCCATATTGATCCTCAGTCGTGTGTTACAAAGATGCTTCGAGCAAGACAATATGCTGATGTCAACGACACTTGATGACCAGAATTTGATCTACAGAATTATCTAACTTACGCTACTCCTAAGATTATGCCTACTCCTAGAGAAAAAGATGAAAACTGTGTAGAGTTCTTCTCCATTCTTCCCTTTTCCGCCTTGCCCTTTATCACGTACCCACTTCCTTTGCGGTTAGTAACCTCCTTCAATCGCTGTTTTCAAATTATTTGATTGGCGCGTCTCTGAACTGGGCAACTCCCTTCTCTTTTTTGGGCTTCTTTCGGCGCGCTTCTATCTTATCAGCGTATCTAGTTTGGATCTTTTTATCAAAAAATCGGACTAAATTGCTTTAGGCCCTTTTCTCGATTTTCATTAGGCATTGTATGGGTTATTTTGGGCTTTCTCACTTTGAGCCCGTTTCTTCGTACTCTTATTAATGAGGCTGTTTGGGCCCTTCAATTTGAGCCCATTTCTTTTTAGGTGTAAACAAATGCCCCCCTAATACACGTGAATAATTCAGAGTCACGTGTATTAAAAAACACGGTCATTCTTTTTTACTAATAGATGACCATTCGAACTCCAGGTCATCAGTAATCGTGCCTTTTATAACAGACTTTTAATAAATTAATAATGGACGACCATTCGGATTCTAGGTCATCAAAAGTCATGCCTTTTTGTAACAGACTTCTAGTAAATTTGGCGGCTGTGAAAAGACGCGCCCTTTTGAGTTTATCTTCCCCATTATCTTTCATTTAATTGGGTGTGTCACATCATTGAACAGTGACAGGCAAACATATAAATCCTTGTATTTCACTCTCGGGATACACAAGAATTCAAAATTTTCCTTTTTCTTCCTTCTCGATCTAATTAGCGAAGAAAATCGCCATTTTCCTTCCCCTTCGATCAAGTGCTTCTTACCATTTCTTCGCAACAATGGCTTTTCCACCACACCATTCAATGCACAACCTGACCTCTTTAATTCCTCAAGCGTCTATCTTGGATTGTGAGGAGGCATCGGACCTCTACGAGGAAATTAGGGCATTCGAAGCCCATTACTCTGATGCCAAGGTTTCATCTTTCAATACGACGTATATTGTCCCTCGATGGGCCTCCAACCATCGCGGACAAACTCTTAGCCATCTGGCTTTGGGTCCCCGTTTCGAGTCATCTGCCTTCGAAACCGATGCTCTACATGTTCCCGGTCTACTTGGGACCTGGCCTTCCCTTGAGTCTGACAACGCCCCAATTTGCCTTAAGGGGTCCCGCAAATTGGCTTGGATCAACTCGACGAAACCAACCATAGGCTGGATTGGCAATACGGATGCCTTTCCCTAGTTTAATCGCCTCAGTCGATTTCATGCTAAATGGGAGAATAATCGAGTATTAGGGCTAATTCGGACAGCCTGCTACCAAACTCTTCCTTTCGAACAGGTAATGACGGATGCCCTTTCTCTCTCGTGACATCCTTCATATAACTGTTTCATATTGCCTCGAGGATTTCAAACGGTCACCCTCAAAGATGTGGCTCTTATTACTGGAGTATCGCCCTATGGGATTGTACTTCGAACTGGTGAAGTGGAGGGTGATGCTCGAGCACTCTAGGCTACCAATACCTGGTTTAAATACCATGGCAAAAGTGGGGGCGCCAATATCTCTTACTTAGGATTAGTTAAACACTTCATCGAGACGGATGACGAGGTTACTAACTTCGAAGAGGTACTATTCTTGAATTATGTTTTCTGCCGCCTATTCATGAATGCAGGTTGTGCAGTCAACAAGACATTCTTGCCTCTGGCTGCCAATATTGCTACAACTTTGGACCCTGTCGAATTGGGTCCTTTCATTCTGGCCCACTTTTATAGGATGATGTTTCATATTTACGAAGACCCTTCGAAGGTCAAGAAGGTTGCAGGTCCGTTATGGTTACTAACCTACTGGTCATTCTTATACTACCTGGAGTTGCTAAATATCAGGACTCCATCATCCGAGGAGGAATCCCAGTCCTCGAATATTGTTCAGCCCATTTCGAATTGGGCATGTTATGGGGAAGCTACTGTAAACCTCTTGATTCCCCTCGAGAAAGCCTCCTATCTATTAGTAATAAGTGCGGTGTACAACCCCTTGCACGTCTCGACCTGGTGCCCATTTTTCCAAACCAGATATGATCAGGCCCCAACTCATTGGTCCCATGTGGCCCTGCTATCTTGGCTACTTAAGGTTGATTCCCTAAGGTGGACTGATGACAATCGCCCTTATTGGAGATCTATCCTTTCCTCTCGAGATCTCCTATATGCGGATAACAATCCCGGAGTTGAGGTTTACAATCCTCAGGTATTCCTTCAATATTCTTCATATTCTATATTTTGAGTGAATTCGAGTGAATACCCTCTTTTATTTATATATTACCTTTGTTTGTAGTTGTGCTCGAGACAGTTTGGCATTAACCAAAGCTTCGCTCTACCTTTTCTGGGCACTTTGAATCGCCTTTGGTCAAGTAGATCAAACATCTTTCCCAAGACAAAAAGGGAATTGGCCGAGGCAACCATTCGAGGGAAACCTTCCAGCCAGGTCGTCGTTTTCCCTATCCCGGCCTTTTGTAGGATCCTTCGAGTGGATCCCCAATTTGCCAAGTTCTGGAATCAAGTCCTGCAGCGCAACTTTTCGAGGCAAATCATTCGAAAGCTGGTCATGGATGCTACAAGACTTTGTTCGGGATCCGTCCAAATGAATGCACTATCAGCAGTGCTGTCTTCTGAGGTATGGGTAACGAAAGATCTTTCTTTTTTCATTTATGTTTTGCACTTTAAAGTATCTTGATCTTTTGATTTCGGTTTATATAAACAGGACGAGGCATATGTTATCCCTTTTTCACTTACATCGGGGTGGAGATTCGAGAGGGATAACCCCTCAGCCCAAGCACATGAGAGGCTTTACCAGGCCCTTCGAGAGTCTGAAGCTCTAGCGGTGCCTCCTCTCAGATCTATTCCACCTGCCCGTCCCTCGAGGGCAAACAAGGCCAAGGCCCCAGCTACTGCTACATCTCCACCTGTCACTCGAAGACGCCGAACTGGGGGCATTACCATTCGAGAACCGTCCCCAGCTCTTCAAACTGCTGCCGAGGACGAAGATGAAGATGAGGATGCGCCCCTGGTGTTCCAAAGGCGTAAATTACATGGGTCTTTCGAGGCTGGTAAGTTTTTTCCTTACCGATTCATGAATTTTTTGCTATCTTTCTTTGTTTTTATTGAAAAGTATTTGCATGCAGGCCTTTCGAGTGAGACCCCTTCTGGAGTGATTCCTCCGCAAGAAACCACATATGCTAAAACTCCAGTAATCGAGATAGAAGATGAGGCCGAATTGGATATGCCCTTACTGGCAGATATTCCATTCGAGGAGCCCTCACATAATGTCCCATCGCTTTCAAGAGAACGTACTCAAGTTCTCGAGGACCATTCCTCAGGTATGTCTCCTAGCGATAACTTAATTTCTGCTTGTACAACAATTTCTTAGACTGGATTTTCACAAATCCTTCGTTTTGTAGATTCTGAAAAGACCTCAATAGAGAAGCCTGCCCTTGTGGCGGAAGAGAAAGCCATCGGTGAAGAAACTCTCGAGTTAGGTTCCCCACAGTCTACCGAACGCACTGCTGAAATTCCATCATTCGAAGGTAACGTTAAATATGTCAACATTTGTTCAATACGATTATTATGATTTTAACCTTTTCTTCTTTTAGGTATTGAAATCACCCCTGAGGAAATTCTCGAAGATCAAATCGTGACTCAATCTCTTGAGATCGGGGATGCCCCATCTACTTCGAACGCAGTTGTGCCTACAAATGTCGTCTCACTCGAAGGTAAGCATATTTGTTATGTTATTGTACATCGATTGCATGATTCTTTATGTCCCTTAAATTACTTCGTGTATTATTCCCACGGAATGTTGAACTCATGTCCTTCTAGAGGGCTGATTTAGGCGAAGCCCTTAATGCTATCAAACTTGATCCGACCAACCAAGAGCTGCTTGGGATGACTCGTTCGCTCCTGGATGGTGCAACACCGAGGATTGTTTTCGAGTGTCATCCTATGTTTGTCGCGGCGAGGCAGATGTTCGAGAGTCGCCTGACAGCTATCCAAGGTTTGATCGATCAGGGTCTTACCCCTTTCGAGAAAGAGATTCACCCTACGGGATCCCAGCAATTGGGTCAACTTCAGGTTCGAGTCCCGAATCTGGAAAATACTCGAGAAAATTATCTGGCCCAAGTCGCAGAATTAGATGCCAGGATCGCTGGTCTCCATGCCGAGAGGGATCACCTTCTAGATCTGGCTAACAAGACCGGTGAGGAATTGGCGGTTGTTAACAATCAGATTGCTCTATTCACACAGAAGTTCGAGACGATGGTGAAGCCGGCCTTGCTCAAGAAGGACGCCTTCATTCTAGCTTTAAATGTATTGATAGACTCTTTACGTTTTCTAGAGTAGTTATGTAGATTAGTACTTTCGAGTAGTAATTTCCTACTCTAATTATTATTTGTAAGCAAGTTGCCAGTTTCTGGCATTCTTTCGAATATAATATCTGTATTTTCTTGTCATATACTTGGCGTATATTTCTTCAAATGTTTTGCATTTAAACTACTCTCATATTCTTTACCATTTAAATACTGAAGTCTAAATGAGTTTCCCGATAATTTGCTTGAGATTTAAAATGGTCCTTCCCATTTAGGCGACCATTTTCCAAAAAAATGATCTTTCGAGCCTTCTGGCAATATTATTTTCCAGACTATGTCCCCTAATTTGAAGGATCTCATCTTGACCTTTTTATTATAGCTTTTTTCCACTTTCTTTTTCTGGAATTTGATTTGTTGTAACGCCATTACTTGAATCAGTTCGTGGTTCAATTTCTCACCGGTCATATTCTCGATATACTCCTTTCGTGTGAGTTTCGATTGTTCCAAAATCCTTTGTGACTTGATATTTATCTCCATTGGTATAACAGCCTCGTGACCGTACACCATTTGAAAAGGTGTAACCCCTAGGTTATCCTTCTTGATAGTCCTTAACGCCCATAGAGTATCAATAAGTAATTCGTGACAAATCTTAGGATTGTTTTGTATCATTTTCGAGATACATCCTTTAATTAACTTATTTGAAGATTCAGTCTGTCCGTTTGCTTAAGCATAATATGGTGTTGAATTCAACAACTTTATCTTAAACTGACTCAGAAATTCGAACATCTCTGTGGTGTTGAAAACTCTAGCCTGGTCAAAAGTTATAGACTCAGGTATCCCAAATCGAGTTATAATATATTCCTTAATGAAATCAACCACCAGCTTTAAATTGATGCTCGAAGGCCTTAGCCTCAACCCATTTAGTAAAGTAGTATGTAGCTACCAAAATATAACTGTGCCTCTTCGAAGAAGCTGGCTTTATCTCACCTATGATATCTATAGCCCATCCTTGAAATGGCCACAATTTTACAATTGAGTTCAACTTAATTGTAGGCTGCCTTAACACTTTGCCATATTTTTGACATTGTCTACAACCTTTTGAGTAATTTATGCAATCTCGAAGGACAGTCGGCCAATGAAAACCATATCGATGTATCAACCATCTCATCTTTTGGCCAGCTTGATGAGCATCGCAAATCCCTTCGTGAGTTTCTGCCATTATAACCAAAGCGTCCTCCAAATCGAGGCACTTTAATAAAACTTCTTGAGGGTCTTTTCGATACAATTCTTGCCCATCATAAAAATAATGATGAGCCATTAGTTTTAACTTATTTGAGAATCCTCCTTTGGTTGGATCCTTCAAGTATTCTATAATCTCGAGACGCCAATCTTCTTTCTGTTTGAAGATATCAATTTTATTGACTTACAACGCCCTTTGTTCGAAGGGTAGCAGAATCCTTGTCTCGAGTTGAATCGTTGACTCGAGTAAGTCAGGATCGATCCTATATCCTGATGCTATTTGGGCCAGATCATTGGAAATTTGATTATTTTCCCTTGGCACGTGCGTAATTTCTACTGACTTGAAATAACTTAATAGTTGATGTACTCGAGCATACGAGGCTATTGTTATTGGACTGATACATTTAAATATTCCATTTAATTGATTTATGATCAACTGGGAATCTCCCTTTATCTCGATATTTCTTGCACCCATATCAATTAGTATTTCTAATCCCAAAATGAGATCTTCATATTCTGCTCTGTTATTTGTGCAATTTTCCTCGATTTTTGCACACATTTTGGTGATCAACTTTGATGGAGATATGATATATATCCCTACTCCAGCATTATCTCGAGTACTCGACCCATCAAAATATAAAATCTAAGGCACCTTGTCTATGAAATCGACCTCGAGATTCTCAAGCAATTCGTCTTTTATTGGAGGGTGATCAGCCAAGAAATCGGCTATCACTTGATCTTTTACAGCCTTTTGAGGCACATAACACAAATCAAACTGGAGCAGACTGAGACTCCATTTGCTCAATCGCCCTCTCATTAAAGGTTGATTGATCATGAACTTAATCACGTCCGTTGGTGAGACCACTTCGATCGAATAGGACATGAAATAGTGCCTCAATTTGATTGAGGCAAAGTATAGGCTTAGACACCATTTTCGATTGAGGTGTACCTCTTCTCGGTATCATTTAAAAGTTTGCTTAGATAGAAGACAGACTGTTCGTAGCCTCTGTCATTTTCTTGTACCATAAGGCAACCGACTGAATGATTAGCCGCTGATATGTACAATCTCAACTTTTTCCCTTTTCGAGGAGGGATTAAAACTGGAAGTTGGGTTAAATAGCTTTTTATGGCTTCAAAAGCATCTTGTTGTCTTTCTCCCCATACAAACTCATCCTCATCTTTTAAATGTAAGATAGGCGAGAATGCTTCTGTTTTTTCGGCTAAATTAGATATGAATCTCTGTAAGAAATTGACTTGCCCTAGAAAACGTTGCAGTTCTTTCTTATTTCTCGGAGGTTTAGCTTCCAACATAGCTTTGGCTTTGTTTCGATCCACCTCTATACCTCGATTATGAATTAGGAATCCTAAAAAGTTTCCAGCTTCTACACTAAAAGCACACTTTAATGGATTCATCTTTAACTTAAAATGCCTCATTGGTTCGAAGGCTTCGGTCAATGATTTCAAGTGGTCTTGATATGTTTGTGCTTTGACCACTATATCATCCATATATATTTCGAGGGATTTAACAATCAAGTCATGAAACATATAATTCATGGTCCTTTGGTACGTAGCCCCGGCGTTTTTCAACCCAAAGGGCATAGCATTCCATTCGAACCTGGGCATCGAAATGCCATTTTGTTCCTGTCTACTTCGGATATTTTTAATTGATAATACCCGGAGTAGCCATCCATAAAGGACATCACTTTATGCCTCGCAGCCGCGTCGATCAACGTCAACCATAGGCATAGGATATTCGTCTTTAGGTGTGTCTCTATTCAGATCTTGAAAGTCGATACAGAGTCTTACTTTCCCATTCTTCTTGATTACTGGGACTATATTTGCCAACCATTCAACGTATCGAGTTGGTTTTATGAAATTGACTCCTACCAACTTTTCAATCTCCTCTTTGATTGCATCCATCAAATCGGGAGACAATCGACGAGGTGCCTGTATTACTGGCTTAAAGCCAAATTTGATTGGTAATTCGTGGCGAGCTATATTCATATCTACCCCGGGCATTTCGTGATGTGCCCAGCGAAGCAATCTTTAAATTGATATAAGATCCTTATCAATTTCTCCTTTTCGAATTGATCCAATTTTGAACTTATATAAGTCATTCTTGGATCCTCTGCCGTTCCAAGATTGACTTCTTCTAGAGGGTCCTGGATATCTTTCCTGATATCCTCATTGGGCTCCATAACCCCTCGCTCGAACGTATGAGCTGAACAGTTCCCTTCGGTTTCGAAACACTCAATCACGCTATGATTAATATCTGCATTACTCTCTTCGACTACAACATGATTGTAATTAGATAAGTTTGTCATAACGTTTTCGATTAACAACTTCTCAAACAAACATTCGGTTACATTGTCATAATTATCTTTGTCCATAAAAACTAAAAAAAGAAAGATTACATAGTCCCTAAATCGATCTAGGCTACACTATCATCTACTTCGGTTGTAGATTGATCCTCGTCTTTTCGTGTCATGAGGCTTCCTTCTTCATCTTCTGTTCCTGCCGATTCGAGGGCTGGTAACTCCATTCCTTGGCTATCTTTTATTTCGGCTCTCCTAGCCAGGTACCTAGCATTGACAATGTGAGTATCAATGAAATAAGAATTTTGTTCGGCTTTTATAATTTCGAATTTATGTCCATTCCAACAAACTAAAACCTGATGCAGGGTTGAAGGGATACAATAATTTTGATGAATCTAATCTCTCCCCAATAAGGCATTAAACGATGATGCATTCATGTTGACCACGAAAAAGGCAGAGTATAAATACTGAGTCCCAACCTTTATCCGGTAGGGTAGGACCCCGACTACTAAAGTAGTTTGCCCAGAAAAAACATAGACTGACACATCAGTGCTGACTAGGTCTTTCACTGTTTTTCCTAACCTCGTTAATGTTTTTTCAGGCATAATGTTAACGGTGGCCCCATTATCAACTAATACTTTGCTAATTTTAACGCCTTCGATCTCGGCTTTTACAAATAAAGGTCGCATATGGTTATTATCGATCTTTTCTTTCGAGAATAAAAGATCGACTAAATTATCATTTTATATGTTTTTGTCTCTAATACTTTGTTGTTAGGAATTTCTAACCTCGAAATATTACCTGTCTCAGAGATGGTCATCATCTCAAGAGAATTCGACTCTTCATCCATTGAGTCTTCTTTTGCGGCAAATGCCGCTGGCAAAATCGTCACCATGTTCACATCTTTATCCTCTTCGAACTGTAGGACTCTTTTTAGAGATGCTTATTTTACTTTCAAATCGGCTTTGTTTGCTGATTCTTCATAGGTGGAATCTCCTAAAAGGATATCCAAGTCGTCGTCTGACTCGAAATTATCCAGGTTTTCATCCTCTTCGAGTTTTGTGTTTTTCTCCCTCAAGCCAGTATCTTTAAACTGATCACTTAACTGATCGATATCTTTCTCATACTCATCATCCTCGGGTTTAGTTCCCATCTTGGCTTTCAGCAGCCCCTTCTTCGATTCGAAGGTTCGCGATGATAGCCTCCTACTGCATTTCTAATGCCACAGCAGCTCGAGAATAAGCTACCTGTTGCTTAATATTCTTTTGGCGGTTATTTCACTTCCTTTCTACCTGCTCGCTGGATTCACTCAAACGGCTAAACGGTGAATCCCTACCTGCTGACGGAGGCATACCGTAACCTCTGCCACCCCTTCCTCGAAAGTGCCGATTGTAGGTCTGGAAATTGAAGTTGTTGTTCTCGTACCTTTGGCTCTTGTTCCACTCCCTTTGGTAAGCTGGCACCCAATCGGGATCATTCGGGATCACTTGTAACCTTATTAACTCGTAGTACAGGGTGTCAGTACATTGACTGCAGAGCACCTTCTGCATCTGAGTAAGGTTGTTCACAACTTTCGAAGGGGTTTGATAAATGATCTCACACTTGGGGGTCTCTAGTGCCTCCTTGTATGATCTACCTTCAACCTCTTGGATGGGAGGAGCTGATTCGATCTGTGACTACTTTTCCTTGGGCTTTCCGTCCTGACCAAATTTGAGGATTCGTTTGTCTACCTCGGATAAGAATATCTTGCCCCTCTCGAATTGTTGGGCAACAAAATGCCGAAAGATTTGGCATTGACCAGTGGTAGGCATTGTATTCATATGCCACCTGCACATGCCCTCGAGCCCATCATCATTGACTTTCGGGAAGGTGAAGACCCCTTCGTCTATGAGCCTGTTGAAGAGCTTGTTCGCCAGCTTAGCTTCCTTCGAGACCTGTTCATTCGAAGATTTAGATAAAGTATTAGAACATTCCGGTGAATCAATTTCCAAAGTATTAATTTCAAAATTTAAAACAGGAAAAGGATCTTCGTCTATACTCGTTTTTTGTCTATCAGGAAAAGTTATTTCATTCAAGTCTAATTTTGATTGTATTAAGTTTCGGAACATAACACATTCCTTTGTTTCGTGGGTAAAGGCATTATGCCATTTACAATAAGGTTTCCCTTTGGCTTCTGCCTTAGTTGGGAATCAGTGTTTCCCTTTAATTCTTAATTTTTTGTTGGTTAGAAGCCAATCAAATATTTCTTCTGTTTTTGCTACATCAAAAGTATATTTTTTATCTTTTTTCGATTGTAGAGAACCTATTGCTTCACATTCTTTTTGCTCGAGTGCTCCACATTGGAATGGTGGCCCTTTTGTGAATTCTGCGAGGTCTACTTCATAAGCATCCTCGAATATCCAAGGTGCTGACACTTCAAACGTGTTGAGTCCTTGATGTTTTCTTAGACTCTCTTCTTTTAACATGTTCTCATATGTAGTTGCACTTTCTGCTAGACTTCGAAAATCTGGGAATATCATTCTATCGAATTTCACCCTGAAATCGAAGGACATATTCTGCTGTGCTAACTGCACAAATTCAGATTCAGGTAAATTCAAATGGCACTTAACTCGAGCCTTTTTGAATCTTGATAAGAATTCTTCTATCGACTCTCCTATGTTTTGCCTAATATTAGCTAAGTCGCTCATAGAGATTCCTGGATCAGTTCGAGCAAAGTGACTCTGGAATTGGAACTGCATCTCCTCCCATGTATGTATTGAGTTAGGAGATAAGTTAATATACCAATTGAAGGCTGACCCTGTCAGGGAACTAGGGAACAACCTTAGTTTCAAATAATCTTAATCTGCTATCTCTCGACATTGGCAGGTAAATCGAGATAAGTGTTCTAATGCTGATACACTGTCATCTCCTAAGAACAATGTAAAATTTGGGACTTTATATGTTCTAGGAAAAGGAAAATTCCTATCCACCCATTCGGGATATGGATTCCTAGGAATTAACCTCTGATTCCTTCGAAAACCAGGGCCATACATCCTCTCAATTATTAATTCGATTTGATTTTGGAGTGGGTCTTGAACTTGTGGTCCAAGATTACCTCCCATGTAACCGTTGGGAATGGTTTGCCCCCCAACAAATGGCATTTGGAAATTATTTGGGGTGTGAGCATAATTGGGATTATTTTGAAACCCCGCAAAAGGCTGGTTCCCTGTATTCATGGGATTATTCGAGACCCCAGGGAAACTTGGTACCTGATGCTGGTTTTGCCCCCCAGCAAAATATCCCTGGGTAAAGTTAAGTCCTGTCTCGAGATTTCCAAAATTCGCATTTGGAGGATATCCTGTCGGATTTTGTCCCATTTCGTTCGGTGGTAAGGGACCATTAGGCCTCGTATTTGGATTACCACGTGGGTTCGAACTCGTATTATACACATTAGGATGCGGTGTCTGATTATAATTTGAATGTATATTTTGAGGGTTATTATTATTAATATTACTATTGCCTTCGAAATGTGAGGGTCCTGAAGTCTGACCAATTTCGAATTGACCAACTCGAGGCCCGTTTTCTGGAGGATACCCCAGAGGAATCTCATTTGGATTGATATATCTATGTTAGGTCTTAAAAGTAACATTGATTTAGTATATTTTTATCTCACATTTGTCTTGAATTCATACCTTGAGTTGATCTTTTTAGTTGTTTTTATTTGCATTTGCGTATTTTGGCTTCTAAGTCGTTCAAATGCTTTTATAGGCAAAGGGCGATTGATTTGGTGAGTAAATGAAGGGATTTCTAAGCAAAGTGAAGATGTCAACTAAGAGACTTAAAAAGGAGCAAAGAAGAGTCCAAACGAAAAGAATTGAGTTAAAGAAAAAGTAAAGAAAAAAGTGGACAGCAGAATTGGCACAGTGGTGCCAATATTCGGCACCACTGTGCAGCGCGCAAAAATTAGAAATTCTGGCTGGGCTCGGATTTTGTTTCTTTTGTTGGGATTTTTGTAATTAGAATTCCTATATAAATAGAAGAAGTCAGAAAAATAGGAGAGTTTTAGATTCTTTAAAAGAAAGAAGACGGTTTGGGAGAGAGAAAGAAAAGGAAGTCATTGAAGAGAAGAAAGAGAAATTTTGATTCTTGTCATCAACATAAGGGTTCTTCTTGGTTTTTCTTGAATTCTTCTTCTTCCCCAATTGTTCTTATTATTTCCCACCATTGTTAAACATGAGAATTCTTAATTTTATGGAATTTATTTCTTCTTGTTGTTTAATTATGTGTAGCTAAATAATTTTCTAGGGTTTAAGATGCAGTCTTGAGTATTATTATGGATTGTTGATTTTCATTGGGTTATTTCTTGCTTTAATTAATCTATCAATGAGGGCTCAATGCTTGTAGATGATTGACCACCAAATACATGATTTAAGATGAATTGAGAAGTACCGGGAGGTGAATTAATTCATTAGTTCAGATTGGATGGACGTGTTTAAATTACTCAATAGGGATACTAGTAATTATGCATGAGGCTAGCTAACGAATTTCATGGAAATTAATGGATTCATCTAGATTAGTTATTGATCATGGGAGTGACGAGAACAAGTTTAGTTGGGTACTCATGGAGATCTCGGGAGAGTATCCATGTAATTAAGAAAATTCGGGTCTTTAATGAATGCAAGAATTTACAATTCAATGATGTTCATAATCCATAAAAATACCTTGATGAAGTCTTAATCCCTAGGCTTTCCATTTATCGAATTATTGTTTATTAATTTTGTTATTATTTATTTCTGTTTTAATTAGTTAAAATCTCAATTCTTGCGAATCAATAGTCTAAATAATAGGATAAACTTCGTTTGGTACTTGATAACCTTCCCTGTGGAGCCGATCTTACTTACTCTTTATTATTTGTCGATACCGTGTTGTTACGGGTGTTAACAATCTACTTTGAGTCCTCGGTTCTAACAACTGTGATACTTTTTCGATTAAAATATTATGCTTGTTAATTAAAGGTTCGAGACCCAATACTACTTGTGTTTTTATCATGTTCGAAAAAACATCACAAGTTTGATTAAATATTTCACCTAGTTCAGTTATAACCCGGGTGACTTCTCGTGCCAGACCATCTCGAGCACTCACAGCAATATCCTGTACTATTGCTGTAAATATACGAGCAGACTCTAGGGCCAATGCTCGGTATTGATCATTGAATTCACTTCGCTGATCTTCTCGAGCATTTATCAGAGTTTGCTTCATAATCCGAACAAATTGTTCGTACATCTTATCGGCCCTAATTTTATGTTTCGAGATGGGTTGGGTCTCCATATCTTCATCGAGTTCTTCTCGGATAGAATCTTCAGACATTTTATACTTTATCGAGAGTCAGTTATGCAAAAAGCAACTCCCACTGTGGTCGCCAAAAATTTGTTTCCGAATGAAAACAAATTGAATAAGGAAAGGCTAATTCGATTAACCCAAGCCCCGTGATAATTCTCCACTTAGAATTACCTAACAACCCCCGCGCTCGAGTTCGATACCCTAAACGGTTGTTCAGACTTTAACACTTCGACGTGTTGTTTAAAATGGTTATTCGGACCGCAATTGATAAGAAAGAACAAATAAGACAGAAAGATACAAGTCCAGATATAAACTTATCTACCAAATACTTAAATCTGATAAAACGATAAACCTTATACCTCCATATTGATCCCCAGTCGTGTGTTACAAAGATGCTTCGAGCAAGACAATATGCGGATGTCAACGACACTTGATGACCAGAATTTGATCTACAGAATTATCTAACTTACGCTACTCCTAAGATTATGCCTACTCCTAGAGAAAAAAGATGAAAACTGTGTAGAGTTCTTCTCCATTCTTCCCTTTTCCACCTTGCCCTTTATCATGTACCCACTTCCTTTGCGGTTAGTAACCTCCTTCAACCGCTGTTTTCAAATTATTTGATTGGCACGTCTCTGAACTGGGTAACTCCCTTCTCTTTTTTGGGCTTCTTTCGGCGGGCTTCTATCTTATCAGCATATCCAGTTTGGATCCTTTTATCATAAAATCGGACTGAATTGCTTTAGGCCCTTTTCTCGATTTTCATTAGGCATTGTATGGGTTATTTTGGGCTTTCTCACTTTGAGCCCATTTCTTCGTACTCTTATTAATGAGGCTGTTTGGGCCCTTCAATTTGAGCCCATTTCTTTTTAGGTGTAAACAGATTCGATTAGTAAAAAATGATAAAATACATGCAAAAAAATCAAACTAATCGAGCACAATTTATATTCGACTCAATTGACAATTAAATTCGATTAACAATTAAAACAATCTCAAATACAAATTATGAATCTTGATAATAATTCAGATAAATTTGAACATAATTTATTTGACTGACTCGTTTATAGCCTTGACTACCAATAGCTAGACTAATGGTAAAAGAAATCATTGATGATTATGGTTGTTTGGTTAGTTGTTTATATATAACTATTTATATTTATAATTATTCATAGTATTTATGAAACATTCTCATTGTGTCGAGGGAAGATCTCCTTTTAGCATTACCATTTATATATTTTTAAATGATTTTCTTGATTTATAACTCATCATAAATTGCAACCAAAAAAGAAACTCATAAATTCAAGAAAAATATGTTAAAAATACATAAAAATATACCCACATATAAAATAAGAGTAAATCCTACTTTGAGTGCTCCTACCATCTTTGCATTGTATTACGTTGGGCTCTCTAATTTTTTGAATTCGCCTAATTACTCGATTCGTGGGGGAAAATAACATAATTTATCAAATCTGCTCTTTAATCTAAAATTATGGGAAAATGAAAAATTAGACAAATGATACTCCAACCTCCTCCGATCTCATTTCACTAACCTACGTTAATATTAGTAGAAAAAAGGGGATAATATTCAACTAGCTTAATGGCGTCAAATCAGGTAATGAAAATATTATCTAAAATTAAAATCGGGTTGAATACATACATGATTGGTTATAAGAAGCATTTTCTTCATTTTTTTAGGTGAAATTGCATTTTATACAATGACGAAATAAATTGGATTATATCGTAAGCTATCATTTAGAATAATGAACTAGTGTAAGTTTTTTTTTTCTTTTAACGATACGCTGTATATTTAGTGGAATCGAACTCATAATTTCCAAATTGTGGAACCTCAATTTTATCACTAAGTCAAGACAATTCTGGCAATGTGTGGATGAGTTGATCCATAAAGAATTAAAGAAACAATATTATTTGGACCCAATGTAAGAATTAATAACTTGACCTACAAGAAGATAGTATTGGGCAATGCAGAAAATGTTTAGTCAGAAAAAAGGCCCAATCTGAATAAAAAAGTCAGCTATAATTTTACAATTAATGAAAAAAAAAATACTATTATTATTAAGTTTGTTAGCCTAGTGGTATCAGTTTCCATTTTTATGTGGGAAGTCATGGGATCAATCCCAGATTGAGACGTTACTTTCCTTATTTGGAGTCTTATAACGTCTATGTGGCTTATGGTTAAAAACTATCAGTTCGGGTTTGTCGAGTCAGGATATCCCTTTCGTCTAAGATTTAAAAAAAATAAAATTGACAATCTCCTATATTTTTGGGTGTAATAATGTATTGGCGAGCAAATGCACCACCACATATTTAGTGAATAAATCAACAACTTCGCACTATATTTATGAGTTATGAATTTAAGACAGTAAATTAGTCAACTCAAGTTGAATAAGTTATTATTCAAATTTGTTTGGGTTATTATCAAGCTACAGAATGTGTATAAACTTGGTTTGATTGTCATCCGAGCAGAGCTTAACCGAGCTTTAATCGAGTCGAACACGAGTCAAACTCGAGTAGTTTGATTTTTTTGCACATATTTTATCATTTTTAACTAATCGAGTCAAACTTCATACTTATCAAACACTTAAAAAATTGTTCAAGTTTGGTTTAATGTTTTAACGAACCGATCTCGAGTCAAGTATCAATTAACTTGATTTGTCTTTCAGCCTACTTATGATAAACCCACTTTCCTATATTTTTAATAAAACATAGTTTAACAAACAAAGAATATGGAAAAAAATAGTATTTGTTGATATTCTTTAAAATCCTAGTTCAGTCCTTGATTATGGGATATATATTTACAATATGGAGATATATATGAATTAAATTAATATACCTATAGAAAATAAGTAAAGCCCTTGTTTACATATTGAAAATATGTGATTAATGATCGTGAATCAAGAAGTACTTTAATGCACCTTAACAAATCAAACATTTCAAGTATGCACTGCAAAATATAGGTGTTTTTTTAAAGAATGTAAACCTCTTTTATTTTCCATATCTGATGTTTGATTTTTCCTTCTTTTGTTAATGTAAGTTTATATTATAGCAATAAAGAAAGCAGTGTCCATATAAGAAGAGACGGTCTCATTAGGACTTTGGAATTAATGACAGTGATGGCCATAACTCTCAAGCGCAATAAGAGCATGGGTAAGGTAGTTGGATCCTCTATTTCAATTTAATATTTCATTTTATATATCGATATATAATAAATGTATGAAATATTCTCTTTAATAGATTAGGAGACGAAATCAAAAAGAGGATTGATATTCGCACTCCTTTTTTTGATATTCACACTCCACCTAACTTTATATCTTCATTTTTTTACCAATATACCCTTTTATTTATTAAATAGTACTTGAGTTAATTTATTTGATGGAGAAATAACATTTCCATTAAATTAATATTGAAGTATTTTTATTAAATTTATAAATTTAAATTTTTTAACACCTTGAAGACGATACCATTCAAGCCGTTTTCATCTCTTTATTTCTTTTATTTTTTTGGATAGTTCATGAAAAGGCTCCTTTTTCATGAATTTTATTTTATTTTTTCAGAATTTGTTAAAACAACACCGTTTTATTTACGATAAAAATATAAAGTTCTTAAAGACGACACCCTCTTCATGAATTTTCCAAAAAAAATAAAAAATAATAATAATAATAATAATAAAAAAAATAATAATAATAATAATAAAAATAAAGCGAGGAAAAAGGCTTGGATGGTGCCGTCTCTAAGTCGTTAAATTTTTTAAATTAAATTTAAAATATTTTAATTTTTTATTATTATTTTAATAAAAAAAATCATTCACATTTTTAATACTAGAATTCCAAGTAATAATGGAAAGACTTATTTGTTCATCAAATAAATTAAGTCAAGTATTGTTTAGTAAAGAAAATTGTATATTGGTAAAAGAATGAAAATATAAAGCTAAATGAAGTATGATTATCAAAAAGAGGAGTGTAAATATCAATCCCCAATCAAAAATGAAACAGGGGATTCGAAATGAATAACAATACCAAGTAGAATTACTTATTTTCTGGTATTGATATGGAAATTGTAGGGTGGGATTGTTTTTTATGTTTTTGTCCATGATAAAGAGTGTTTCTGGATAAAAATAAATTGAATAGGGAGAAATCAATATGATTGATTCGAGCCCCGTGATGATTCTCCACTTAGAATTATCTCACAACCCCCGCGTTCGAATTCGATACGCTAGACAGTGGTTCAGACTTTAACACTTTGCCGTGTTGCTTAAATTTGTTGTTCGGACCGCAATTCTTAATTATTGATTTCGAATATGAAAAACAGTGAATCGAGTTGATTATTATCTTCGAATGCAATAATAAGATGAAAGATAAGATTAAGTCCAGATAAAAATTATCTCTCAGATACTTAAATCTGACAAAAGATAATCTTATACCTACGTGAGAATCTTTCTTTCGAATGTATTATTTTTCAACCCCTGCGTTTGAGTCGCATTAATTGAAGTTTTAGTTATTCATTTCGAATATGAAAAACAGTGAATCGAAAGACTCAAGTCAAGATACAAATTACCTATCCGATACTTAAATCTGAATAAAAGATAATTTATATCTCCATGAAAGTCTTTAATTCTGAAAAATCACAGGCAAGCGATACAAGCCTTGAAAAGGCAAATTCCATCGAGTCTAATACTAAATTACATTACGGCTACTCCTAATTTACGCTACGATCTGCTCCTACATTACGTTAAAACTACTCCTAAGATTAGAGTTAATTCTAAGAAAACGAAAATGCAGAAGTCTGATGATCTTGTGATGTCCTTTTCCTTTCTCCGCGGCTCCTATATATCTTATCTTCGCGAACCGTCCTCAACCCACGTTCCTTGTCTTCGGGAACCGTCCTCAACCCACGTTCCTTGTCTTCGGGAACCATCTTCAACCCGCATTCCTTGTCTTCGGGAACCGTCTTCAACTGCTCTTTCAAATCTTTTCAAATTAGCGCGTCTTTGCAGATGATTGGCTATTTGGACTTCATTTTATTTTTTCAGATTCGATTCTTGGGTTTTATTAACTCAGCCCCTTCTTTTCGAATTTCTATGGTTTGGGGGTCTGTGTACCTTTATCAAAAATTTCATCTTCATTTGCTTTTTCTTTCACAGTGTTTGAGAAATGTTGACTCAAAATACACAAAATTCACACATTTATCTTTAGACAACAAAAATCCAACAATTAGTAATTAATTCCTTTGAAAAGCGTGTGTGGTTTCCACGGAAAACATCAAAGCAAATGTTAATTCAATTACCTTGCTCGAGCAGTGTAATTCCACTGAAATGCTCGAGCTGGAGCGCTCGAGCACTTGACTCGAGCTGCCATTTTCTGTGCACCCAATTTTCTTCTTTTCGAATTTCTACAGTTTGGGCTATTTGAGCTCTGTATTTCGAAAGCCCAAAGTATTTTATAGTGTAAACAAAGAGCAAGAAAAAATAGATTTTAGAGACAAAGTATAATTTGGTGTAGGAGTACGCAGATGAGTGAGAGTTAATGTAATATGCGATAAGTTTGTTTTGAAAAATGAATATATTGATGCGGGTAGATTTTCTAGCATAGATCATTAAGGTATATTTCATGACTCTTTAATATATTTCCTAGACCTGCAAAAGAATATAACTTTAGAAGGCATGCCGAGGAATTACTCCACCTTCCTCGGCAATTGTCCCCCGACTCTGAAGTCAGAAACGTCATAATCCAAGAGCATATTAAATATCAAATAATGTTATATTTGTGTTTCTTTAAACTTAGAAAGTATTTATAATTCTCCGTATTAGAGCGCAAGAAATCCCAAAAAAAGATAAAAGAGAGTGTTATAGAGATATGCAAGTTTGTTCGAACACATTTTTGTTTTTTGGGGGGGGGGGGGGCGCGCGGGGCTGTAATTACTTAATTATAAGTTTTTTTTTAGCATAATTACTTATAAGGTTTATGACGAAAAAAATTGTACGATTTTCTCACATCTACATGTATAATGTTCTTTTATTGTTTGCATTTATGTTCTTTCACCTGTTGTTTACTTCTCATTGGTTCCAAAAGTACAAACATCCTTCACCTTCTGTTTACTTCTCAATTTTATTGGTTCCAAAAACATTAAGCATAACTAGGGTGGAAAATGAATCTAAGGTACTTGATACGACATTGATCGCTAAAAGAACTGTTTGAGTTCAATTCATTATCGTAACAAATTGAGTTTGAAAGTTTATTGAGTTCGATAAATTTTAAAACTCGATTCGATAAGTAAAAAATGATAAAATATGTAGAAACATCAAGGCTATGTTTGGTTATGTTTTGGGATAGTATTTTGGTGAAAATTATTGGTGAGAAATTTATGAGTACACGTGCGTGTTTGATGAGATTGTATTTGATTTTATTTTGGGAGTTGATTTTTGGGTGTATTTTTTTGGTGAAATAATATTTGATTTTGTTTCCAAAGGGAACAAAAGTTACTGCAGCAGTCAAATCATGAAGCTTTTGTCGGTTAGAGAGGAGAGAGAAGAGAAGAGAGAGAGTAGGAGTGTAGGGACAAATTAAGTGTAGAAAGATGAAAAAATAATTATTATGCTTTTTTTGGACAAAAAAAGTAGTGTATTTTTTACCAAATATTTTATGAACCAAACATGATTCGGTGAGAATTTTGGATCAAATATGGTATGAAAACATAACCAAACATTGCCCAAACTTTTCGATCTCGACTCATGTTGGCCTCTATTCTATTAACAACCAATCCGAGCTCAAACACAAATTTTAAAACTTGATCATAATAATTAAAACAAAATTTAAAAATCAATAATAATTCAAACAAATTTAAACTCCATCCAAAAATCCAAATCGAATTAATTTGCAGCTCCTCAAAAGAGATTAATCGAAAAAAATTACAATTTCTGAGACAACAATCCTTTTTCACCAATAAAAAAAACAGAGTAAAAACCCCAGAAAATTCCATCCTGAAATCAATACGCCTAACAATGAAAAATCATGAGTAGCAATTTCAATTTTCACCATACTGAAAATCCTGAATCGAATTTCGTTTTTTTAAGGAGAATCAAAATTCTAGGGTTTCGAGAAGCCATGGCGGAAGCTCTCGATTTGGCGCACAACCTTCTTGTGAAAATTCCGGTGACAGCCGCACGCCGCGCATCTCAGCGCCGCGGCGGTTCCTTCATCTCCGGACGGCATAAACTCGCAGCAGCCGTCGACGGCGTACTTTCCGATGCTCGCCGCGTGATTTTTCCGGCACTCCTCGTAAGTCACGATTCTCTCCTTCGAGTTCTTCCTCTCCTCTTTCTGCAGATCATTCATGTTCGAGCACATTTTTCAACTAGGTCAAATGAAAAAGCAAAAACAAATCTGTAATATATATATATATATATATAGATATATATTCGGAGTTGTGAAATTGATTGTGGTGAAATAGTAGTAGTGGCTGTAGAAGGAAGGAGCATTATTTAGAGATGTAGAGATGTACAGCTGCAGAAGTGGTTGGTGTGAGTAGGCTGCGATAGGTGGCGCCGCCGATTTTGATTGATTTCTCGCCCTCATTTGTAGATCAATATAATGCATCCGAACGGAAAAGTAGGTTTCTTGTTGGGTATCAATAATGGTTCACAATATTATATTCATTATTCTCGTGCATGGATTTCGATCCTTTTCACTTTTCATCTCCCTCACTTTTTTAGTTATTTCTTTTGGGTGATTAAGTGCACATCCCTTATTTTAGTGTTAATTATTGAAACTCTCAAATTTTTGGTAAATTATAACGAAACCTTCTTAAAGTGTATTTATATTTATAAAAGGCGAAATTGTAAGAAGTTATAAATTAATATACAGGGTGTAATTGTAAGAATAAATCAACACAAGGGGAACTTTATATAATTTCAAAACGAGGGAAAATTTGGGGTGGCGGGGATAAAAAAAAAAAGGGTCAAAATTTGATTTTTGGATTTTGGGGAGCAAAATTTTAAATTTCAAAAATTTTAGGGCAAAATTATTTTTTTCAAAATGGAGGAGAGCATGTGGGTAATTATATCTTTCCTTTTCTAGCCAGCTCGGCCCTTTACTAGGCTAATCCTATTTATTGATTTTTGGTGGGCGTGATAAATCCGAATGTTTTTGGTTGGAATAAACTAAGCTCTATACTGTATAGTGCATAGGATAGGTTGATAGGTGAAATGGTGTAATTCGGATAATTCCTGCATTCAAGAAGGCCATGAATTGAGAGGGAGTGGACTAATAGTGTGGTATACGGACAGATTTTAATCCAATGTGTATTGTGGTAATTTCGTTCGCTATATTGGTGGGGTTCCACACAGTACACTTTAATATGTGAAATAGATGGACACAACTCTAATATCTGAGCTGCCTAATATTATCCCCAGTGAATAGTGCAATCCACGCAATTGCCAGCCATTCCCCTGGTGTTATAGCACATTAGAAGTCTTGCTCGAGGGGACCATTAATAAGAATAAAGTGTGTCTCCTAAGTGATCGAGTGTATCATTTTTGGTCTAACAAATAATTGGCTTGAGATGGCACGGTGGTCCCCCAACAATCACACTCCCTGCAAGTGGTGTGGATGAGCGTTATCTTCTTCACGTAAAAGAGATCCACTAGAGTCGTATCCGACATCTCCTCTAAACCAAGGTAGTACTTAAACCTCTTCCACCACACCTCAGGTATGTCTTTCTTGGTGACAATGAATCGTTACCTGTTATTGTTATGGTACTCTGTCTGAACTTGAATTGAAAAACCTATTAAGGAGTTGAGTTGAGAAAGAGAGCCATAGGATGGACTATTTCTGATATAAAGGGAATTATCCCTACTTTAGGCATGCATAAGATTCTCATGGAAGAAAATCATAAGACATCAATAGAACCTCAACGTAGATTGAATCCTAAGTTGAAAGAAGTTGTTAAGGATGAAATTATGAATTGTTAGATGCTGGCATATATAACCTATCTCGGATAGTCCTTGGGTTAGTCCTATACATGTAGTGCCTAAAAAAGGAGGAATGACTGTGATTTATAATGAAAAAAATGAATTAATTCCCACTAAACAGTAACAGGGTGGCGGTTTGTATTGATTATAGGAATTAAACAATGCTACTCGAAAAGATCACTTTCCCTTGCCTTTCATTGATCAATGTTGGAAAGACTTTTCGGGTAATAAGTATTATTGCTTTCTAGATGGTTACTCTGGATATTTTCAAATTCCAATTGCACCCAGGACCAAGAAAAGACCACCTTTACTTGTTCATATGGTACTTTTTGCGTATCGACGCATGCCTTTGGACTTTCTAATGCACCTGCTACTTTTCAGAGATGTATGATGGCCATTTTTTTTCTGAGTTTATTGAGAAATCCATGGAAGTGTTTATGGATGATTTACTGGTGTATGGCTCGTCATTTGATCACTGCTTAGCTAATCTTTCTCAAGTCTTGCAGAGGTGTGAGGAAACTAATTTAGTTTTGAACTGGGAAAAATGTCACTTCATGGTGACTGAGGGAATTGTTTTGGGCATAAAATTTCAGACAAAGGAATAGAGGTGGATAGGCAAGGTGGAAGTGATTGAGAAATTACCCCCACCCCCATCAGTAAAGGGCATACGAAGTTTCCTTGTCATGCTGGCTTTTATCGTCGGTTTATCAAGGACTTCTCAAAAATTTCTAAACCCTTATGTAATTTACTTGAAAAAGATGTGGGTTTTAATTTTACTGATGAATGTTTTACTTGCGTTCAACAGGTTAAAACAAGCATTGATATCTGCCCCAATAATCTCTTCACCAGACTGGGAATTGCCTTTCGAGTTGATGTGCGATGCCAGTGACTTTGCAGTAGGAGCTGTTCTCGGGCAAAGGAAGAATAAACGGGTTCATGTCATTGCCTATGCAAGCAAAACGTTAGATAGTGCTCAGGGGGTCAATACATGCCACACTGAAAAGAGTGCTTGCAGTGGTTTTTGCATTTGACAAGTTCAGATCTTATCTTGTGGGGTCGAAGGTGATAGTGTATACGGATCATGCTGCAATCCGATACTTAACGACAAAGAAGGATGCAAAACCACGTTTACTCCGTTGGATTCTATTGTTACAGGAGTTTGATTTGGAAATTTGTGATAAGAAGGGTACTGACAACGTGGTCGCGGATCATCTTTCGAGGCTTGAACAAGGAATGACACAGTGTTGAGGACATACCAATTGATGAGACATTTCCAGAAGAACGTTGAGGGGGATAAAACACGTTATACCATGGTATGCTGATTACGTGAATTACTTGGTGAGTGACATTCTTCCTCCCGGTTAAGTTATCACCAAAGAAGAAGTTCTTGGCAGAAGTAAAACCTTACTACTGGGAAGAGCCTCTTCTTTACAAAGAGTGGGGGATAGTGTCATTCGTCGTTGTGTGCCATCTGACGAGTTTAAGAGTATCTTGGAGCATTGTCATTCCTTGGAATGTGGGGGTCATAACAGTACTTCAAAGACGGTTGCTAAGATTTGGCAATCAGGATTTTATTGGCCCACCATGTATCAAGACGCAAGGGTTTTTGTCATAGAATGCGACGTTGTCAAAAGACAGGGAACATTTCTCGCCGTAATGAGATGCCTTTACAACCTATATTGGTTGTGGAATTATTGATGTGTGGGGATGGACTTCATGGGACCATTCCCATCTTCCTATGGAATAAGTACATCTTGGTTGGAGTCGACTATGTATCGAAATGGGTTGAAGCCATAGCGACGCCGACTAATGATGCTCGTGTGGTCACAAAATTCTTAAAAAAATATGTTTTCTCAAGATTCGGGGTACCACGAGCTATTATCAATGATGGAGGAGCTCACTTTTGCAACCGACAAGTGGAAAATCTCTTGAAAAAGTATGGGGTTACTCAAAAGGTGGCGACTCCATATCACCCTCAGACGAGTGGTCAGGTTGAAATTTCTAATCGTGAACTCAAGCATATCTTGGAGAAAACCGTTGATAATTCACGAAAGGATTGGGCCAACAGGCTAGATGATGCACTATGGGCATACAGAACCGCATACAAGACTCCCATTGGTATGTCTCCGTATCGGTTGGTTTATGGTAAGGCTTGTCATCTTCCCGTGGAACTCGAACATAAAGCATATGGGCAACTAAAGCACTAAATTTGGACTAAAAGAAGCGGGATTGAGTAGATTGATGCAATTGAGTGAACTTGATGAATTCCGGTTGAATGCTTATGAAAGTGCACGAATTTATAAGGAAAAAACTAAAAGATGGCATGATAAGCACATTCAACCAAAAGAATTTCAAGTGGGTCAAAAAGTTTTACTCTTTAATTCCCGTCTTCGGCTTTTTCCGCGAAAACTTAAGTCTAGATGGTCGGGTCCGTTTGAAGTTGTCAAAGTTTATTCCCATGGAGCAGTTGATATTGTACGAGAAGGTTCCGGTGTATTTAAAGTGAATGGGTAACGGTTAAAGCTATACTTTGAAGGAGACAATGTTCCTCGAGGAGAATCAATTTCCCTCGTCGACCATCAACAATGATTTTCCTCTAAGTCGAGCTAATGACTTTAAACAAGCGCTGCTTGGGAGGCAACCCAAGAGTTTTCGATTCTTTTTGTCGTTTCGTTTTTCTTCTTTTTGCTTTATTTGTTTTCCATATATTATGTTTGAATTTTATTTTATTTTCGGTGCTCAAGTGATTTACTAATGCAAGTTATTCTTGTTGCAGGTCAAAAACATGAAAAACGAGGTGCATGGCTTCTTATACAATGTAAATCAGGTGCACAATTGTGCTCATATTAGCACCACTGTGCAAAAATTTCGCACTTAGAAGATGTATATGTGCACAGTTGTGCAACTTTTCAGCACAGTTGTGCAAAATTTTCGCACAAAATCCAAACTCGCAGTGCACAACTGTGCAATTTTCGTGCACAATTGTGCAAAATTTTCGCACTTTTGCACCCAAAAAAAATAATAATTGAAATTGGGTCAAAATCCCCAACTTCGGTCAACAAATTATCTATCTCTAAAATTTCTCCAGCCCAATATCTCTCTCTCACTTCAACAAAACACTCCAGCCCAATCTCTCTCTCTCTCTCTCTCGTTTCTCTATCTACCGCCGACCGCCGCACCGCTGCTGTCGTCTTCCACCTTCGCCGTCCATTACGCCGCCGAGACCACCGCATCTCTCCGTTCTGTCCACCGCCAGACCCCCCAGACCGCACGTGACTAAACACCGCATCGCCTCACCCCACACATCAGTCGTCGTCTCTCTCTCTCTCGCCAACCACGAAGCATCGCCGACCAGTGCACGCGCCGCCGCTCGCCGCCCAATACCTCCTCCCGCCGTCGCCTACATTCACAGATTCAGCCATGGCCGCCGCTGCTCGTTGTCTCAGCCAAACCGGCGCGTCCATTCATCCGCCGTCGTCACCATCTCGAACCAGCGTCGGCGCCGCTTCTATCTACCAAAGCCGCGCCACCGCTTCTCCACCGCAACTCGCCGCGCTGCTGCCATCGTTTCAACCTTCGCCGTCTCTCGATCTGTCTCGCATCTCCGCCGCTGTCTTGTCAGTCACCGCCACCGTCGCGTCAATCGCCGCTCAAATCACCACTGCCGCCATCGGCGCAACCACGGAGCCACGTCGCCACAACCAATCCCGAAAATTGGGACAAGATCCTCAATTTCAGCAACACCCATATCTCTCTCGTTCTCCAGCGAAAACAACCCTATCCGATCAACCTCCCGTCGCATAGCCGCCGCCGTCTACTTCCATCACCAGCGCCTACTCGGTTCCAACGCACACACATTTCCACCTCCGATCTGTCGTTTGGTTGCTGCTTTTGGGTGAAAATTTGGATGTGCAAAGTAACACTCCTTTCGGCATCCAGTGGTTGAAGTTTGCTCACTATATCACAACGGGATCGAAAAGAGACCGGGTTTTCCACCGACTACGCACTACACCCGATCACTAAGGCAACTACCAACTCCCGAGCCATCGCTCACATTCATAGGGGAGTATTTCTTTCACTTTTATTTTGAGCACAGTCTGCTTTTGTCAATGCATATCGTTTCAATTCAGTACATTGAGGACAATGTGTGCTTTTAAGTGTGGGGTGGATTGCTTGCTTGTTTTGTGAATTGAGATTAGAGTATATTGAATTGGTTAAATGTGGGGTAATATGACTAATTGGTGAAAATTGTTGTGAATTGTGATTGCGTGTATTGAATTGCTCAAGTGTGGGGTAATGTGGTTAAGTGGTGAAAGAATTAGGCATACGTCAATTTTTGCTGAGTTGTTGCTGAAAATTGGTTGACTTGTTCATAATATTTGTGTTCCCATATTTGAGCTCTTGACTATATAAACATATGAATCTGATTTCTGTACATGGATACTCTTTTTATTGAGTTTGATCGCTGAGCCTGAAATTTGTAAAATTTCTATGCATCTTTACACACTACACACGAGTTTTAGTAAAGGGAATTGATTGGGGAGATAAAAGCAATTACATATTTTTTGATATATGGTGATATTGGAGGAAAGTCGAGAAAATGAAAAAAAAAATTAAATAAAAAAAAATCGATGAAGAAAATAAGGAAAGAAAGTTGATTCAGTGGTTAATGAAAGCTAAAATCACCCAGTTTCGTTTCTAGCCTATGTCACTTGAGTGATTAAGTCCGTTGGGGTGTCTTGACACCTAGTGCCTTAAAACCGACTGGTTTGAGAGTCATTGGCCCAAAACTCGTTACAAGGGTGACATAGAAAGCTTGATTAGCGAGACATTGCACGGGTTGATAAATTTTGAATGAAAAAAAAAAAGAATAAAGATGAAATGAGATAGATGTTGTGTTCTTGCTTGAAATATCCGAAATGTCCCCTTGCTAGAACTCATAAATCAAGCACGAATGGATGTATATGAAATTGAACTTGTTTGGGATTAGTGTGATGACTTGAGAGTAAAGATGTTCATATGTGGAAAAATAATGATTCTATGTGTTTATTGGTTTATGTGTGATGATTGTGGGGAGTCATAAATGTTGTGACTAGTTGCTGATTTGATGCACGGTGAGATAGATAGACGATTTTCATGAATTTTGTGGGTATATTCTCTGCAAACCCTCACGAGACAAAACTCGTCCACTAGGGGTAACCTAGGGGTTTAACGGCTTGTTGCACATGCTAAGTGCAATCGTGTTCCCTACGAAAGTGGTGTTATCTTTATTTTTGTTTTTGTTTTGTTTGGATTTACTCGAGGACGAGTAAAAGTTAAGTGTGGGGTGTTTGTTAGGTCTCATATTTTACATATTTTCATTATGATTTACCTCACATTTATCTTTATTTTATGCCTTGTTGTTAGTCTTTTGCTTTATTTTTAGCCTAATTTATGTATTTTGATTTCTAAGTCGTTTCAATGCTTTTATAGGCATAAAAGCGATGATTTTGATGAGTTGAAGGAGTATTTATTACAAGAATAATGAAGGCTATCCAAGAGGATGTGAAGAAATGCATTTGAAAGGCCAAACGAGAATGTTTCGTTAAAGAAAAAATGAAGAGGAAGATTTCTGCACAGGCAACTGCACAACTGTGCAGATATTCTGCACAGGCAACTGCACAACTGTGCAGATATTCTGCACAGGCAACTGTGCAGCTGCGAATTTTTATGGGCCGATTTTATGACTTGGATGGGCATAATTTATGTATCTAAGACTCCTTTTTAGTTAAAAGAAAGTGGCAAAAACATTTATATAGGCTAGAGTGAGGTGGAAGAGCAATATATTCATTCATTCTTACAAAAAAAGTAGATCTTGGAGAGAAAAGAAGACTTCTAGAGAGAGAAAGGAGATCTTGAAGAGTTCTTGGAGAAAAACTTCATCTTCTCAAGTTGTATTCTTTCAATCCTCCATTGTTGAACATGAGTAACTTTATGTTTATGCAATTTATTTCTTGTTTTTCTTTAATTATGCATAGCTAAATTATTTTCTAGGGTTTAAGATGTAGTCTTGTGTATTGATTTGGATTATTGATGATTGATGGATGTGATTTCTTGTTTGGTTTATCTATTAATGAGTGTTTAATGCTTGTAATTGATTGATCACCAATTGCATGATTTAAGATAAATTAAGAAGTACCGGGAGGTGAATTAGTTTATTGGTTCGGATTTAATAGACATGTGTAAATTGCTTAATAGGGATATTGGTAATTTTGCATGAGACTAGTTAAACAATATTCATAGAACTTAATGGATTCATCTAAATTAGTTTTTGATCATGGGAGTGACGTTAATTAATTTAGGTGGGTACTCATGAAGATCTCGGGAGAGTATTCGTGTATTTAAGGAAATTAGGTCTTTAATTTAAACAAGAATGATAATCCATTGAAAGTCAATAATCCATAGAAATACCTTGATGAAATCTTAATCCCTAGGCCTTTCGTTAATTGATTGTTCGTTTTAATTATATTTGTGTTAATTATTTATAATAAATTCTGTTTTTATAAATCTATGCTTTTAATTAGTTAAAATCTCAAATCTTTGATAATCGATAGTCTAAATAATAAGATAAACTTTGTTTGGTACTTAATAATCTTCCCTGTGGAGAGGATCTTACTTTCACTATATTATTTGTTCGATTCCGTATTGTTACGGACGGTTAACAGTTGGTAGCGTGTACAAGTTAAATGGGTGATTTTATGGTGGACCGAGACCATTGGTCCCGATCCACTTTTCACCATAGGATCCCCCAATAGGGGGGGATAATTTACTAAATTACCCCAAATCCTATGGTGAAAAGTGGACCGGAACCAATGGTCTCGGTCCACCATAGAATTACACCAAGTTAAATCTACATAATCAATAATTCAACAATGAAAAATCTTCCAAATAAGTGCGTAATGAAAATGTATTCGAGGGGCAGACAACGAACCTTCGGGAAATTATTCCTAGAATTCGGTTTATGGTCATTGATCTTGCGAGAGCCTTTCCATCAAAAAGATCAGAAACCAACAAAGACGTCGCGGAGAGTAAATGGGAGAAACCATGCAATGGTTGGTTCAAATTAAACACGGATGGGAGTTTTTATAGTGAATCTCAAAATGCAGCAGCAGGGGGGCTGGTGAGAGATCATGATGGAAAATGGTGTTTTGGCTTTAGTTGGAATTTAGGTGCGCATACGATTAATGAAGCCGAATTGTTGGCTCTTAGGGAAGGCCTTAGATTGTCTTGGGAAAGGAGGCTCCATAGAGTCGAGATTGAAACAGACTCAGAAGTGACAATTAAGCTGATTCAAGGGGCTGATACAGCATTACACCCCCTTGGTGGGATCATTGAGGATTGTAGAAGATTTCTACATTTGCTTTGGGAGATTTCAGTGAAACACATAAGAAGATCTGGGAATAGGTGTGCAGACAATCTTGCGAAGATGGGACATCAAGTTCAAGGCCTTCAATTCTGGGAGGAAACTCTGGTGGAATTGGAGCAATTTCTTTTTTCTGATGTGTAGGCTTAGTTAGCCCTTTGTTTAACCAAAAAAAATATATATATATCTTCCAAATGGAATTATCATCAGCAATTGGAGGACGAAAAAGACTTATCTTATCCTTGAGATGGAATTTCTCAGCTTCGCCAACTAAAACAATCAAAACCTAATTCACCAATATTTTTCAAAAAAGTCAATTGATAAAATTCCAATCCATAACAAGTTTACAATGTAGTACAAAACAATGTCTAAACCAATACTATCAAAATACGTAGTAAATTTTTTCATTTTTTTGGTAAATATACTTAGTATGTTGATTATTATTGAAGTACAGAATACGATATATCTCAAGATCCAAAAACACTTTACTAAATTCTCGTACCGGAGACAAGTAACTCCAATCAATAAGAAATCATCACCCATGCGAGAAAAAAAGCAAAATAACGACTAGAAACGGAATGATAGTTTATCGCGCAGGCATGACGCTCAACCAACTATACAAACCTTATTTCGTAATTATCAAATGTTGTGGGCAGACATGGAACAAGTCCAACTTTCATTTTACTTTCGGGAGGTGAACCAAGCAGTCGACTGCCTTGCCAAAGAGGCAGCAACCAGTTGTGGGTCTACTATCTACTCTGAATGCCCACTGTTTTTGGAATCTACTCTGTGGGAAATTCTAGTTAGATCCCGACTCGGCCAAAGTCATGTGTATTTTTTAATGATATTAGTTGTACTAGGTCTCGTATTGTAAGCAATGGCTCTCTTGAACTTATAATTTGTAACCTTCTTTAATATCTAATATTATACTTTCTGTTAAAAAAAAAAAGACGGAAGGATAATTTTGCCATAGATGACAAATCCTTTTACTTTTCTATATGTAAAACCAAACAAGTTAGGTAATTATAAATTAGAAAAGAAAATAAAATAAAAACGGAATCGTGTTAAGTATTTGCGTTAGTTAGAGGTAGTTAAGTTTTTTTGGAGGGGATAGAGAGCGAATAATAAATTCTAATTTGGCAGTACAGAGTATAAAAATCATGATTGGGAACTGAATCACAAATTCAATAGTAAACTGGGGATTTGTCTCCAAATATCTGTTCTTTTATTATTTATTTTATTGTAAGGGGACAATTATCTCTTCAATAATGCATTGCACGATCACAATCAAGAAAAAATAAATCTAATTCCAAAATTTACAATTGAGTTTAGGAGTTGTCTTCTCCAATTCTCCCTTTTTCAAGGAAATTCTACAAACTCAGTTTTATCTTCTCCATTGTAAACATTTTGCCTGCATAACATGGACTGAGTTTCTTACAACTTACAAGACGACCAATCAAGAAACAATATTTCGATGAACCTACCGTGGGATTTTATCTCGTTCCGGACCACGAGCCCATTGAAAGCCATGATTGTCTTTGAATTCACTGAGCATAACCTGAAATTTCAGCTTATTGGGTTCCATCATATTGGTTTTGTATGAGAAAATGACAAAAAGAATCGTGGACTCAATGTTAGCAATTTGACCCATTTGCAAAACTATATAGGGTTTGACGTATTAGTGCTAATATAATCGCACCTTATGATTTTGTAATACAAGAACAGAATAATTTCAACAGGGAAAAACACTCTGAAGTGGCGTAAAAAGGTGATACAATTACACCATATTCTGGAACCAAACTTTTAGCCGATTTCCCCTGTGCCAATAAAGCCTCATCGTGCAACAATTTCGACAAAGCAATGAACTCAAACTCAAAGTCAAATCAGAATCACCTCATCAAAGGCCAAAGTTTCCAACAGCAGCAAATACAAACACAAAAACAGCCTCTTAAAAACAACAAAAGCAGCATCTCACAATGCTGGTCTTCCTCAAGCTTATTAAAGCAATAATAATCTAAAAAAGTTCGATAATTAGACAGCAAAACGAAAATCCAGTCTACAACCATGTTGTAATTAGTCCCTCGGCAACAAAGCCAGAAAAAGTAAGACAAAACCAAAACTTCACCTAGTACTTGTAATCCTTAACATGGAGGCTCTCCGACGCACCCTCGCTCAAAGCACCACCTTGGTAAGTTCCAAGAGTTGCTTCAGAGTTAGCCTTGGCCCTTGCAAGGAATGCAGCCTGAGCCTTGGGGATATTCTCGTCCTTTCCAGACCAAGCCTTAAGGGTGCTCTGCTGAAGAGCACGTCCAAAAGAGAAAGACAGGCTCCATGGCTTCTTGGTCTTGAGCTTATTCATGGCGTTAAGGTTAACTGTCGCCTCTTCCTCACTCTGCCCACCAGACAAAAACACCACAGCTGGGACCGCTGGGGGCATCGTGCGTTGCAAGGCACGAACGGTGTACTCAGCAATAACCTCAGGAGCAACCTTAGCTGAGTCAGAGCCAGGTGTCACCATGTTAGGCTTCAATAAGGTTCCCTCGAGAAGGACGTGATGGTCATTTAGCGCCTTGTAGCAAGCAGCAAGGACACGCTCGGTAACGTCGGCACACTTCTCGATGCTGTGGGACCCGTCAACAAGGATCTCAGGCTCGACAATGGGTACAAGCCCATTTTCCTGGCAGATGATGGCATAACGGGCTAGCCCGTTTGCGTTCTCGTTGATGGCAAGCTGTGATGGTTCGTTCGGGCCAATTTTGAGGACAGCTCTCCATTTGGCAAACCTCGCACCGGCGGTGTAGTATTGTTGGCAGCGTTGGGCAAGGCCGTCAAGACCTTGGGTGGTGGTCTCACCGTTGGTGCCGGCGAGCTCAACGGTGCCCTTGTCAACCTTAATACCAGGGAGAACACCGCCCTCTTTCAAGACATCAACCATGGGTTTACCTGCAAGTTCAAAAAGTAAAATATTAGTTCAACTTCCATGAGGAAGTGTTTGGATGATGGATTTGGATTTTGAAGAAGGATTTCAAATTACTCCAAATTAAGTGAATTCACCATAATGAATGCAAAAAATTGGTTTGAATGAGTTCCAAGGGATTTGAAATATATTACAACTTGAAATCATCCAAACAAATTCAACGGGTTTATTGATTAATTTGAAATCCATAGCTTTCAAAATCCTACAACCCAAACAAAACCTAAGATTTTTTCAATTGCAAATAACACTCCTATTTAATATTTACAGAAAACCCTTGTAAAAAGCCAACACCCTTATTAACTATATATACCTGCAGCTGTTTTCTGATATAGAGTTTCTTCAAAGAGGATAACTCCACTGAGGTACTGAAGGGCGCCAGGGGTGGTGAAAAGAAGCTCACGCAGAGCCCTCCTGTTAGACTCCACATTCTCGACATTGATGCTAGACAAACGCTTCCCGATTGTGCCAGTAGACTCATCAGCGGCCAGGATACCCTTACCAGGAGTGCCAATGTAAGCAGCATTAGCAATGAGTTCATCTACAAAAAATAAAGGAAAAAGCTTATTAGGCTTTTCAAGGAGAAAAATGTAGAGGTGAATAAAATAAGAAGAATATCTCCCACGAGATGTTAAGGGGCATACAATAACAACATTAAGATAGCAAACTCATTGTTATTTAACAGCCTATGTGCATAAACCAGAAATACAGGCCCTAAAAAGTGCTTAACAATTTCGCAGAATTTTGAATCACAGAAGCCAAAAACGATCAAGGCACAGGACTAAAATTTTAATTCCATCAACTTACTTTTTAACAAAATAAATCGTCCGAGTAGTTTAGACAGCAATCTGGAGCGTATTACACACCTCTCAGTTCAATCCAAGAACATTCAGCTGATCTCAAACTTAATCTTAGTAACAACTGAAATTATATCCGTTCGCTAATTGCTTAAAATAAAATTGTGTTTTTCAATAGTACAGGAGAAATAAATTTGCAACAACTGTGCATCCATACCCAGTATTCACCGGAAATTAATATTTGTTACTTTATCGATGGATCAATCAAAAACAGCCAGCCAAAAACAACAGCTGGAAAAAACTCTTAACTTTATTCATTCAGACATCAGTCATACTCATACACGTAGGGATCAACATTTAAACCCGAACTAGAAATATTAACTACTAAAATACGCCGAAAAATCAAGATCTGAACAAATGATAAGAAAAACCTAGGCAACCAAACAAACCTAGCAACAGAACCTTTCATACATACAGGATGAATTAACAATTCAAACATTCCTAATAGAGTATTTAACACAATCAAACCTATGAATCTAAACAGATCGGAAAAATTGAACTTCAACAATAAACAGAGCTATCAAAACATATCATAAAATGTATCGCCACAAAATCATAAATCAAAATCAACTCCAGATCTGAAAACTAAAAGGCAATATCTATAAACAACGCAAATCAAAATCAAAATAAATAAAAAGACGCAAGATCTAACGGAAAAACACTAATTTTCACGAAATTAACACCAAATACACAAGATCAAATCACAAAACACGCGATAAATTAAGCAGAAAAGATAGAAAAAAATTACCAGCGTACTTCCCCTTGTAGCAAGACATGATTACAACCGAATCGAAGAAAATCGAACGATAACTTTAGAGGAGAGACAAAAATGAGAGGTTTGTGGTGGGGACTAAATAGAGAGAGATGTGAAAGGGGGTTTTATACAAAAGGGGCTGGAGATTGGATCACCGATATTATCGCTTAATCACCAATTTTAGGTTAAATTTATTTGTTTTACAATCTCTCCCCTATTTAATTACACTTTGGGCCTTTAATATTTTCTTAATTATAGGACGAAAGGATAATCTGACCCGACAAATTTATGAGGGACTGATAGTTTTCAATTCATGGGCATACAAAATCTATAAAAATTTAAATGAAGAGAGAAAAGTCACAAATTATGATAATTGAATCCAAGAATTACCACATGATAAGTAAAAGTGATATAGCTAACAATCTTTGGGCCTTTAATATTATTATTTTTTTGTTCTTGTATTCTTTCTCATGGCTCTTCGACCTGCAATATTTTAATTTGTTTTGTCTCCTTTTATTTTCATTTTGTAACTTTATTTTGGTACTAGTATTGACTAAATTATAATTTTGGGATATTGTTAAGGAGTTTTGCACTTTAAGAATTTGAGATTTTAAAAAAAATTAAAAAAAAAAATTACTATTGTTTATGTGTTATGAATCTGACGTGGATCTTTTTGTGGAGAATTTCAGTTTCAACTCAACTCGATGAGCTAAAAGAATAATAATAAAATATATGTAAACTAAATAAGTTAAGGAGGATGAGACTCGCGTTTGACTCAATTAAGTCCCTGCTCAAGCCCCGTGTTTGGTTGAATTTTCAAGTGTGTTTTTATGATTTTATATTGAGAATATGTAATATTGGTATTAGTATGAGAATGTTAAATGTTGTGGCATGTTTGGTTGTATTTTTAAAAAAATGGTTGCAACTTGTGTGGATGTGATATGAAGAGGATATTTTATAGGAATCTGAGGTATAAAATTATTGAGTTGGTTATAAAGTAAAAAAGATAGTAAATTTGGTAGTGAGGGTAAATTAATTAATAATGACTGATAATGTGATATAATTGAAAAAGTTTGTTGATAGATATGTGTATAGAAATGTATAGTAGAATATGAGAATGAGTATTTTTCGAAGAAAATAGATTTGAGTATAGATTTTTATTTTCTAGTGATCCAAAAAATTAAAAATTCATCTAAAAATATATGATTAAACATAAACTAAGAATCATACGGTTTATTCTCAGTACTTTAACTTAAAAAATTGCCAACCCTTCAATATTAAATGCTAGATTTCTTAATCAAGGTGGATTATCGATGTGCCCTTAATGCAATTTTTATTGTGCCAAGATCGAAATATAAAAATCGCCATTGTATTAGTAGGTGGGCTAGTATGAGTTGAAACCGGCCCAATCCACGCAGTGAAGGTAAATTGCTGTAAATAGCAGGAAATGAAAGGTGAAACTTAACCCAGTGAGTTGGCGCACTGGTTCAGCGCTTCGTCCGTTAAATAAGTGGTTGGGAGTTCGAATCCCATCACTTGTGAATGAAAAAAACTCATTGGTCAGCCTACTACTGCTTAGTGCACTGATAGTGGGGCAAAAGATTAATCTCACGACGGTCGGTTGTGGGAATACTTTGAGAAACCAAAAAAAAGGGTGAAACTTGTAATTAGATGTTGCATTACAATTACAAGAAAATGCACGGTTGGTAAGGAACGAGTCGTGGGTAAGGAACGAGTCGTGGGTAAGGAACGAGTCGTGTCAGAGAGTTGTCTGTTCGATTTCTTCTGTCAATACAAAAATGATATAGATGGGTGATATATAATGTAAGTATCATTTGATCTCGCCCAAAGACATGCTTTGATTCGTAGTAGGTGACTGAAAGAAAATTTTCCATGAAAAGGAAAACAATTACGTGAAAGGTAGAAAGCGCCGGTTGGTTGGTTGGTTGGAGGGGTCAAAACAAGAAAAGAGAAGGCCCCACCTAACAATCACAAGGGTGATCTAGAACGTTCAAGTTTAAACCAAACAAACAAAACTATTCACAAAAATCATGTGAGATGTAGCAACTTTTTGCCACGAAGAATCCACTGAGTAAAACCAAGAGCCACACTTGAAACGGTGGGTTAGATCCATTGTTTCCAGAGGTGTTCAGAATCACGGGGTCAAAAAAATTTCGGTAACAACTCAATGGGTAATTCTATGCACGATTGAACTTAATGACACAAGTGTAAATTATTTATCTATCTTTTTTATGTAAATATATATGAAACAGCACACAATACATCTTTATGGTGTAACTAAAATCATTGAGCATACCCTAGCATGACTTTTTCCTCAATGTTGAATATATTAATAAATAATATCAATCATTGTTGATATGGCATAATCGAAATCGTTTGGATGTTTAAGATTAAATATGTATAAGAAGTTTTCTGTTGGAGCACTAAATCATTGTATAATGGACCACAGACGAAGTCAGCGGGCTGGTGGAGGCATCCACCCTCTCAATTTTGAGAGTAGTTTTTATCATAGTTTTGTTGGAGCACTGAATCATTGTATAATGGACCACAAACTTAGACAGGGTGTTGGTGGGGCCGTGGGGTATCCGTCCCCCAATTTTGAGAGTATTTTTTTTATATATATATAAATATTTTATTTTTGAAATTTCATCGCACCTCCCAACTCAAAATTATGGTTCCATCGCTATTATCATCACTAACTGCTATTAGATGTTTATAATTACGTCTTTAAAACACCAAATTAATATAAAAACTATCATCAAGACACCCCTTCTCCTCACCTTCGTACTAGTAAAAAAAAAAAAAAAATTACAAGGGCTAAATACAAAATGCCCCCTAAACTGTACATATTGTCGCATATATCACCCTAAACTTTAAAAGGTATTAAAATATTTCCTCATGAAAATTCATGAGTTATGTCAAATACTCCATCCAAAACACAATCTTACAATATTAAAGCACCAAATGAACTTACTTGGGTTTTTTTTTATTGAATTTATAAAATTTGTAAGAAATTGCAATTTCTTACAAAATTTATAAACTTCATTGAAGGTTTAAATAGGATTTGTTATTTGATACAATTAAATAACTTATAATTGACTAATTGAGTATGATACAATTAGAAAATACAAATCTTATAAGTTTAAATCTATAATTTGTTAATTTTATTAATTTAAATTAAAGACTTTGTAAATTTACAAATAACATGGTTTAAATGATTTGTTAGCTGATAAGATTAATATTTGTTAATTAACAGATTACAAGGTTTAAATGATTTGTTAATTTTGAAGACTTGAATTTGATATATTTTTTAAAAAAAATTTTGAAATTGTTGAGTAAGTTAATATAGTGCTTAAATATTATAAGATTGTGTTTGGACTTTGGATGAGATAATTTGGCATAAATAATGAATTTTCACGAGAGCATTTTGTTACCATCTAAAGTTGAGGAGGTATATGTAATAGACTAATAGTAGCTTCTTGTGGGGAATTTTATATTTAGCCCAAAATAAATAAAGTAATTGTTAGATATTATTATTGCTCTTCTAGTTAGATTAGTATTGTTATTGCTTTCCTAGTTAGACTAGTATTCTTATTACCTTATTTATCTTTTACCTTCTTTATAGTTTAGGGTTTTCTTGTATTCTCTCTCTCTTGTAACTCTATAAATATGTTACTCAATAATACAAGTTTTCTACGAGGTTAATCTATCATAGTATCAGAGCCATGGCTTCGAGACTAATAGTACCCCGTCCGGCACACCTTATCTAGTTTAGTTTAGGATAATTTTTTTTTCTTTATCTTTGTTTATGTTGTCGCCACTCAACCTTGGAAAAACAAGGATTTGGAGTCGCCGCCTTATTTAATGGTTTTTAGACGAAACTGCTCCACATTGAGAAGCGTCTTCGTCGAACCGCTGCCTTATAAATTTCCAGACGAAACTACCTTGAGAAACATATTCGTCAAAATCACTCACATGCTCGGATGTCGTAATCTTTTCTCAGTTTTTATAATTAATTTCACGTTGCGACTGCGGGGGAATGTTAGATATTCTTATTGCTCTCCTAATTAGATTAGTATTGTTATTGCTTTCCTAGTTAGACTCGTATTCTTATTACCTTATTTATCTTTTACCTTCTTTATAGTTTAGGGTTTTTTTGTATTCTCTCTCTCTTGTAACTCTATAAATATGTTACTCAATAATACAAGTTTTCTACGGGATTTTTTCTAATTTAACAGTAATAACACTCACAATAATGATAATTAATAATGACGACAGCGTCCCGATCTTTCACACTCGGGAGCCTATCCCCAAATCTAGAAAGTCATGCTATATTAATATCACTGATTTTTATTGAGAAAGATGAGAGTGAGAACTGACAGAATAATAAACTATATAGGGATAACTACACACTCACACCACCTCAATAATGAGATAGAGTAATTATACAAATCTCTCCTTACTAATTAATAATTACAAAAATCTCCCCTCGATGATGTTTTGGATTACACGGACACCCCCTGCTAATTTTTACAGGCATATTTCTGATGACGTCATTAAAAATCTTTTTGATTTTCCCCAAAATATCCTGGTCCAGCCTGAACCAAAAACGTTTAAAAATTTTGAATGTCCAATATACCCCAGGGGAGGTATATATAATACATACCTACTTTTCAGGGGGTGTTGATGTAATGTTTATTGTTGAATTTGATTAAAGTTTGTTAATTATTATAATTTACCTTATTTTAATTATTTCAACTAAATGAAACTAATAAATATCAAAAATTAATTTTGAAATAAAAAATAGAAAGTATTTAATTGATTTTGGATAGTTAAATAGTTTTTACTCTTTAAAAAAAATTAACAATCAATTTGAAATAAAATACGATCAATTTAAATATCTTTTACTCTTTAAATAAAATAATAAAACTATTTAATATCTTTTATTATTTAAATAAATTAAAAATCACTAAAATATTTAATTAATTTTTTTGTTAATAATGAGTAATCATTTTTTTAGCTATTATATTCATAATATATATAGATATATATTCTATTTGATATTATTGAATTTATTTATTTAATTAATTTCAATAAAATATGCATAACTAATTTTTAAAATCATCAACTTATTGAGATTAATTATAATTGATAAATTATCAAACTAAACAAACCACCAATTTTATTTTTAAATTCAAAAATAAAAAATAACAATAATCATAAATAAATGGAGATTTATTTTTCATAAAATGACAAAAAATTAAAAAGAAATTGCAAAAATATTATTTTCTTTCTTCTTCTCCTGCTTCTTCTTCATTTTTTCTTTTTCTTCTTCTCCCCACTCCTGCTGCTTCTTCCTCCTCCTTAGATCCGTTCTCTCTCGCCCCCCTCCTTACCCCCGTCGCCTCTCCCCCACCCCCATAGATTTCTACGATCCCGCTGGCGCCAGTGTGCAATGTGTGCGTGTTATTTTGTGTGTCCGTGTGATGTGTGTGTTATGTGGAATGTGTGTGTGAGAGATATCTATCTATATATATATATATATATATATATAGATAGAGAGAGAGAGAGAGAGAATTAGGTTCTAATTGGTTGGCATGCTCTTCTCCCAAAAATCAATTTTCCCAATAAAAATCTTCAAAATATGTGGTTGGTTGGCATACTACCAAATTTTCTTTTAAAAAAAAATCTCCCCCTACCTCTCACCTACTCTTTCTCTCTCCTATTTTCTTTTTTTAAAAAATCTCTCTCTATCTCTTAATACCCCCACCAACCCGGCCCCACCTTCTATCTCCTCATTTTCTTTTTTAAAAACAAATTCTCTCTCTTAATACTATTTTTCATACTTCACATAATACTATTTTCAAAGTCTTCATTTTCTTTCCCTTTTGTATATGCTATTTGGAAAAATTGCAATTTTGGTAACGTAGGATAAGGCTAGTTCGCAAATGGTACCACGCTTTTCACTTTTCTCACTTTTGGTACCAAATATGTTTTTTTTCTCACTTTGGGTACCACCGTTAGTAATTTGACGGATTTTGACATGTGCCTTGCACATGTCGGTTAACTTTTTGGAGCTTCTCGGCTGTGCAGATAGTTGTGCGCGTTTTCACGAGAAAATTCATAACTCATTGTAAAAAACTCAAATTCATGAACTGTTTTCTTCCCATGAAACTAGACACATAGGGCTATCCACACATATATCGCACATAATCAGGAGACGTCTAGAACAAAGCAGTTTTGTATTCAAAATTAGCTAAAAATCTGTCGTCTGTGCAGACAGCTGTGCGCGTCTTCACGAGAAAATTCATAACTCATTGTAGAAAGCTCGAATTCATAAACCGTTTTCTTTCCATGAAACTAGACACATAGGGCTATCCACACATATATCGCACATAATCAGGAGACGTCTATAACAAAACAGTTTTGTATTCAAAATTAGCTAAAAATCTGTCGGCTGTGCAGACAGCTGTGCGCGTCTTCACGAGAAAATTCATAACTCATTGTAGAAAGCTCGGATTCATGAACCGTTTTCTTCCCATTAAACTAGACACATAGGGCTATCCACACATATATCGTACATAATCAAGAGACGTCTAGAACAAAGCAGTTTTTGACTCATTTGACCGTGTATTTCCCTCCAAATCAGCCCCAAACAATACATTTTCTCCAAAAAACCAAAAATTAATGGACATGTGCCGTGCACATGTCAAAATCCGTCAAAAAATTAACGGCGGTACTCAAATTGAGAAAAAAAACATTTTTGGTAACAAAAGTGAGAAAACTGAAAAGCGTGGTACCATTTGCGAACTTGCCCTATCCTACGGTACCAAATTTGCAATTTTCCCTATGCTATTTTATTCAATATTTTACATATAAGTTATTATTTTCCTTACCAATTTAATTAAGATAATAAAAATTGATTTTGGGCATCACTCGTTACTGCTCCTAAAGTACCCTGAAAAAGAGATGGAATTAAGGCATCTCTAATTTCATATTGATTGGTTAAGAACTATGATGCACGGACACGCGAAAAAATCACCATGTGCAGTGTCCGACACACGTCGGACACGGGCACGCCCCGGACACGGCACCGGGACGTGTCGGACACGGCAATGGTGTGTCCAGAATAAAAAATAATTAAATAAAACTAGGACACGGCACGGACACGGCCAGGACACTTCGGGCTGATTTTTTGCATTTTTTTATATTTTTAATATAAATGTATTTATATATATATATATGTAATTATATATAGATGAAGTTTTATAGTTTACAGAAGTATTGTCATTAATAAGTTGTTATTTTGTGTAAAAATAGGTTGCTCATATACAAATAATGAATATATATATAGATTGTTATTAATAAGTTGTTGAATTGTTGATTATTGTCTAATAGGTGTTCAATTACTCATAAGTTTATAACATATTATATATATATATAATATGGGCAGACGTGTCCGAGCCGTGTCCGTGTCCTAATTTTTTAAGAATTGATGTGTTCCATGTCCGTGTCTGTGCAACATAGGTTAAGAATGTTGAAGGCTTGAAGTTTTATACATCACACATGCATTTAAGCTCTAACCAAAAGTTGCTTTAATTTTTACTATATCAACATAAAAAACATCTTCGTATGCATGGAGCTTTTTTATTTTTATTTTTTAATAATTACAGTAGCAATTACTATATAAATTGATTTTATTATAGTGTTGTGCAAGGTTGACCAATTTTTGTTGTACTGTAAACGAAGATATTTTAGCAAACTCATTTAATTAAATCTTGGATATTATTATACGATTTTTCTACTAAAATGAAATTCAATATTTGATCGATATATTAAAAAAAAAAAATTATGAAAATAACATGTGTTTTACCAAAATTCACATAGAAAATAATAAATTATTATAGTTTATTAATTCAATATATTTATAAAACTAGTTATAGAAGTATGAGATACACCATCCAAAACATTTTCTTCAAAATTATCTATAAATACAACCAACTTTCTTACACCAACCTCACAAAAAATGTCACATCAACACTTTTTCTCATAAAAAAAAATATCACATCAAACATAATCATTATATTTTTTTCTCTAAAAAAACCCATCCAAACACACTATTCACCCCATATTTCTTATCTCTAAAAATATTCTTTCTCACTTTTATCATGGAAATTCTTTCTCCGAGACGGATATGCCAACCAATTAGGCCCTTAGTATCTGAAAATTGTGGATATTGTTTACCCTGAAGTTGATAAACTCTTTTTATATAATTAAAGAAATCAATGAGATTATCTTTTTTTCAGATATTCTTTATATCTATGAAACCATCATTCTTTAGCTTTTTGATTTTTCATAAAAAACCATTTTCTTTTAAACTTATTATCTTTTGAATAAAATAATTTCCTTTGAAAGGAAACTCCTTTTCAAGGGTTATTGTAAAAACACTTTTATCTTCATCAACATATCCCATATCTGAACCAGTTGGGGATTGAAAACTGTAAGGCTTATGAGTTTTAAACTCAGTACCTAAAACTGAAGGAGGATAATCAACTTTATAAGCTAGCCGGCTTACTTCATCTTTAGAAATTTGAATTCCTACAAAAGATTCTTTTTCAAAATTAGATGAAGGGATAGAGGAAGCAGATCTTTTTCCAAAATCAAGACGTGTAATTCGATCCCTTGAGAATTTTAATTCTACATCTCCATCGGAATATTCGATTATCTCTTCGATTTGAGAATTTGCTTGTTTTCTTGGTTCAGTAGCTTACTCTAAAACCCATTTTTCAGGTAATTTAACCTGATCCCAAGTAATTGTTGTTGGAACAATAAGATTACTATTAGCAAGATTAGTTAGAAATAAAGTCGTTTTTCTTTTGTTATGAAGAAATTTATTGGGAATTTCTTTCATTTTTGGAACTACAGTATTCATAGCTTTATAATGAATTCTATATATAAGAATAACATTATCAGATCCATGCATCATTTTATAGCCTTCTGTTTGACCATCATGACTTAAATCATATAGCAAATTTGGATCAAATAGAGATAAAGTAAAATTCGAAAAACATGAAAAATAAATAAGTCCATCACATAGACTTGATTCAACTACTCCTAATAAAGAGTCATGAAACTTAAGATGTCTTTTATATCTAACGCAAAGAATAGCTGAGATATTTAAACCTAACCTTGTAGCTGGCTTTAAAGCTACTTGTATCATCCCAATATGACAAAATTTATATTTTTGTTGATGTAAACTAATAAGTTTTTCTGAAAGTAATTGAAAAGTATTATATCCTTCTGATAAAGGTATAGCTTCTTCTACAGTTTTAATGATATAATCAGATTTAAAACTAAAATCCTTGTTATAAACATCTGAGGATGAGGTTTTTGGCAATTTCCAATTATGCAGACTAGTTTCAATATCTTCTTAAAATATAATTTCTTTGTTTTTCTTTGGATTAGTTGTACCGCTTTGTGTATATATATATATATATTATGTGTGTGTGTGTGTTATGTGTATGTTCTGTGGATGTGTGTGATAGATATGTGTATATATATATATATATATATATAGTTGAGTAGAAAAATTAAATAAAAAATACAGTATCTTTTAATATTTTAGTTAGAACGGTAATTTAATCCTCACATAAAGTTATGATTTTTTATTTTTTCTATTCTAAAAAATTGAGGAGGCAAAAAGGGTTATTTGACCTTTTCGGGCAGGCAAATCTGTTCGAAAATGGGTTAAGGGGAGGTTTTTATAATTATCAATTAGTGAGGAGAGGCTTGTGTAATTATCTAATTATTGAGGGGATGTGAGTGTAATTATCTCTAATATATATTACTATAATAAGGTAGACATTTTCTTAAAGTTTTCCTCACTGAAAATTCAAGGGTCAAACACGGCCTTAACGTTGCCGTAGATGGTGGAATGTAGTTTAGCAAACATAAACAAATCTAGTTTAAGCACATTTCATGCCGATCAAAGTCTGAAGTACCTAAAAAATAAACAAAATTAAAAGAATGTTTCTTTATTAATTGTTACTAATTAGATATTCCGGTTATTTTAAATGAGTCAAACAAGTTGTTGTTCAAACTTATTGAATTATTATCGAGCTTTAAAAATTGTATTTGAGTTTGGTTTGATTGTTAATAGAGTCGATCTCAAACGAGCATCAATCGAGCCGAACACGTGTCGAGGTCGAATAACTTAATTTTTTTATACAAATTTTTTCATTTTTCACTAATTGACCCGAGCTCCAAAATTTAACGAACACAACAAGTTGTCCAATTTTTATTTGATATGTCAATGAACCGAGTTTAAATGAACTTTTAGCGACTAATTTCGAATCAAGCATCGAGTCACTTGATTCATGTTTTCACTATTTACTCATAATTGAATTAAATATTCAAATAATGAGCAATGCCAATAATGCAAAGGTAAATGAAAAGTTCTTTTCTTCTTGGGCCAAAGCCAAATAAAGAACACGAAAAGTCATGAATTGCATGAATCTTGTGCATCATGATGATTGCAACTCGTCATCTCTCACGTTCAGAATATTAAACTTCTTCCATTCTCGCTACGGAAGCTTAATTTTATTGGCAAAATTGATGATCTATAGGCCTTATCAACGGGGGTTGGTTCGAGTGGTAAGTAGTTTGGTTCCGCTTAAGCAAGGTTTCGGGTTCAAGACCTTGTGAATGCAGAAAACCTCCGTTAGGAGACTCACCCACCATTGCTAGGTGTGCGACGAGGGTCAGATCCGAATGTAGTCGGGACAAAAGCTCCGGTGAATCGGATGAGCAACCAAAAAAAAAAAATGTTAGAGGCCTTGGGTTGAGTTTCACTCAGCGGCGGATCTAGAAATTTAGGTCAGTGGGGGCACCAGGGACGGAGTTAGGAATTTTACTGAGGAGGGCGAGATTGTTATGATATAGCTATACAATTTGTTTTTTGCCAAATAGACGAAGGATTTAAGGGGGGTGAAGCCCCCCGCGGTACGATATGCTATATTTATGGGGGGAAATATAATAAGGAACTAGGTTCAATTACAACTTTTGACATATTTTATACTCTTATACCTCTTTCGTTAGAGCCAGAATTTTGGGTTTTGGGAGGGGGGGGGGGGGGTGAACTCAAAGTAAAGGGAGAAAACAGGTAATATTTTCGATCTTGAGGGGGCCTTAAAAAAATTGAGTGGGGCACTCCCCCCCCCCCGGGACATACATAAATCCGCCCCTGATTTCACCAAAAGCGTGTGAGTTTTTCTCTATTTTTATAATAACTAGTAGCTTATTGTAATAATTATTAGTTGATTTGAAATTTGTTATCATTTGATATTCATTACTTGTATCGTGTAATTAATTTATTCGAAAAAAAAAAAAAAACTTTTTGCATTCTCACACTTCATACTCCAACTGAGATATATATATTCTCACATTAGATCAAACACATTATCTTTTAAGTACAATTTCGAAATTTTGCACATAATTACACTAAAAATAATGTTTGTATACTCCAAATTATTTGAATTTGAATCATTTACTTATACCATAGTAATAATCGACTCAGATTAAACTCTATTACTTTCTGACTTCCTTAAATAAATTTGACTGAGATTGCAACTATTAAAAAAGAAAGTGCAGGCATGATGTATGACATAGTCTCTGAACTCTTTTTTTTCTTTTGGATGAAAGGGAAGAGTATTATCCTAACAATCTAACTCAATAAACCTGAGTTAAATATTGTATTTCTAATCCAACTAACACCCATAAGGTCTTGCATCAAATGTCAAACATAGCCAAGATAGGCGCGTCTAAGTAATCAAATCCATGCTCAAATCCAAAGGCAACCACACTATCAGTGATTATATTGGCTTTCCTCCAAATAGGTAGGATGGTCACATGTAGGTCTGTCAATGACAGAAAACCCAGATCCAGACCCTAAAAAATCCATGAGTTCTCCCTATTATCGGACCCGAAACCCGACTAATTTCGGGTGAGGTCCGGGTTTGGGGAACATGTCGCGGGTCTTGATCGGGTATTGGTCGTGTCTTGTTCAAGTAAAGAGCCTTTTTCAAGTGTTGGTCGGATCTTGGCCTGGCCTTGTTCGGGTATAGACCCGACTCGACCCGAGCCTAAATTCTTTAACATCATCGGGGTCTAATTAGGGTTTGGGTCTCAGACCCTAATAGTTGGACCTGAACCGACTATAAAGAGGATTGATTGGGCTTGAGTGCGGATATTAATTGATCATTGACAGACCTAATCACATGTCATGGGCGGCTCAACTCATCTCTAATCTTTAAAGTGACGTTGAAATAGCGATGAGTGAATGAGCATGACACGTGATATCGTCTCTAAACTCTTAAAAAGGTCTAAATACAGGTTAACCCACAACCCAAAGGCAAATTATTGAACTTAATTTCGACTTAAGATGAATTTAGAGTTTTATTTAAAGGGCGTGATTGTGAAAATGGAAGCCCGCATTTATAAAGGGAAATCATATTTGGTGTGCTGAATGGGCCGGAGGATTTTAGATAATGGGCGCAGATTGAATTGGACAGGGTCATGTACTTGAAAGTGAGGGTTGGGCTCATATTGGCCCACAATCACAAAATGACATTTTTCAAAATTATTGCTTATTTATGTATCAAATCAAGACCAATCTAAGTGGAGCATGCTTTACAAGAATTGTTGATTCAGTGATATCCACCTTCCACTTTGTGTGAGAAGTTTTGGGTTCGAATTTAGGCTGCCACAAGTTGTGGCTCTTCACTCCTTTGTGGAACTAAATAAAATCTTTATGACTCAAGATTATGACTATCAATCCGGAATTGACGGGCTAAATATTTAGGGTATCCCTTTTGTCTTGAATTAATAGTAAAAAAAACAAAAAAAAGTCGAGCATGCTTTGTCCATGCTTAATATGAATATAAATTCAAACCTTAATCTTCAACAAGCTTGCAAGACTTGAGTTGACTTAGACTTATCAAGTCCTAACTACTGGAGCCGCCCCTCAATTTTTGAGAATTATATTTTATCCTTATAATCTTTTTTTTTTTTAACTTTGCGGCCCCCCAAATTTAAAATCTAAAAATATTAAAATTCCCCCTTTTTATTTGTATTGCCCCCCGGAACCAAAATCCTGGCCATCCCCGACTAACTATAATATGAAGTAAGTTACATAAATTTATTCTAGATTTATCTTATAATAAGATTTAAGACTCTCAAACATTAGTATAATAATTTTGTATTTGGGACGGGCTTGAATTGTCGTGGCATGTGACGATCAAACACGTATGGCGAGAAGCAAATCACACGACAAATTGTTTAGCTAAGCTAGGTTTGCTACAATGCTTGGAAAGGATTGTGGATTCAGATAGTCGGTTGGAGGAGCTACTTGAGCAAGACCGAACAGAGAAAATTTGGACTTGAATAGTGCCTATGAACCCAATGGCTAGGTAGGTAGAGAGTCCTGCAGCATCCCTTCATTTGCATGCAAAAAAAAAAAAAAAACACAATAAAATAAAAAGCAATATCGTGCTTGCTTGAAGGATTACATTTAAAAACTTTTAGGTGATCTCCACTACACATGCATTCAAACATGTGCGAGCGTCCACTATCATGCCCAACTCGCTCTCACTAAAAGGGTGTTTGGCTAAACTTATAAACTCCTCTAAACATCTTATAAGATATTTTAGAGCTTATAAGCTCTATAAATTTGTTTGGTAAGTTTTTTTAAAAAACAGTTTATAAGACTAAAAAATAAGATGTTTGGGTTTTATAAACTGTTTTTAAAAAAATAACTCAACTCCACTTTTTTTTTAAACAACTTATAAAATGTTACATCTGTTATAAAATATTACATCTTATAAGCTTCTAAAATATTTAATAAAATGTAGGAATTTATAATATATTTTGAATAAGTTTAGAGAATGAGAGCGATTGAAAATTTATAATATATTTTGTATGGTATTGTTTTCATTTCTAATTCTCAATTTTCAAGTTGAAAAATATAGAAAAGTGAGTTTTCAAACTTTTATTGGTTTTCGTGTTAAAATAAAAATATGTTTGGATGAGTTGTTTTGAGTTGTTAGTTTATAAGTTGAAAATGAAAATATGTTTGGATGAATGTAATTTTGTGTGAATATCTCTACGAAAAGACGTGATGAGAATGAGAATATGTTTGGATGAATGTTTATTTTTAGATATAAGTAGAATAAAAAATTGTAACATGATTTGACATAAAGTAAATATTTTTATAGTTAGTGGTGTAGTTAATTATATTTATATGTGTGTGTGTGTGTATATATACATATATATATATATATATATATATATGACAAGTATATATAGATAGGATAATAAGAGTGGTTGGATAATTGAATTGATGGGATGGGGGTAGGAAGACTTGGGAAAGACCCCATGGTAAAATGCCAATTCTTAGGGGTTGTATAGGTGAGATTTTAATTAGTTGAGAGTTGTTTTGGGTTTGGATTTTCAAAATGTTGAGAAATAAGAAATTGAACTTGGGTCAATAAGTTGGGCCAAACATGATTTGAGTTTCAAAAAAATTAAGAATTGAGATTTGGATTTTGAAAACAAAACCATACAAGACCTAGATCTCTCCCTCTCTCCGCATTAAATGAAAGAAAAGAAAAGCGAAGTGCCAAAGCACAGTAAATTTACTTAATTCAGAAGTCTGGCAGAGTGGCCCCGGGCCCCACTATCATCAAAAATTAGAAAGATCTCCTAAAATCTCAACAGGCCCAAATCCAGCGATTTGATTGGCTGGGAGTAATATTAAAATCATCAGATGCTGACCGCCCCTCAAAATATCTCATCCCCCATTGGCCCCACCATTCTTCTCTCCCTTCCACACACCTTCACCTTCACCTTCTTAACTGTATCTATGTATCTATCTATCTATCTATACATATATAATATATAATATCTATATAATTCTTTACGCGCAGAGGGGAACTGGAAAAAAAAAAAATGTTATTACAGTGTCAAATTGAAGAGGAAGATGCGAGGCAACGAAACATCTCCACCGCCTTACAGATATTTCTCGAATTTTCAATTTCCTTTGTTTCATTTTGTCGGATTTCAGTCGGCCATACGTGTATATATATATATATACACACACATATATGTTCAGGCCCACTCTCTTCTCACCCACCCTTTCTCTGGCTCCAAAGATTTTTCTCCACCACACCTCCAAATCAAATCTCACACAAAACCTCGTTCAGAGACTAAACCCTAATCTCTGTTACATTAAATTGAAACGAAGTTATAATTATGGAATCTGATGATAATCAGAATCCATTTCCTCCGCCGCAGCCGCCCTCTTCCGAAACGGTGTCGTTTCCGCCTCCGCAGTCTTCTTTCCCTCTACCTCTATCAACGGCGCCTCCATTCCCCGAACCGACGCCGTTTTCATCTTTCCTAAGCTTCGATTCCATCGAACCCCAATTTGAATTCAAACATAATTTGGCGGGAGAAGAGGTGGGGAGCTTATCTGATGTGCCGAAGCCTATGGAGGCCTTGTATGAGACTCCGATTCCGGCCTTCTTGTCGAAAACGTTCGATTTAGTGGATGACCCTTCATTGGATTCAATAATCTCTTGGGGTGTGAATGGTGATAGCTTCGTGGTGTGGGACCCTGTCGAATTCGCGAGGACGGTGTTGCCGAGGAACTTCAAGCACAACAATTTCTCGAGCTTTGTTCGTCAGCTCAATACATATGTGGGTACTTGATTTAATTTATCATTGGGATGATGCTCTTCGTCTGTATATTGTTGATATTTTGCTATCTTCTGCTATGTAATTTTTGGATTTCTTCATGTATTTTTTGTTCTCTCTTGGGATTTTTGTGGGTTTCTGTGTCCATGTTGATTCTGCAATTGTATATAGCTAGATACCTGTAAAGCTTGCTTTTATTTGTAATGTAATTTGTACAAAAAAAGAACAGAGGGGTGTAATTTTTGAACCCAAATTATTTCATATCTTGAGATTTTTCTTGGGTGAGATTTTCGTCGTCTTGGTGATGCATTGGACTCGTTTTAGTATTTTTAGAATGATGCTGAGATACTAAATAACTACCGAGACGACTGGTGGATTGGGATGTCCATCTATTCAGAGGTAGGCTTTAAGCTTCGATCAAACATTTACTAATCTTTATATATGTATGTAAATGTAACTGTTTCTTTCATGAACTCTTATATTGTGTAAATTTGTACTGATCTCATTACTTATGGTGCAATGCAGCTGTTCTGACTTAAGGTTATTGAGTTTGTGAATTTGGCTTCCTGTGTAGTGTTATTAAAATGCCAATGAATTTGTTCTTTGATTCTTAATTTCTTATTGGGAATTTGTTTTGATGCATATTTATAAATAGGGATTTCGCAAAATCGATATGGAGAAGTGGGAATTCGCAAACGAAGGCTTTATAAGAGGCCAGAGGCATCTATTGAAAAACATCCAAAGGCGCAAATCACCTCACTCTCACTCTCATCAGATTGGAAGTTCATCTGGACCATCTGGTGAAGCGAGCAAAGCTGCATTGGAGGGCGAAATCGAGCGGTTGAGAAAAGAGAGAAGTTTGATGATGCAGGAGGTAGTTGAATTGCACCATCAGCAACGTGGTACGGTACAATACATGGAGCTTGTAAACGAAAAGCTCCAAGCAGCAGAGCAAAGACAGAAGCAGATGGTTTCGTTCTTGGGGAAAGTTTTTCAAAACCCGGCAGTTTTAGCTCGTCTTCAGCAAACGAGGGAGCAAAAGACAATTATGTCCCCAAGGACGATGCGAAAATTTGTCAAACATCACGAGCCGGGTAGATCTGATCGACCCACCCAAGGGCATTGGGGTGACCTGGTCTTCGGTTCAGAGGATGTTCCTTTACGGGTCGAGGATATTGCACGAGATGATTTGGCAATGGTGCAAGAATTACTTATAAACCCGGATCAGGCTGAAGAAGATCCGACCCGTGGGCCAGTGGATCCGTTCATTAAAGGAAAACGAGTAGTGGATCCCGACCAGGGTCGAGAACCAGCGCCCGAGTATCTGATATCTTTTCCTGAGGACTGTGTGGAGAAGAGTGTTGCTGAGTTGTCCGCAGAAGGTGGTTTATGGAATACAGGTTTTGAAGCGGGTACGGGTATGTCTAGTTCCAACCCGCAGTTATGGAGTGACATTAATTATGATGTGGCAGAATTAGGTGGCTTATCAGATGTTTGGTATATGGATTCATTGCAGATAGCAGGAAGTTCAGGGATTGAGAAATGGCCAGATGAAGATGAGTTAGAGAATCAAGAGAGCCAGACTAGAGATGATAGTTCTAGGAAAATGGATCCATAGGAGTTTTACCCGTTTCTGCCCCATGGATCCTAGTATATATAGTTGGATTGATTGCATTATATAGTAATAAACTCTAATGTTATTCATTTATATTGTTTTTATTTGTTAATAAGTTCTATTGCATTTCTGATTTTCATTTATTGCTGTAATTATTTTATTTTAACTTAATTGTGTTGATTAATTTATAGTATGTAGAAATTGTGAGCTTAGATTGCATAAATACCTACTAATGGACATCATTTTAGGTTTGTGTATTTGCAGGTTTTGCAGGCTTTCATGGAATTAAGTTTGGTGGCAAGATTTGGGTGCTCCACCAGTCTACACAGGTGAGGATTTTCCAATGGAAAAGCATATGCATTTTCCTCAAACAGATTAAATTATTTTCATTCAACTATTTAAGATCATTTTTCATCTGTCATTTATATAGAATTGAGCGTATTACAAAATTATATATATATATATATATATGATTTATTTTGGCTTGGGGATTGATATTCGCATTTCTCTTTTTGATATTCACACTACACCTACCTTTATATCTTCATTCTTTTACGAATATACCCTTTTATTTATTAAACAATACTTGACTTAATTTATTTGATGGACAACTAATCTTTCCATCATTATTTGGAATTCTAGTATTAAAAAAGTGAAAAGCTTTTTTGTTAAAATAATATTAAAGAATTTTTTTTAAATATATATTAAATTTTTTAAAACCTTGAAGACGATGCCATTCAAGCCGTTTTCATTTTTTTTGGAAAGTTCATGAAAAATGAAAAAGGCTCCTTTTTCATGAATTTTATTTTATTTTTTCAGAATTTGTTAAAACAACACTCTATTATTTACGATGCAAATATAAAATTCATGAAGACAACTCCATCTTCATGAATTTTCCAAAATAAAAATAATAATAATAAAAAGAAAGTGATGAAAAAGGCTTCGATGGTGCCATCTTTAAATTAAATTTATAATATCTTAAAAAAAATTATTATTATTTTAATTAAAAAATCATTCACGTTTTTAATACTAGAATTCCAAATAATAATGGAAAGGCTTATTTATCCATCAATTAAATTAAGTCAAGTATTATTTAGTAAAGAAAAGGATATATTGGTAAAAGAATGAAAATGTAAAGCTAGGTGAAGTGGATTATCAGAAAGAGGAGTGTGAATATTAATCCCCTTTTGGTTTATCAAATGCAAATAGTTGTAAGTTGTGGATGATGAAGAATTGAGCACTTATGACTATTAAGATATGGAAAATTTCTGAACTAAATTAGTTTTTCTTTTGTTAAGTATTAGTCTAATCTGACCTTTACTTGAGTTACCAGGAAATGTAAACAACATAGAGGATAACGAAAAGATTAAATAGTTTATCATACTGTTAACCACTTGTGTTATCCTCTAAGGTACGCGAATTACTTCTATACAGGCTCTTTTCCCATGTCAAAATCATCATTAACCTTCTTAGGTATTTACCAAGGATTAAAATGACGCAGGCGCGCTTTTTAGGCATCAAATGCCAAGTGCAGTTCAATTCTCATCTGTCTTTCCTTTCCCTTTGGCTAACTTGCTTGCTGGAAAGTGCAATCTGGCTATGAGGGGGCGGGGTGCTCTCGTCTTCCTGTCGAATCCCCGGACACAGACAAACCCTGGCAAAAACGACAAAATAAATAAAAGATAGCTAACTATGAGTGACAGCATATGCTAGGTGAACAATTTTTTGAGGGGGGGAGGGGGGAGACCTCCAAATTGCTAAATTACTCTAATCTCATGCCTAGTGGATGCTTTGGTATTCAACAATCACGATGATGTATCTTGTTACATTGTAAGTTAATTATATGCATGGGAGGTGCAGAAAAGGTTAATATTAGTGCACTACGGATTCGTCTAAGTTTCAAGTAACGTTAATTTCATTGTGTGGGTCTGTAACTACAAGGATTCTGGTGAAAGTCCCTTCGTTTGGGATTCATTTACTTATCCTTCGATTCTTTTTATTGACTATTTTTCCCCATATAAGATGGTTAGTAGTGAAGCTTGGAAGGTAGATTTATCCTATTTAGATGATATACTGACTAGTTGTACTTCAAGATGCCTCATTTTCGTGGCACCTAAGTTTCTAGAGGAAGTAGCTAAAATGAGAACAATCTGATATTTGGGACATACCTCTCCAGAAGCAGTATTGTATACCTTCTGTCGACAGCCCTGATAAAACATAGAGACGAAATTACGTAGTGTTAAAAAATGTCTCTGTAATCAATTACTGTGTTTAGTTCCTCATATTTTCTTATCTTCTTACCTTTAAAAATAGTTGGTATTGACGTCCCAAAGTATACCGTTCGCCTTGGCAAATTCCATAACCACTCTCTTGGGACATCAATAGGTGCGAGGCTACTCTCATGGTCAGAAAATACCTGAAGACGAATAAATTTTATATATCCATTTTTTCTAATGTGAATATTATTTTATTTGAGCTAAAAGCTAGGTCTTGTTGTCACCTCATTCACTTGAAAGTATGTGCCATTAAGTGGAAAGCTTCCTCTCATGGCTGTCCTGCACGGTATCTGTTATGATTTTCAAAAAAGAACTGGCTTAGGAATTTTATTTAAACCAGTTCTCTTCTATTTAGCAGATTTTATGTTTTCCATAATAGGATTTATACCAAAAGAGTCCCCCTAACAGTATTGGAGTTTGCTTCTCGTAAACTGTTGCATGATAAACACTTCTCATCAGTGCATAATCCTTCGGACTCTTGGGAGCTACACATTCTTTGTGGTGGTTCAATAGAGTCCACAGTTTCGCCTGATTATGTATTTAAGAGAACTAGTTAGTTGTACCTTTGAGTAGCATTCTAATTGAATATTCTTTTCTTTCAGAAATTTCATTTTGGTTTCTACAAATCCTCTGGTAATCGTAGACTAATTGGATTTTCATACCAGGGGTCCATATCGCGAGTAGGTACGGGGAGGGATCATCCGGTTCTCGTTTGTCCATCTGCATATTAAGAAATTATAGTTGGTGAGGAAAATAAGAATGTAGGCACAAAATATTTTATATTAAACAAGCTGATATAATGTTACTAACCCCTTGTAGTAGAGGATGTGAATCTGGAAGCTCATAGCTGTGCAAAGAGATTATGATTAATAAGATGCTTGTAGGATTACCACATATTTATCATGCTCCAGAACAATTAATTTATTTGTAATATGTTTTTCTTGAGTTCTGAGTACTAATTGCAGCTTGCTGGACTTCTGTTCAAAATGACGAGTACGCTCACAACATGATGTTGGCTATTAAATTACCATTGTGATTCTGGAGAAATTCTTGCCCAGACCTGACCGAACCTAATTAATTAAATAACAAGTGTTATTATACTTGCCTTGTGATTGATCACTCTCACTGGAGTGTACATCACATGGCAACTGCGATTCACTCACCTTGTTAATAACTTGGGTTTAGCCAAATCTGGTTTGTGCTAGAATTTTCCGTGGTTCTGATGTGGTGACTAGCAAATTATTTTTAGAATTAGCAGCATATACTTACACTTGATGCTCTGTTCTGAGCCGGCTCATGTTTTTAAGTTTAGGCACAGGTATTGAAGCAGCTTCCCGAGTCAAAGCGACCAATGCCTTTGACATATCGCCCTCTAGGAGTTCTGTATTTTGCTCCATGATCTTCTGCAAATTTTGAGTGAATACTTCCATGTTGAGATGGATAGTAGGAATTTCGTCAGGATCTTCATAGATAGAATTCTCAATGTCACATTCTGAAACTTGTGTATGGCTTGGTTCTGGTGAGGCTGGCACTTCAATAATAGGCTCTGGTGTAGCTGGCTCTTCAATAATGGGCTGAGAGTTGCTAGCTCCTGATTTATCAACCATTTGATTAGCCTGCGGTGAAGGCAACTGCAAGGTATTCATACTTCTCATTGGGTTTTGCTCTTCTGTTTTAGTTTCTGTTGCACTCACGATGCTTTTCTCAGCTGGTGCTGGGAGAGCGAGTCTCGCACTGCATGCATTTTCATTACATTCCATTATTTTATGATAGAATTTACAAGACAACTAGATCATTGTTTCATAGCTTCTTTAAAGTGGATACTGTTATTATTATTATTATTATTATTATTATGTCAATTTTAATTATTGCAGTTTACGTAGCCTATCCACATTTGTTTTTCTCATGCATTTTTCAGTAGTAAAAGGTAGATTGAAATTTATAATTCCTGGTGTTTCTAATAATTTGGGTCCTCAAGTAGATACTTGATGCTCTCTGAGATAATGAATAGATATTTGTTTTTCATTGGCTCACATCATAAGGTAAAGCAAATATTACATCACAATAATGGAAGAAAGGAGATCTTGTGGTTCAGACAATACGTAGTACGGAATGATGTGCAAACCTCGCAAATGCGCTTGCAAAATGTCTGCATTCTCCCCTCATTGGACATGCATTGCAATTTGGTTTGTTCTTTGTGCAAAATACCTGTCAAAGACAACTCTGTTTCTTTTAGCTTATTTGTATATTAATCACTGATCTTCTTGGGATACTCAAAACATATCAACAATTATGCCATACCTTTCCAAAAGTAATCATTTGATAATGCAGCTCATATCTGTAACAAAAGAGCATAACAGATCATTGCAAGGCACTCTCAGTTTATAGTGTCTATTCAGCATAAATTTTTTATTGGTGATTTTAGCTATAAAAATCTAAAAATATATAGTTACAGTGTTTTCTGGTCAAGCTTGCAGAGCCTAGGCCACAGATATTGTTGAATAGACTCCAAAACAGGGTACCTATACAAAGATAGCATCATTAGTCATTCTATATGGTGCTAAATTATTAAAATATAGCAGTCTTGAAAAACTCACAGTTCTAGCAGATGCAGCTGAAGTGACTCGGGCAATGGCTGAAGAGGGACCCACCCTAATCTTACTGCTATTCGACCAACATTGGTGTCAACCTTTTCGAGTGCAGAAAATACATTGTGTGAGTAAACTATCATCGATATCAAGTTAATGAACTGTAATAAAGATACTTACTGGAAAGGCAAGATGGTGAAGGGTCAAAAGCCGTACACATTCCACACTCTTCAACCCCAAACCCCTAATGCTCAGAAGATACTCTCTAGAAAAATTTAAGAAACATTAGTCCTTTATGTCTTTTAAGTTAATGAACACCATTCGAGAAATCTCAAAGCTTACTTTGCTTTGTCTGGTGGAACATCTCTAAGCCATTCCAGATCAATGCTTCCGTGGTCTCTAACAAGGCGGTTGAGGAAGTCCTGCACAATATTTGAATTGGTCGTTGCAGATGGCTTAAATGAACAAGTAATTGATATTCCAATTTAGATATTAAAAATCATGACTCTAGATATATATATTTTTTCTTTTTTCAAATTTTCGGATGCAAACCTTGATTCTCTCTGCCAATTTATTGTTCATTCCCCTATCTCTGATAGTATGAGCAATCTCGCTAACATCAGCACATCTTACAGCATCCCAGTCAGCCGAATCCATTGTGTTGGCTGTTCCCTCTCTTTTTCTGCCACCTGCCTGTGCCTGTTTTCTCAATTCATCCCAATCAACTGAGTTCTGTTTCTCTTTTCTAATTCTTTCTCCTCTTGCTTTAGTTCCATTAACCGTCTTGCCGGTATGATACTCGGGGTCTTTATTTGACTTAACTTCCTTGAGCTGAGATTTTCTTGAATAATCAATATTGCTACTACTACCCGTAACATCTATCAAATTTTGTGGCCAGCTTGGTATGTTTGAGATCTCATGCATTTTATAATTATTCTCTTGATAAATAATCTTTTGTGGTACTTGGCCTGTTTGATTTTCAACTATCTTCTGATTTTTCTCATTTTGTCCATTGCTACTTGTATGAGCATTTGGACTAGATTTTTGATCGTCTTCAGAGCAAAGAGAAGAGTTTTCTGATTGCACTTGTTCACTCTCATCAGACCCTTTTTCGCATTCGTTTCCATAAACACCATGAAGTACACTGCCAGCCATCTGTAAAAGCTTCACAAAAGAAGTAGAGCTGCCAAACCTACTTGGGTCAACCCCAGATTTCGGCTTTTCTTCTAATGTGCTCAGAGAGCAAGATTCAGCTCTTTCAGTGCTTTGTGCATTTGGGGAATCTGCTGAGTTCTGAGAAGATATCACGGAAGTCTGAGAAGAAAGTGCATCATCTATGTCTTTTCCACACTCTGTTGTCAAGCTCATTGACTTATTTCCACTCTCTTCCACTAGTTTTATCCCATCATCTTCAAAGATGTAAAGCGTTTCAGCATCCTCATCAGAGACTGGCTTATTTGGGACATCTTTCTCCAATCCAGAATCAGAATCCAACAAACACACCTCAGGTTCTCCAATTTTGGTGCTTACCCTCTCTTCGTGTGAGTCTGCAAGGTTGGTCTCTGACTGGAGGGGAAATCTTGCAGCAAGTGACATGAATGCAGAGCTGCAAAAGTCGGTGAGTACATTAATATTGTTACACTTGGGCTGTTGGGCACTCAGAAGCTAACTTATGGATAAACGTATAGAAAAATTTAATATAGCAAATTCAACCAACCTCGAAAGATGATCTGAAACATTCTGAGTGAGGAAAACACCAACTACGGAGTCAATAACTGATCCCTTCCATGGAGAAAATTGCCTGTCTCCTGTGAAACAAAATTATAACAATCTTAAGGTTTGAAAAAATTGATAGTAGGAGAAGTGAACATTATTTTGCTTAACACCTTTTAGTGCCGCTTTTCTGCTATTAATTTAGATAAAGAGTGCACTATTTCCGCAAGACAAATTATCCTTCTATATCCACTCTTGAGATCGGAAAGGTAAGAAATGGATGTTGAAAATGGTAATGAATTGTCATAGATTGTATTCTTAATATAACTTTCTATCTTAAATGTTCCGTGTGTAACTTTCTATCATAGTTTGTTTAGTCTAGTCTAGTTTATAGGTGGAACTGTTGTCTTCTTACATAGGGACAATCTGACAGTTGTGTGTGTCCTGGTGTGATTTGCTCCAAACTTGCCTACCTATGATTCAAACATGTACTAATGTGTGTGTGTGCATGCATTTGTTGACTTTGTTAATCCATGTAACTTATTTACTGTGGTTTGCTTCAAACTCAATCAATACTATCACTAGTACTTCCAGTTTTAACCAATTCTATCTTCTATTATGGGAAGATCCAGTGGTAGCTATTTTTTTTTTTAATAGTCACCTGGAAGGTAAATTTGATGCTGTGCATATACCTTGTACAAGATGCATGCGTGCAATGAATGAGTCTGCTCTTCCATTGAAAACTCTTCGTTCTTCTTCCCACCATTTTGCCTTTTCTTCATCTGTTCCATCAATGCCTTCACTGTTTATGTTCTCTAACAAAAGTTTCCACACTCTAGTTGTCTCATCATCAAGGTCAACTTTAGGCCGTGGCTTTCTTCTTCTAACTTGATCAAATGAACTATTGAAAGGGATAACAGCTCCACTTTTTTGATATGGAACAAGGGCACCTGGCTCTTGATAAAGCATATGATATGATGCCATGAATGCATTCTGCGTTTGTGCTCGTACTTGGCTGCTTTCTCTATTTAGTTCAAGTTGGTTAAGTTGCTCAGTGATTGACTCAATGGGGGACACACATTTCCATGTTATAGCCAGTGGTGGTCCTGCATTAAATGTTGCAAAAAAGTCAGAGTGATATCTACTTTCTAAAATTGTTTTTCCTGAAGTAACATTATCAATTACCTGGAAATTCATGTTGTGTATAAATATTTTGCACTGTTGAAGTGATAAGCATGCTTCTCTTTGACCGTTTCTTTGTTGTCATTCTTGAGCGAGCATCAGCTACAAGGGCTCGCATGCATGTATGTGGTTCATGTAGAATTGCAATGCCTTGTTTAATTCTAGATGATGTTGCTGCTCTGCTAGGCAAAGCTGGAAGTTCTTTACATATTTCTAGCAGAGAAGCTAAATCCCGTACTCGAGTAGGGCCCTTAGATCTCTTCTTTTTAATCCTCTCTGCAGGTCCCAATGCTAACAGACTTGCAAAAAATTGCCGCTCATTTTGAACATGAATACCATGAGTTGCAGGGTTATTCATTAGCAGATTACTACCTTCACTTTGAGCAACTGAAGACCCCTGATTAGCTCTTGATGTCGACAGCTTTGCACAAGAATTTATTACAGGCTGTCTTTCAAGTTGCACTTGATTGTCTGAGGCATTTACTACGTACTGCAAGCTGGATATTTCCATATTGTGTCCCTTCCCAGTCCTCTTTCTCTTATAAATTGCTGGAAAATGCATTCCAAGAGTGCTATCATTCTTATCTGCATTTTGTGAAAATATTGAACCGTATGCCTGAAAGGAATTGTAGAACGTCCCATTTGTATTTCCATTGTAGAGTTCTGCTTCAGCAGTTGTTCCCATGTGTTGTCTTTTCAGACATCTCGCTTGTCTTTCTGGGGTCATACATGCACTGCTTCCAATGGAATCATTTGTATCCGTTAATGTCCACTGGCTGTCAGGATTTACTGTCACTTTAGCAGTATTTGCCTCTTTATTGTGTGATGCATCTGAGAAAATTATTTGGCATTTTCCTCTGGTATATCCACTTTGGTCCACATGCACAGTTGTTGACTGATCTTTTGCATCGAGGTTCTCTTGTGATTCCATGTCACAATTAGAAGATGAAATATTTGAGGAGCTTTCATCTCTCATTTCATTTTCCAAGTTGAAGTTCAAAGATCTTCTGCAGGTCCTTCTGCTACGCGTGGAGGTCTTCTTATCTGCTGTTTCAGGGGTTCCCTTATCCATGGTATATTCATGTTTGTCGACTCCTTTTCTTCTCACATACTTCCTTTTTCCCACTGGGGTGTCCTTAGAATCAGGATCATTCTGTTTTGAACCAGCTCCACCGGTTTCCACTTCTAAGGGTGTATTGGTAAGATTTTCGACTCTGTTTGTTCGAGTATACTTTCTCTTGGCACTTGTGGTTTCCTGTGGAACAGTATGTTTTTCTGTGCTTCGTTTAGGAGTACTTTTAGATCGGCCTTCTATTATGACTTTCGGCCTGTGCTTTCTCCTCCTTGGCTTCTGCTGTGGTGTTTTGCTCAAATCAGCATCCTCAGTGCCTCCCTTGTCAGGCTTGTGATTCTCCTGCAGTTGTGTGGATGTGGTTGCATTCAATTGATTAGCAACCAGTTGAGACTTCTTGTTCTCCTCTTGAAGTTCTTTTACTTCATCCTGCTCAATGTTGTTCTCTTGTTTATCTTTTGCTGCAGGCACTTCGTCTATGCTTAAATCTGCCCGCATGTACTCTTTTTTGTTGGTCTTCTCTGGCGTTATAGGCTCAAATTGGGATAGTATACTCTTGCTCGAGGATGCATCTGTAAGTGGTGTATTAAGGTCGAAAAAGGGCCTCAATGGAATAGAACTTCCATCTGCTGGATATATGTACAAATTTGTGTTAGCGGGATAATGGAAATACAAATTTGTATTGTTACACAGACATTTTTGAGATTTTTTACTATCAACATATATATTTCAGTCTAACAGTTATTAATATAAAACAATGCAACACTCACCTGTGAGAATATCTGGTGCATTATTGAATCCCATGTTGGATTTTGTTCCAAGCAAACTCTCTATATATGGTGGAAAAGTACTTCCAGTACTCTTTTTAGACAGACTACCTTCAATTTGAGGGCGAAAATTCGGAAGGGAAGTGCTGGCAGTTGCAATAAAATCAGATTGTACGTCTACGTTCTCTATTGTTGTACTGCCTAATCCATGTGCTAGAGCCAAAAGACTTCCAAAAGACATATTCGTCCATTTGTCTGCATCATGTATCGAGAATTCGTTGTATATGCTTAAATCTTCTCCATTTACACGGGAATTTGCAGCCTCACATGCTTGCCAAGTGTGTAAATTGTCCCCATGAATGTGTGAATCGGAGGACTCGCCCCGTTGCCATGTGTTGAAATCACTGTTACTCGAGTTATAAGGATTTTGTAAGCCAAAACTCGAAGATAGTCTTTGAGATTGAGCTTCTTGCAGGAAATCTTCTACTAATCTTGCTGATCCATAACAATTTGTTTCCGCAACCTGGTTAGGCTGAATTGTATGGTTTTCTTGCCAATTTGTGCAGATCGGCTGCTGTCTGGTCGAATCGGGCTTTGCCGGGGTTTCAGGAAGCCAATAGCAATCAAGCTTGACGTCTTTCAATTCCGAAGCTGTGTCTTCTCTTCTAACGGCCATGTCGTAGTTAAAAATTCTTCTTTCCTCCTCCAGTTGTAATATTTTCTGTCCTCTCTGGAGCCACCTAAAACTTATCTTTTATCTCACATGAATATATGACTTTTAGTGATTTTTCTTCAGAAATAACTGCATTTCATGACATCTTCCCTGCGAGGTGAAAAATTGGTTGAACTGAAAAAAGAGTTTTTTTTTTTGTTGGTAAAAGCTGAAACAAAAAAAATGGTATTTACAATAGAAAAACGAGAAACTGAAAAAAAAAATGTATTTTACGGAGAAAAATAGCAAATTATATTTAAACAGTTTTTTCCTTATCCTGGAAAAACACACAAAGCAATTCCAGTCAAGAGATCTCTGATTTAGAAAAAAATTAAAAATAAAACCAGAAATCATCAGTTTTTCTGTTTGGTAGAACAGTGACGAGAGAGACGAAACTTCAACAACATTTAATTATTCATGAATTTCATATATATACATATATATATGTATATAAAGCTATGGCTTTTCGAGCTACAAGATTACCTTAAAAAACCAAAAAATGGAAAAAATCTAATCTATTTACGAAATTCATACAAAATGTCATTCTTATCTGCTCCAATTCTTCGCAGAAAGTACAGAAAACTGAAAGTATTAATCAAATTAGAAAACATTACGATCAAACGCACCTGATTATTGAATTCCGTTCAAGATCTCATGGAGCGGTGGACGGCAAAGCAAAAACTGAAAGCAGAGTGTTTTTCACAGAGAGAGAGAGAGAGAGTGTGGAGAGAGAAAGTAAGAAAGACCTGAGATTTTATTCATGTAGAGAGAGAATCTTTAAACTGATAACTCTCTTTTTTTTTCTGGTAAACGACTTTAAATAACCCCACTAAAATAGTGAGGGTGTATTTTTCTAAGATTCACGCGAGAGTGAGTTTGCTATTAGTCACATAGAGCGAGCGCGGGAGAACAAGAGCGTAACTAACTGCATATTCTGTTACACAACTATATAATATGTCACTGTTATATTTAAAAATGTGGTGAGAGAATTCTCGTATTATATAGTTATGTAACAGAAGTTTTGAACTGAACTAACGAAAGGGTAAGTAGTAGAAACTTTAAATAATGATTTTTTCAGGATGCGGAAAATTGAAAAACATAATTTGAGTGAGTGTTGAATGATAATATAATTTGAATTACGAAGATGTGTTGTGATAGTTAAAGTGTCGCTTACTTGAATAGTCTGAGGAAAATAGCGGGATGATTCTAATGTTGTCTCAATTGACGGATTTAAATTTGAAGAATGAATTTGAGAAAATGATTTCAAATAATTTCAAATTAGGTGGATTTGAAATCCACATTACGATCGAAAAAATAGCAGAATATGAGTTTCAAGGGATTTGAAATTTATTGTAATTGAAACACCATCCAAACAAGCCTAATTAATTTATTGATGAATTTGAGATATCTAAGTTTCAAACCATTCAATCCAAATTCCAAACACAACTTAAATAAATTATATCGAGAATGTTGCTCCTGATCCATGCATACATAATAATAGATTAATTAGGGTATCAAATGTAATTTGGGAGCTAAAACAATAAAACAGGCGTTTGAAGCGGTGTCAAGAAGACTCAATCCAAAGTGAGTCTTTAACGGACGTTAGTGCACCGTCAGATAAGGCGATGACACCGAGGACTGAAAATTGATGTTGATGCCATTGGTGGGACCCCCTTAGAGCACGGTTTTCTAACTTGGGCGTTGGGATAAAAAATTCATTTAATAAGTTTGGTTTGTGCAATTTATTGTGATTCCCACTCAAGCGGTGGTGACTCATTTGCTTTCAAGGAAACAGCAAGTTAGTTTTGTTCGTTGACAGGTGGGCCCTACATTCAAAAATTAGTTAACGAGAAAATTGGAGGGAAAATTATTCATTATTATTGTTGTTGTCGTTGTTAACGGCGTTATATATTTATTTGAGACAGTATTATTTCAACATATAAATTTAGGGGTGGCATGATGTATTGGACATTTGGACCCACTGGTCCAATCAAATCCAATTACTTTTGGTTTTAATTAGGTTCTAAGTCTTCAATTTTCCGTGTTAGTTGGATCTTAAGTCTTTCCATTATTGTAATTTTGACTTTATCATCGGTTTATCTTGGAAATCAAAATGGGGTCAATTAAAATATTGTCAAATTTATGTTCAGTTCCGATTATATTTGTTTTCTAATTTACATATTGTAAATATTTTTAATAGACATTTTTATCCTCTATATTTTATTAGTGACTATATCTTAGGGTAAAAAGTATTTTCGCTTCACTCTATATTACTAAGAGCATTTTGCCCCAACTTATGTAAAATGTGATACTTCACTCCATTTAACGTTCTCTGATAAAATCTTTTTGAATATGCCGACCGAATTTGTCAAAAAAATTGCACTTTGCACCCTTCCATATGACATATATACACCCAACTTCTCATTCAATTTGCACCCTAATTATCAACCTAGAATTAACGAAATGATTCATTAGTTAACCACTAATTGGGTACTTCTGGGCAATAATAGAGAGCTATTCTTATATTTTCTTGTAAGGAACTTATTAAACAATTAATTGACCATAATGATCCTACTCAACATTAGAAATCAATTATTTAACTATTATCTAACTATAAACTAGGTGAAGAAAAGGATTTATTTTGTTAAAGTACTAAAACAGGGGACTGCTCTCCCACTTCTGTTTTACATGTGGAATTAACTAAAATAAATATAATGAAGGTAAATGATCACATAATCAGTAGCATAATTAAGAAGCCATGTAGCATGAGCATCGCGTGACACAAATTGGGACGGGATATTCCAAAAGATTCCGCCGACGATGATCAAATGGAGTGAAGTGTCACATTTTACATAGGTTGGGGAGTCGGGTACTAAAACTTTTAGGTTGAGGGGCAAAGTGCTATCAACAACATTGGTTGGGGGAATGTTTTTTACCCTATAGCTTAAAGGTCAAATTTCCTACCGACTCCCTCACTTTAGTGATAATTATCAAAAATTCTTTTATTTTTTCAAAATTACACAAGCCCCCCCTCTTGTTAAGGCATTATTATAACTACACCCATCGTGTATTTACAAAAATTCAACCCTTGTAAACCTTACTAATAGACCCCTCGAGCAGATCTCGTTATAATTTTCCAAAAGTTAGGGAAATTTTGATGTGCACGCAATTCACCCAATCATAAATCAAAAATCCTAAAGTCTCCACAATTCCCACCCTAACTGAAATTCAATCACAATCTTCTCAGTCCTCTTTTATTATTGGAGTAAGAAGTAATTTCATGAATATATATATTTAATCTTAGTACTCTTTAGTATGCTATTTATCGGTTTCTAAGTGAATACTTGTTTCTAAGTGAATACTTATTTGTACGTGATTGGTTTGAGTTTCGATAAATTCTATTGTAATAATTAAAAAGTGTTAATGTATGAAAAATGACATGAAGTACTTGTTTAAAAATGTTAACATTTCGCAATTAAGAAAGTGTCACCCTGGTCTTTTTCATTTTTAGTTTTAAGAACTTCGTCGTTAATGTTACACGATGCATCACGTAAACCTTTCATATCTTGCACCACATTTAATTTTACAACTAGTTTGTAAATATTTCACACAAATGTTTAATGCATTACATAAAAAATAGCCATTAATGATTAATTTTGACATATAATATTATATAAAAATACTCGTCAATTGGAGAAGTGACTTATTCGAAAATTTCATTACCAAACAAGTAATGTTTTTACAATTGAACTTCCATCACCAAAAGTCCATTTAAAAAGTGTTTCCAAACAATATATCATTCTTTGAGAAGAGGGCTTTTTAGCCGTCTTCTTCTAATTTTTCACTTCCAAACTTCTTCTTGTATCTCTCACAAACACATTTTTCCTCACTTTGTTTACTGTTTCCATTATCATATTATTTAAAACTCTTATCACATCCATGATACACATACATATATATAATTGAAAAATACTTTTTACTTTTTATACGCATTCTGAACTTAACGAATAATACTCGTATTTTTAAGTCGAACCGTTTAGTACATGTACTTTACATATTCCTACTATACTTGACAAATAATACTACTCTAATTTTGACCCAAAAAAATTATTTTCTTTATTTAAAGTTGGAAAACTATAATTAATTTTTATAAGTTCTATTTCGTATTATACAATTATCAACTATGAACATTAATATTATCAAGATATTAATTATTGTCAATAATGACAAGTATAAAATTTTATTTTTATAAATTAATAGTTAGTACAGGAGATATATCTTATGAATTTATATAAAAATAAGTCATATTTTTACTCTCAAATAATTCATGCATTCATATTAGACACGTACATCAGTTCTCTTTCCCCTATTTTTTAGACAATTTTTTTACCATAATTTTCAACAAATTTTTGTAATATACCAGTGCATATTAAATGACAATTTTTTTCTATCTCGTGCTTTAACTAAATAGCGTTTCCAATAGTTCCTCATGTAATTATTTATTTATAAATGTTTCATGTAGATATATAAAACTAAAAATACAGTAAATAACATATAAAATTAGTCAGATTTTTTTTATAATGGTTGAGAAGCAAATTATTTCTCATTGCTAATCGTTTATATTCTTTTTGTTCTTTTAAAAGAAAAATCCAACACCATTGAATTGGCATTGTTGTTGTGTCATTAGGCATTGATAGGCAATGTGTTACATGTTGTTGTTGGCACTTAGAGAGAGAAAAATGTATGTATAGAAAATGTGATTTGATTGTAAAAGTGCAAAATCTTTTTAACTTTGATGATTGCGAATGAAATGACAACTATAATAATTGTTTGGTTAGATATCACAAGTACATCCTAAGATGCACGTATGATTTAAAATATTTTACTTAGCTTTATCTCAATATTAAAAATTCGTTGTACAATCACTTTCAAAATTACTTAAAAATGTCTTTTTGATCCCCATGTATTTTTCAGTCATAACTCAAAGTTTTTTTACATATGTTTACCAAATATATTAGCTTCTCAACTGAAAAGGATCATGAGTCTTAGTTTTACTATTTAGAGGAAATTAAGTCAAATACCTCGAAGATTACGAGAGCGCTTGGTTCTAGTTTTAATCGAAAATTCCATTTATTATGTACTAGTATTTCTAACATTAATTTTCTATTAAGTGCTTATAGACATTAAAATACGAAGTGAAATAGCTTTTTGACCAAAATAAGTTGGCTTGAGTGAAATAGACTATCGTCGCTTAAGTGAGATGTCTTGTACTCAAACTTTGTGGATGCACAAAATTTTTTTAGGAGAGGTCCCGCAATTCTGAAACTCTAATTGCAGAAAATATGCTTGAATACTAAGCAACTGGGTCGAAGTCGGGCTGATGGGCCGGAGCGCGGATCCTAGGCGGGTCAGTTAATATAACCAGCTGGGCTTGAAGTGAGAATGGGCCAGATATTAATGTGAAATATATCACATCACACATGTGAAGTAATTATTAAAAGAATTTATCAAGCCCAATCTTGCCACTTTTGGCTTGGGCCCACGACTAGGCCCAAACATCAAACCCGCCTTATTCCTCATAAATAGCCATCCATTTTGATTTTAGGAAAAATGACTAAAATCCCTCAAAAATAAATTTTGTATCTAAAAAATCCATAAAAATAATTTTCAATCTGAAAAATCAAATTTAACAATTTTTCATTTGAAAAAAAAATCAAAAAGTTAAAATTAACAATTCATATTATTTTTTTCAAAAAAAAATAATCATTTTGAATTTTTCAAATTGATAAATTGTAACACTGCAATTATCTAAAAATGCTCTTTTTTAATCTCTTAAAATATTTAAAATTCTGAAAAATTCGGAACTAAAATTATAGTCGATATGAATTATCAATATAAAAGTATTAAACAAATAAATTTGTATACAAAGTACAATTGATTAATTTTTTTTTAATTTAGACGAGGAGGATACCTTGACCCGATAAACTCGGGCTGATATTTTTTTAATTATGGGCCACACAGATCCTATAAAATTCCAAATAAGGAGAGAAAATTCACAACTTGTGACAACATGTGATTGAATCCAGGACTTCTCACATGAAAGTGGATACTGATACTACTAGGCTAACAAATCTTGGGTAGAATTGATTAATTTTTAATCCAGAAGACTAAAATATGCAAAAGTTTTCATATGTTTTTTTATTTAAGAATTGAAAGAATTTATCAAGCCCAATCTTGCCACGTTGGCCAGGCCCAAACACCCGACCCGGCCTATTCCACAGAAGTACGCCATCCCATTTTGATTTTACCATAGTCCGCGCCACAGAGTATCAGAACCCACTCTATTTATTTCAATTTTTCAACCCTAGCAACTGCAATATAGTAGTATTTGAACTCTGCCTCACTCCCCCCTTTCTAAACCCTAAACTCACTTTCTCTCTCTAAAACCCAGGTTTCTCTCTCTCTAGCTCTCACATGGAGTTTTGGGGTAAGTCTCTCTCTGATTTTTCTTTCTTGTTTCAGTTATAGTGATTTCAGGATTATATATATATATATGTGTGTGTGTGTGTGTGTGTGTGTGTATATTTGACTGTTTATTCATTTTTTTGTCATTTTTTACTACTTGCAACTGTTATTATAGGTTGTTTATATGCGTATGATTTCGTATGCTTAAGTGCTGTTGTTTTGATCCATCAGAATAAGATAAACAGAAGGGGATGTTAGCATTTCATTTTGTAAAGGTGTTTTAAAAAATTTGTTTCTCCTTCAAACATTAATTAAGTAGCATTTCATTTTGCTGCATTTGATAATAGTAAGTAATGCGTTCGATTATTTTTACATGTGACTTGATTCCTTGTTTTTGTATGAAGTGTATCGAACCGTTGTGCGATTTCGTGCTGTAGTAACATTTTGAAATTGATTGTCTTCTGCCTTAAAAGTATTTTGGTGAAAACATTTTCGTCAATTTGTGATTTCCAGGTGTTGAGGTGAAAAGCGGGGAGCCTCTCAAGGTCTTGCCCGGTGATGGCATGGTTTTGCATCTTTCTCAGGTATACATACAATTCTGTTTTTGACAAAAATTTATGTCTGCACGTTTTTTCGGGTAATTTAAAATGTCTTTATTCCTGTACAGGCTTCTCTTGGTGAGGTGAAAAAGGAGAAAGGCAATGAATCTGTCTGCTTATATGTGAATGTTGATGGAAAGAAACTTGTTCTTGGAACACTATTCACCGATAAGTTGCCTCAGCAGCAATTTGACTTGGTGTTTGACCAAGATTTTGAGCTGTCACACAACTGGAAAAATGGAACTGTCTACTTTTATGGATACAAAGCCAGTAACCCCTTTGAAGAAGAATATCCTTAGTATATTTTTCAGCAACTTCAAATATCTGCTTGTTTATTGTGATTGTGAATATTATGTATTGTTAATTTTCATATGAATATTTTTCCTTGACTCTTTGTTCTCCTCCGCTGCCACTGAGTTGCCCGAGGGAGAATCTGGTGACTATTTTTCTCTTGTCCATGATTTCTTCTGTCTATTGCTCCCCTTGACCCCTCACTTGTGTGTGTGTCTATATATATATATCTGTCTTTTTTCCTGTTTCTTTGTGTTGTGACTTGTTTGCTTAATATTATGCCAGATGAATCTGATTCCGAAGAGGATATTCCACTCACTGTTGCCAATAATGGTACAAGAGTTATATCTTTTTTGCTAATTGTTTGTAATTTGAAGTTTCTACTAAAATAAAATTTTCATATGGAATGTTAATTTGTAGGAAAACCAGAGACAAAGCCTAAGCAAGAGAAACCTGCAGCAGCTGAGAAGGCCAATGCCGCAAAAGGTAAGGCGTCTGATGCTGGTAAGCAAAAAGTGACAATTGTGGAGCCAACTAAAGATGATGAAAGCAGTGATGAAGACTTGATGTCTGAGGATGAAGACGATGACTCTGAGGTACACACTCAGTCAATTTTAATGTGTAATAATGCTTTATGCAAGTTAACGTTCTTCTAATTGTGAACTTGTTATCAGTTGACTACGGATAAGCTTAGTATCATTCATTCATCTGACTGTTAGGTTCATGATTGGTCTGACATGAAATGTATCGTAGCTTGTTTATATCTCCTTCAGATGAGGAATCATCATAAGTTCTTTTCACTTTTAGTAGCTCTGCCTAGTTTGGAAGTTTGAAGTACATATGTGATATCTCTTTAGCTTGTCTTTTCTTTCGTATTCTCCATCCATTTAAGGTTTGATTGAAAAAAACTTTTGGGTTCTCTCGAAGCTGTCATGTGATAGTATCGCTATTGGTAAAAATGTGGGTTCCATTCATATGATTTATTGTAACTCCCTAGATAATCTGAATAACTATTAGTGTAGGACCAAGTATCATAGTTTTATGCCCACATGTTTTGGCCGAGTTAGATTTGGATTTACTATTCTTTGAATTGGTTTTGTTGCTTCCTTGAGATACAGTGATGTTATTTTTGGGAAAAGTTAAGTGCTTGATCGTGCATATGCTTCAATGTTGCCTTACCTCTTACCAAAACATAGCTAATTACTGTTAAATTACAGGATGTGGATGGTGAGGATGGCTCTGATGACGAATCTGATGAGAGTGACGAAGAGACCCCAAAGAAGGTAATTTGCTACACATTGCACTCTGATATCCAATGCACCGAAGGTGATGTTGTATGATGTAATTTGGCTGTTAACTCTACCTTGTTTCCCCTGAAGGCTGAACCGAGCAAGAAAAGACCTGTAGAATCTGCTATCAAAACACCTGTTCCAGACAAAAAGGCAAAAGTGACCCCAGAGAAAACTGGTAATGCTCTTCTTTGACACTCCTAATACTTTTCGGTGTTCTATTGTATTGCTTCATTTTTAATGTTTGGTCCACATATCTCAGCATAAGATTATTTATTTGACCAATTCCAACAATATATATTCATAGACTATTTTAGAAATTAATTTCTCTATCGGAATCTGTTTGGTGAAAATGTCTGCCAATTCTGCTTTTGCGTAATATATGATTTTCTTCATGCAGATGGAAAGAAAGGTGGTGGGCATGTAGCTACACCTCATCCTGCAAAGCAAGCTGGGAAGACTCCTGCCACCAAGCCGAACCAGCAGACACCAAAATCAGAAGGACAACATTCCTGCAAGAGCTGCAATAGGTAAATATTGTTGCAATTCTAAAAATTTAATCTTATCGTAAATGATAAAAATTATCAAATTAATTGTTTGGTGCAGGAAATTTGGTTCTGATAAAGCCCTGGAGTCCCACACAAAAGCTAAGCATGCTGATGGAAAGTAATTTGGAACGCATTTGACTGCGATTTTGCTATGGATGGCATTTTTGAGAGGAAATTCAATATTTCGATGTGTGTAAAGGGAGGGATTAGGGTCTGAAGTCTAATTTACCGTTTTGGGTTTAAAAAAAATCTATCTAGCGGGATATTTCTTTTTCGGCTGCATGGGTTTTAGACTATCACTCGACTGTTGTCTGATGAGACTTTATTAGTAATCCTTTTGCGGAATGTGCTAAAGGTCATGTCGCTGTCAAGTTTTCTTTCATCACTTTTATGCCTTTCTTGTGTTCGTATATTTATCCAGTGCAGTTTGGGTTTAGCTGTTCTTGGGGTCTTTATTATACTTACAGATTGTGCCATATAAGTATTAACTCATCTGTAGTGTTGCATGTAAGCCACATAGTTTGATTTCATAAACATCTCAATTCATCTAATGATATCGAGAAAAGGTACTTGGAGGCTTATCATCCAATCCTACAATTTGTAGGCATATGAAGATTAGGATTGCTGGTAAGCCTTTGGGAATGTTTGATTATGTGGGATTGTTCTAAGCCAAAATCTCTTTAACATGGGCGATCTCTGACCAACAAAAGATAATGATATTCGGCCAAACATTTTCTTCCAGATTAAATGCAATTCACTTTCTGCACTCCTCTTCTGCCAATTCTGATTTTTCGAACTCTTTCCTAGCTCAATTGTTGTGATGTGTCTTAAAGTCGTAAGTTCAAATTTAGCAGAAGGACCATACTCCATCTTGACATTCATTATATTTTATACTTTTTTCATTAATAGTGAAATTTTGTAGACGTAGACAATTGTGGAACCACATAAATACTTGTATCGTTTAATTCTTTATGCTTTTATTATCGTGTTTGTTCTGGTTTCAAGTAAATGGCAGTTTGACTATCACATGATACAATAGAAACTGGTATCTATATAAAATGATTACAAACACAATATTGATACAAGTCCATAACGAACGCTCTCTCAATATCAATAATTTGACAACTTCAATTACTTTAATTCCATCAAATAAAACAGAACACGCTTCTCACACAATCCCAAGACATAACCAAACATGGCCATTATGCAATCATGGAGATCACTACACCTTGTATGAAACAAAACACAAACAGAAATGATAAACATCGAATATTTAGTTTTAACACTTATCCTACAAAACAGAATTACCATTCCATTGCTCAAAAGTGATGAAAGACAAAATTACGAGTCCTTACGGTGCAAACAAATCAAGGGAGCCATAATCCACTCGGGTAAATAGAGCATTAGTACAATCTAGATAAAACTCTGAACCAAAGCATAATAACTGCACGGCTTTATCAATAAATCTGCTTCTCTGTTGAAATGAAAATGATCACAAGAAGCATTCATCCGTTAACACAAGCTGCAAACTGTAGCCTTTTCACTGCTGACAAAACAGCATAACCTGTATCCAAATATCAACATAAGAAAAAGAGCATGTCCCCGCAGGAATACCTGACCCTGCAAAACTTAGAAAAGTGTATTAAATGATCCAACAAACTTATAATCTGTATTGATTAGAATGTTTATCAGTTCAAAAGAGCAACGTTGGTTTCGGGGAAGATGGACATACCTGGGCTAATACATTTCTATGCTAAGTATTTTGTTTCTACTGAGAGAAAATTGGTTCAATCAAAAATAAGATATTCTGCTTTTAGTCAAAATGACATGAATACTAATACCAAACAGAATATGAAGGGTTTGGGGGAACACAGTCTGAGAAACCCCTTAACAAAAGGCGGAATGCTTCACCAAGCATAATGGAACGCGCAAGGAATTACTGCAGAAATCAGAAGGGCGAAAATGCATAAAAAATCAAATATGGGTTATGGTTAGATCCGACATCCACTTCCATTTTTCTTAGGTCTTCCATGGGATTCACCAATCAAATTCTGTGGTTCTTGCCTGTAATTTAACAATATTTTTGGGTCCTTTTAGAGGTAAATTGATATGTATATGCAATCGTGTGCCTGAAGCTTTTTGCTGCTACCGCACCTAAAACATAGGATACTTCTTTGGAAGGAGGAAAGGGAGAAAATGGAGATTTTGCTTTTTAACAAAAGCGCAGGAGAAAGAACCTCCCCTACCTGCACAGTGGAAATGGGCAGTAAGCCTTTTCTCACAGTGCTAAACGAATAACGAAAAGCAGCATACAGGGGTAAAATTGAGATTTAAGGAAAAAACAGAGACAAACCATGAATATCTGCAAAGACTTCAAAAGTTAGTATTTCCATTTTCTTGCTCTGATAGACGCGGACTATTGTCAACGGGCTGTTCATCATTATGTTCGTGATTATGGCTAACATCATCAGTTTTAGCACCCTTATCCGCCTCCTCTTTCTCCCTATTCCATTGCTCAATTTTTGCCCTTCTTTCAGCACTGTTTTCTCTAACTGGAGGACTCCTGTTTCTCCTTCCACCAGGACTTCTGCTTCTTCCACTCCTCCGACGAGGACTTCTGCTTCTTCCACTCCTACCTCTATCATGGTGGCGGTGATCTCCTCTTCTTCCAGAACCATGGCGTCCCTCATCTCTTCTTCCAGAACCATGACGAGGGCTGTGGCTTCTACTTCTACTGCGGCCATGCCTTCGACCACTCTTCCGAAATAATTGTTGTCTCAGCTCTCTGCAACCAAGAAGAATGCATCAATCACCAAAAAACACGATAACAAAGCATAAAGAGAAACAAATGGATACACTTGCTATTAAAAGCAGACCTGCTTATCTTTTTCAGATGCATGAAGTTACAGTATCCACCTCGATTGCACACATTTTCCTCATATTGCCTACAGGTTGCTTCACGGAAATCGGTGACGGGTGAGAAATCAGCGATGATGGGACGACCTAAAATTATCAGTGTTGCCACTCTTAAATCAGAACAGAATCAAGTAGATAATGACTGAATTAGAAAAGTAATGCAGGTCTTCCTTGACAACATAAACGTGACTATGGAAATGCATGCCACTCATTGCAAGTAAGTACCACATACTCAAAATTCTTAAACGTTTTAAGAAAACCGTTGAACTTATGAGTCAAGGCTATATATCCATTTCTTCAGTCTACTTTGTTCCATATTCCTGAGCTTCTTTTTGAAGTAACTGGTTAGTCTATTAATATGCGATTCACTACTCTTCAGAACGAGATATTAATAGAACTTGCAAACTAATGTCTAGCTGCAGGAAACTATGGCTTAGTTTAGCATGTATTTAGTAGGATTCGAGTCCAACCACCCACATCAAAAAGAACGGTATTAGAAAAAAAGAAAAAACTATGGAACTTTTCTCACTCAAAATTTACCAGATTATTGTGGGCTTCGCTATCCTGGACATAGTTAAAATCTTAACCAAGAAAACTATCACATTTCAGAGAATTAAAACATTCAGACCAAATTATCTTATATCTGCAGCCACTAATGATTTCTTTACAGCTAAAAAGTTTAATACTAAGGAAGAGTAGAATTAACCTTCATAAGACCTTCCGACAAGATTCTGAAGTGCAGCTTGTGCTTGGTCTTCCTCCCTAAACTGGACATAGACATTGCCCACCATGTGGTCAGCCAAATTGTCACAGATATTGAGGCTCTGAATGTCCCCATACTTGCTCAGTTCCTGGAACAAATCTTCGTAGAAATCCTGTCGTTAAAATACAATCAATCAATTAAAACTTCAAAGCAAGATGCATTTGGTGACAATAACCAAGAAGAAGAGATGACATCAAACACACCAGTATCATAGGGTAGGTGGTCTAACAACAATGACAAGCAGACAACCCGATTAACTACTATCCATAACTGCTTGCAAACGAAATAAAGCCCAAACGAAAATACATACTTCACTCCAAAATAAATTTTGTAAGATGAAATCCCGTGCTTCAACTTGTTTAATCCTCAAATTAGTTTTATTCAGAATCCTATATGAAAAACACAAGTAATTCAAGTTCAAATAACTGATGCTAATCGGCACTAATGTTATTCGGCCACTAATTCTAAACAAGATAATTTAAAATCACAACGAAATTTGAGGAAAGAAAGAAGAAAGAAGATTCAACGGAGAAATCTATGCTAGACCAAGTCCAATGGTCCTTGTGTTTAGGCCTGTCATTGTGTAGGCATTACCCAGGCCAGGCGGCTATCTATATCTCTGACACAATAAGGGGTGTATTTTTTTTAATTTTTTTTTTAATTCAAGATGAAAGGGGATACCCTAAATATTTAGCCCGTTGATAGTAAGTAATAATCTTGAGCAATAAAGACTCTATCTAGTTCCATAAAGAAGAGGAGAGCCACAACTTGTGGCAGTTTGAATTCGAACTCAAGAGATAAAGTGAGAGATGGTGTATTATGTGTAGTCCCTACACACAGAGTGAAGAGTGAAGAGTGAAAGAGATATACACATAACGCAAGCACGGGGCACTAATGTTATTCGTCCACTAATTCTAGACCAAATCCAATGGTCATTGTATCAAATCCTGTCATTGGGTAGGCATTACCCAGACAGTGTGTCTATATCTCTGACACAGTGAGATATGCATTATATGTAGTCCCCCACACATGATTGGGTGAAAGAAATAGACACATAATGCACACTCGAGCCATTGAACTCGGTCCGGCATAAAATTACCCAAGATTCAACAAACAAATGATCTAATCTAATAACATCTATCTCGCAAAGACAATTACACGGAATACCGATTCGAAGCGAATAACCACCAAAATTCCAAATACACAATCACACGCAACAGGTGTAAAAACACAAAAAAATCACATCCTCCACAACACAAAACAAAAAACAACATAAATGTAACTAACATCCACAAATATCAATCCAAAAAAACATGTAAAAAATTGAACATATCGCAAACCTCGAAGTGCGATTGGATCTTCTTAGGATCGAGAGGCTGTCCCTGGGGGTCGACGCCGGGGGTAATCATGTCCGGACGCTGGTACATGTTGGACAGCAGCAGCGTCGGACTCGTGCTAGGTTTGGTGTGCAGACGCGAGCAGCGGTCGCCGTGCCTGCACGCGCCGATCTTGAAGTAGAAGGGGCAGTTCACTCTGTCCTTCTCCGTTCCGAATATGGAGGCCAAGTGCTCCGCCATTGTTGCTTCGAAATTTGTTCTTTCTTCTTTTGCTCTTTTTTTTCTTCTTCGAAATCGATATGAGGAGAAGAAATGGAGATGTTAGGGTTTGCGAATTAAGAAAAGAAATACCTAAATTTGGTTTACAAATGATAAAATATTATAATGTTGTAATGAAGAGAGCAGTGAGCTGGTTTGCCCGAGAGGTTAAGGGGGAAGACTTAAGATCTTCTGCACATAAGTGCGCATGGGTTCGAACCCCATAGCCAGCAACTTTCTTTTTCATTTTAGTTTGTGTTTTTGTGTTCGTTAGTAAAGTGTGGGGATTGAATCCAGGGCAGTAAACGAGCCGAGTTGATAAGGTTGTTGTTCAAGTTTGTTTAAATTACTATTGAATTTTAGAATTTGTGGCTAGGCTCAGTTTAATTGTTATTCGAGTCGAAATCAAACAAACTTTAATCAAGCCGAATGAGAGTTAAACTCAAGTAGTTTGATTTTTTTAGACATATTTTGTCATTTTTTATTAATCGAATCGAGCTTCAAACTTATCAAATACACAAAAGGTTGTTCAAGTTTGGATTGACATGTTGACGAGCCAAGCTCAAACAAGCTCTTACTTAATAATCTCGAATCGAGTATCGTGTAGCTTGATTTGTTTTTTAATTTTTTATGTGCATCACTATTTTAATAGCCAACAGATTGACTATGGCCAGTAGGCCTATAATGAAATTTTATTTAATTGTTTTATTAAAAAATAAATAATAAATTGTAGTTTTTTCTTTTTTCTTTTTTCGCATGTATTGTAGTCAAATAAAAACTTCGGAATATGGATTCAGCTAATCAGCTCCAGCCATTTAAAAAACTCAATCTGCTCTTACACTATAGAAAATTTCAATGTCTTTTAGTTGATCAAATCAATTATATATTAATAATATTAATGATTAGTTGATCCATAGGTTATAAAGTATGATGGTAAACAATGTATTGACAAAATGATTAATTGAGATTATGTTGTGTATATAATACAACTAATAACATAACAATTTAAAACTTTATCCAATTACTTTTAGACTCTCTTAAAATCATGATTAGCTTTTGGGTCTCATAATTGCTTACGAGTTTGGGCAGATAAAAACAACTTTTAGAAGCTATCGATGCTCTTAAGTCCCGCAAATTTTAGGAAATCTCAAAATTTCAAGTCACAATTAACAACTATTTGTGTATATTATCAAATTTTAAGATATCTCGAGTCTTTAAGTCTAACAATTCTTAGAAAGTTCGGCACTTGAAACTAACTTCAATCAACAGCTATAATCTCAACTATTTGTATATGTCGTGAACCACCTTTAGATCACAAATACGAATAATTCTGATTATCGCAACAAGTTCAATTTCTCAAGGACAGTTCTCATAAGACAAAACAAGAAAACATGTATTCTCAATTTACCAAAATGAGTCAAAAATGAGCAAAAATTGCTCACCCTTTGAACTGTTCTTTTTCTGCTTAAATCTCACTACAGGTGAAAAAACAAGAAAATTTCATTATTAAAAACAGGTCACAAATCACAATCAACTTAAGAAGACCCAAAGCTACACAAGACATTGTTCGGGCACATCTTCAACTGAACTCATTGCAACCTTAATACGGCTCAACGGATGCACGGAAGCTGGCTCCTGCATATACTGCTTCTGAACCAAGTTCCTCTTCAATTCTCAACAGCTGCATTACAATACAAAATCGATTAAATGCTAAATGATTTTCGAACATCGATGCATTAAAAATGTTTAGATGGTCACCTCGTTGTATTTCGCAAGACGTTCTGATCTGCATGGAGCTCCGGTCTTGATTTGGCCCTGAAAATATTCAGGAAAGAAATATATATCAGCTCGTGGTATGTTTATCGAGTATGCATGGAACGGGGTAATATAATATCTTGAATGAAGATTTACCGTAGACAAACCAACGGAAAGATCAGCAATGAATGTGTCCTCTCTCTCCACTGCATCCAAAAATCATAATTTTCATCATCCAGTCCATGTCACCAATTGGTACAAATCATTGGAAATTTTTTGCTCGGATCTGGACGACCCATACCAACTAATGGTGAAGTTCACTTGCCATGAGATTGAGTTGTATTCGACCACACCCCAATTTCGGAGTGTTTTTGTTTTCCGTAATTAGGGTCTGACGTAGGGGATGTATATGTAATTTAGCCAAGTGCTTGGACGTTTTCACAGCTTCAATACTCTCTGTCACAGACCCAATTTTGTTAACCTGGTAGCAAAACAAGTTGCAGAATCGAAGTATTAAACTTCCCAATAGTTCAAGAAAAAAAGTTTCAGTGATTCAATCAAAACCACAATATGACGATACCTTAAGAAGAAGAGCATTGCAAGTGTTCTCCTTGATCCCCTTCTCGACTCTCTGCACACATGAATAACCAGGCAGAGCACATACTATTATGAAATCTTATCACAGTAAGTATAATTCACGCAAAAATTCTAAGTGTGACCTTTGGGTTCGTGACAAGGAGATCATCTCCGACAATCTGTACTTGAGAGCCAATTTCTCCGGTAAGCTTTCCGTCGTGCTCCCAGTCATCCTGGTCAAATGGATCTTCAATTGAAACAATAGGGTACTCAGACACGAATGATTTGTATACGCCTTTGAGTTGGTCACCCGATCTGTGATCCATCATTGTTCTGCCAAGACAAAGCAAGCATAAAGCCGAATAGAACTTTAGCAATTAATATTTGATATCATAATGTGTATACATATTATAAACAATGTTCAGGAGACAATTCTTTTGTGGACTCGGTGTCAAAACACAAAACTGTCCAAACTATGCCATGTCAATAACAGAGTCCCCAACATGGTAATATGGCATAATAATAAGAATTTTCGCCTTCAAGATTGCAGGGTAGGGACTTACCTCTTCTTTGAAGTTCAAATCATAAGTCCTATCAGATCCATAAAATTCAGACGCAGCAACATCCATTCCGATAACAACCTAGTGAGAAGCAACAATAATGGCTTAGCACTCATTTAATAAGTGACTATTAGACAACGAAAGAAGCAAGAAGGGAAGAACTAGCGCAAAAAAGAACAAAAAAAAAACTCACTTTTCCTGTATAACCTGCTTTAGCAATAGCTGTCTTAAGAAGTTCAAGACCTTCCTTGTTCTCCTGAAATTGCAATCACGTAGAACTGTAAATATCACGGTGCAAAGCATAACAGAAGGTCTAATGCGACTCAAAACATTTGTTACCTGAATGTTCGGGGCAAAGCCACCTTCATCACCAACATTGGTGGCATCTTGGCCATATTTCTTCTTGATAACTGCCTGAAATTAGAAAAGATGATGCATTGTAACATTAAAAGAAATGCCAACTCTAAGTTTGTCAGAAGATTGGAAAAGTGCAAATTTTGGAACGTCAATTTGATATTTAACAACAGGGCTAGGTAGCTAAACATGACGGAAAATTCGTAACTTCTTTTGTAGTCTTTACAAGTTTTATATCCTCGAAAAATAAAAAACCACAGTAAGTTTAGATTTTTCTAACTAACAGGCAGGAACGAAATTTTTATTAATCTCAAAATAGCATCAAAAATCGATCAACATCATCGTAAAAGGGGGACGGAGAATTAACAGATATAACATGCCTTCAAATGATGATATACTTCCACACCCATCTTCATTGCCTCCTTAAAATGTGCTTATGCCAAAAGACATACCTGCATAGCAAGTTTGTTTCCAGCATGTGATCCACCATTGATGACATTGAAAGCAGGAACAGGTAACACCATCTTTTTGTTACCAGCTAGGTTGGCAACATGCTGGAAGCAGAAAGCGCAATCACATCAACAATCACGCCGTATGAACCACGATTGGACGCACAAAAAAAATGCAAGACTAGAAAATACAATAGCTAAAGATGCAATAATTCTCTCTTCTGATAATATGCTTACTTAATAATGAATGCACAAATGGATATATGTAATTAATAAATAATTGGTGAAAGTGCTTGAGACGAACAATTTTCAATATACCTTGTACAAGGGGATATCGAGGGCAGCAGCTCCGGCTTTGCACACGGCAAGAGACACAGCTAGAATGGCATTTGCACCAAGCTTAAGAAAACACATTTTTCTCCGGTTAACATATTACACGAGAAAAGCGGTAACTAGCACAGATAATCGATTGATGTACTAAAACACCTTTTGCTTGCACCAATTCCATCAAGATGTTGAACCATGAAGTTGTCGAGACCAGTCTGATCTGTTGGGTTCTGCAAAAGAAACCACGCGGTAAGCTCAGTTGGGGGAAACGATCAGCAATTTTCAAGGGAAATTTTATTTCACTTTTACCACTTGGATACAAACTGAGGAATAAAAACATGCTTCAGCAACAATAAGACCATTGTAAAAGTTGGACAAAAACAAACCTTTCCAACGAGGGCTGGTCCAATGATTGTGTTCACATTGCTAACAGCCTACAGAACATACGAAAAGCATTAAGATAACATCAAATAACAAGTCATTTTGCAATTGAATTGGTGATAGAAACGTAGACAGTTATCCACATCAAAGACTACCTTAGAGACACCCTTTCCAAGATACTCTGACCCCTCCATCCCTGAGTTCAAGAGCCTCATAAGTTCTTAAAATCAAAATAGAAAATTTATAACCAAAAGGTATAAAATGTCTTCATATCGATGAGACCAACGGACGATTACGGAATGAATCTATAGCAAAAACATTGATTCAATGCATTCCCATTATTCCGAAAAAGGCTCCAGAAAGGAAAAAAAAGTGAATCTTAAAGACGCAAACATTCATAAAGGCCTAAATTATAAATTCAAATCAAACATTTCAAAATCCATCTATTTTCATCGCCATGCAACAAATATTTCAAGTCAAACTCTACATCGAGGTAAGGCTGAAAGACGAACCAAACTACTCGAGATCGTTCAGTAAAAGCTCGTTTGAGCTCGGTTTGTTAACATATTAATTCAAGCTTAAACAACCTTTTGTGAGTTTGATAAGATTGAAGCTCGGCTCGAGCTCAACTCGATTATTGAAAATGATCAAATATGTGGGGGGAAAATCAAGCTACTTGAGCTCGACTCGTATTTGAAGTTCGTTTGAGCTCGACTCGTATTTGAAGTTCGTCTGAGCTCGACTCGTATTTGAAGTTCGTCTGAGCTCGACTCGTATTTGAAGTTCGTCTGAGCTAGACTCGATTAACAATCAAACCAAACTCAAACACAAAGCCCGAAGCTCGATAATGATTCAAACAACATGAATAACAACTTGTTCGTCTCGACTCGACTCGTTTACATCCCTACATCCGGGAACTAATTGAGGGAATAAAAGAAAAACGAGCATTCAGACAAATCTTACCAGTGGATGCACCACTAGGTACAGCAGCTCTAGCCCAAATTCCATTCGTTAGATGCACATCAACCTACATTTTATATAAAATCAACCAAAAATTATTACAACAAAACAGCAGAAAATTGTTGCATGAAAATCAACGTTTATGTAGTTTAACACGAGCACGATATATTTCAAATAATTCGAACTTCATTAACGTTATCACGACGGTTTTCAGACCTGATCAAAGCTTATACCAGAGTGTCCGGATCTTCTGTTACAATCTCCTATTGCGCACTTCATACATATGATGTCATACATATGATGACAAGTGTATAAAATATTTTCTTAAATATAAATTTAATATGGATTATATATATTTGTCGGACAGGCATGATATGCAACACGAGATGCAACTCTATTTTACAATAGAAGATCTGGTGTGATTGGATAGTGGACGTAGAGAGAAGATTGGAGACAGGTTTAGAGTGAGGGAGAAGAGTTTGTTATAGAAGGAAAAGCGGGAAGATAGGCCACGTATTTGCAGTAGAGATTAGGCTAATTACAACCGCCGATTTAGTTCCCATCAAAGATTATTGGGTAATCTTACTACCGTTTGAATATGTATTCTGTGTCTGTCTATTTTATAAATTTTTCCGTCCTCAACTAAGTCCCAAACCGAAAGAGTTTTTCATTTTTTTCTTTTGTAGCGAATATAAATGTTTAATCTTATATTTTATTCGTACAAGTATGTTATTACATTTTTGAAAGTTACTGTAAAAAGTCAACGAAAGATACAATTAAAAAATTAAAAAGAATTGTAAGCGCACAAATATAATAAGAATACAAATGAATTTTTCAAAAGTAAAAAAAAGGAAAGAAAAACGAGTAATTTTTATATAGAATTATGTGGTATATTGATTGTTCTCACTTTTAATTTATAAAATAACATTTTGTTTGAACTATTAGTTAAGGATAGTTAATATTTTGATAAATTATCAATTGTATAGTACCCAATTAATAGTTATAAAAGATTGTTGCAATTTTCAATTTTTAAATAAAAAGTAATTTTTTTGCCAAAATATCTTTTAACCAAAGTACATTCTTCAAATATTTTCTTAATTTATGTCCAAACGTAGCCCAAACGTCTATTGCCTAATGCCTAGTGTTTTTAATTACTCTTTTATGATATTTTTTGCTCTAAATGATTCACTTTTGCCTTAAATTTACTAAATTTAGAGTTTTATTTAATTTTTACAAAATGATTGAGCTCGTGCGAACTTTAATTACTTGAATCTTTTGATATTTTGGAACATGTAATATTATTTTTTCATATTTCATTGAACAAGATTGTAGTCGAGACAATCTGAGAAGAACTTATATAGATTAATTTTCAATAGAGTCTCCAGTGATTTGATTATTTTATAATCTCAGGATCGAAGCTACCTAAAAAGATCTCAAGAATATATCGATATTTTATCAGAAATTTTAATTTAAGCATATTCCATAGTGCTTAATGCTTCATAATGCTGATGCTTTCATCCCCATTGCCCAATTACCATAAATAGTTGAAAAAAAGACTTAATTAAAGCAAAGGCAAAAAAAGCAACGTAGAGGAATCTGTATAATCACCAACTCGAAGAGCCTTCAATTTAATAACAAAAATGTAAAAAGTATAAAGTATTACATTAATTTAGAAAATAATTTTGATTTCAATAATGTGGTCTCTTGCGCATGGTTTTGAACGTCACACAACAAAATATTGAGGTCAACAATAAGAACTAAATCAACCAGTCAAATTGATTGATTCTTTTAGCCTTTTAGGAATGAGAGTAACTGATGAAATATATAACTCAATGTAATTGTCAACCTGAAAGCTGCAAACAGAAAAGAAGAAAATAAACCTAAGTATAAAAGTATATATAATGTGTATGTAACTATCATCCCACATAGAATGTAGACGAGAGTTTTAAGAGGCTTATAAGCCCCACGCTCCCCTCTACTTAACGAGGCACCTTTTAAGGACAATCCCATGAGACTCTGACCAAACCGAAATACCTCGTGCAAGGGCGTGCCGGAATACCTCGTGCAAGGGCGTTCGGTGTGCGAGAAGGAGACGAGCCTCTTGAGAGGCTTATAAACACCAAACAAATGCGTCTGATGTACGAGAAGGCAAGTGCATACTACCAATATATTCGTAGATATTGGTCACAACCATTGGATTAGAATGGCTGATAAGATTTTAACCATCGCAACCCAAAGAGCAAAATATGAAGAAATATATGGTATCGTCATTGAATATTTTATAGGCATGTCGGAAATGTCTAGCTTGAACCAGATTTAGAAGATGTTTGAGTGGTCTCATAAGCCACTTGAATCGGATAATTTTATTTTGAAAAACCAAAAACTTATAATCTCTCCAAATAAAATGTTAAGGGGTTTATAAGTTCTTTAAAATAAATTAGAAATCCTACTTTGTATTTGTAAAATATAAACAAACTCTTTTAGTTTGGTACTCTTACTATAATTGTCATTATTTATATTTTATAAACTTTAAGATCTTATTTTATTCAAAAACTTAAAGAACTACTCTAAAAAACACTTAAAAAACTTATTCTAAAAATAAGATACAACGTTTTATAAACTCAAAAATACCTTTTAAGATGAAAGAGCTTATAAAATGTATCAAATAAGCTCAACATGTCATCCTCTTAGACCCAAGTTGAATCCAAGTCAGGGCAAGTCAATTACATTTATATGATGAAAGAGCTTATAAAAATGTATCAAATAAGCTCAGTCTGTCATCCTTTTAGACCCAAGTTGAATCCAAGTCAGGGCAAGTCAATTACGTTTATATGACTAATGTACACTTCTAAAAGAATGACGAATTCACGTTACAAGTATACTAAAGCTTGGTTATAGCAAAAAACAGAAGTACCTCAAATTTTTCCTAAACCACAATTATCCCTAAATCACATTGGGCCCGGGTCGCACCAGTCGGCCCACAAAGGGGTAAAATGCTCCCAACAAGTAAGACTCCATTCACAAAGGATTGCCCACTCGACCATTGCTTAAGGAGTGAAAATGCCTAACCACTCACACCAACCACTTGTTGGTAAAAAAAAAAAAAAGGTACTAAAGCTTTGATTGATATGAAAGTTTTGAAAACTATCAAACCAACCTTTGCAAGCTTCAAATTGGATTGTGTTTGTTAACAATCCTAATAATTGTTTTAAGTGGGATTGTAAATTTAAAAAGAAAAATATCATCACTTTGACAAATATATATATATACACACACACACATATCATCAAGAAATTTGTAAGTATTAGGAGCATCAAATCCTGGATATAGTAAAAAGTATTTGTAAGTATTCTCTGCGAGCTTGTTACTGATGCACATTTTCGGTAGAAATTTTCCTGAGTTATAAGTGTTAGCAACGAATCAAGCAGATGCGCAAGAGAATGATCACACTAAAATGTTTTTGTTCAAAACGATTTTGTGTGCACCACAAATTGTTCGACTCGACTACATTGACTAATGTGAAAAGACCAAAATACCATTCTAAATTATTTGGAACCTGTGGCTTCTGCCCCCGACTCGGGTAGACGAAAAGGCCCTTATTTTCAGCAAGCTATCTGCTTAAATATCTTGAACCCTAAAGACAATTCATGAACTAGAAAGGCTACTTGTTATTTCACTTGGTTCAGTTTCAGATCACATTTATTTGATAATAATAGGTCAAATAATTGTGTCATCAAGTTAGTTATCATAAGAACTGTTATCAATTTTGAACAGGACACAAGTAGAAAACCATCATGAAATTGTGATCACCATTTCTCAAAGTACATACAATTGCAGATCATATTTATGCAACATTTGGAACAGCATAAATCCAATTTGCACAAGTTTCAAATAACTAGAACCGTTTTCAATACCAATTCAAATCACAATACAACTATCTTTTTACGCAACTACAAAATCTTCAAGAAAGCCAAACATACATTCTCCTCAAAGTTAAAAATTCAGATTTGTTAAGATAAACATCCGTATAACATCTCTTGTTATACTGCATCGTATCTCTAATTGTACATGTGTCGCATGTCAATCTGTATCATACAAAATGTTGGAAAATCTATGCTGGGCCGAGACCATTGGTCTCGACCCCCCCCCCCCCCCCTCCCCACTTGTGATCCAACGGCCGAGCTGTGGTCTCGGCCCAGCATAGAATGGCCCCAAAATGTTACACAGTTTGTATAACAGAGGATTTGAGTTGCATTATTTTACCTTATTTCAAGTGCCGTTAACAAGCTTTTAATTAATTGCTGATAAACCAAAAATCCAGGAAATACTAGCTCATAGTTCATAATAATCATGAGAACAACAACTTAAACCATGTATACGGTATACCTAGAGCTGGAAAACAAACCAAGTTATTCAATATTTGGCTCGAGATCGATCATTAAAAGCTCATTTAACCTGGGTCTTTTTTGTTCCGTAAATTTTGAAACTCGATTCAATTAGTTAAAAATGATAAATATATGCAAAAGTTCAAACTACTCAAGCAAGACATACATATGTTCAACTTGATTAAAGCTCATTCGAGCACGAACAACAATCAACCCAAGTCCAAATAGAAATTTTAAAGCTCAATAATAACTCAAACAAACTTGAACAATACTTTGTTCACCTCGACTCGGTTAGTTTACAACCCTATCAACACAAATATATATGTATATTGCTATGCTGTATTCTAAAACCACAATACCAAGACAATTAAGGGTGAGTTTGGCTCAACTGTTGCATAATTGATTCTTGCCGAATTAATTCTCAGAATCTAGAATTTTCAGTTTTTTCCAAAACGTGCGTTTGTAACACAAAAATGTCCAAAAGAGATTATAAAAAAGGGGCCAAACAATCATCAACATAGCGTGTGGACTTGAAACGCATATTTTAGCTTTTCAGCCGTTGGGCGACACGCACCATAACTCCAATTTCTCAAAATTCAACCCCCAATAATCATAACTCGAATCTCCCATTTTATTCGAACACATAGTATCATTTCATGTACGCTACAAAACACTGGGAAAAACACAACTCATCTGAAGCACATCAACAGAGAGAAAGAAACAAAAAAACAAAAAACAGAAACAGAATTAGTACTCTCAAATGGCCTTGAGCATATCCTCAGCACTGCTAACATTGAACGCACCCCCTTCCTCCAAATTCAAGATCTTAACAGCTCCGTTTTCGACATACATCGCGTACCGCCTCGACCGAACCCCGAGCCCGATCGGCTTATCGCTCAAATCGAGCTCACAACCGATCGCCTTGGTGAATTCGCCATTGCCGTCGCTCAACAACAAAATGTCGTCGCTCAATTTCAAATTCTCCTTCCACGCCTTCATCACGAAGGCGTCGTTGACGGAGATGCACGCGATTGTATCGATTCCCTTGGATTTGAACTCCGCGGCTCTCTCGGCGAAGCCTGGGAGGTGTTTCTGCGAGCAGGTGGGGGTGAATGCGCCGGGGACGGCGAAGAGGATGGCCTTTTTGTTGGCGGTGAGGTCGGAGATTGTTAGGGTTTGGAGCTCGTCGGAGGAGTCGAAGTAGGAGAGCGTGGCGTCGGGGAGCTTGTCGCCGACGGAGATGGTGGCGGAGATTTTGGTGGCGGTGGTGGAGAATTTTAGGGATTGGGGGCCGCGGCGGAGGGAGGAGGAGGAGTTGAAGAGAGAGGTGGTTGTTTTGTGTGGGGAGATGAGAGAGAAGGATTGTTTGAGTTTGGGGGTGGTGGAGGTGAGGAGCTTTGTGACGGCGAATGTGGCGGTGGTTGCTGTGGCTGCCGCCATTGTTGAGGATGAGTGTGTGTGTGTGTGTGAAGTGTATAAAGATATGTGTGTATGTGTGCGTGCTAAGCGTGGGGAAAGGGTTTATTGGCTTTTTGGGGGCGGATATAACTATGAGTCATTCTTGGACAAAAATAGATCTTTTCTATCCTTTCTTCTTATTTTTTTGGTAAATATCTTTTCTATCCTTTCAATAATACGAATTTCATTTCTTACTCAGCTAATTTTTTTAATTCAAGATGAAGGTGATACTATAAATATCTTGTCTGATAAAGCGGGATTAATAGCAGTCTGGATTCGAGTTGATAATCATAATCATAAGTCATAAAGATTATATCTAACTCTATAAAGGAAAGAAAAGTCATGCCTCAATCTGTAGAAGATGGATACTGATCCGGGTCTAAAACCTAGGTCATATCTCAAAGCTTGAGGTCCCTGAAGTCAAGTCCACTTTGAGGTCTAAGTTGATCTGGATCCGTCCTGAAATCACAAAGTTGGTTAGCCTAGCCGGGGTCACCCCGACGAAGACCCTCCGACGCTCAAGTTAGTATTGAGGTCTAAGAAACACATAGTAAAGGTGTAAAGGAGGGGAGAAAGTGATACCTTGTAGGGGGAAATGGTGTGGTATTTATAGAGTTTTTAGGGGTTGTACGGACTTGACAAGGGATGGGGCAGGTGGCGCAATCTGAGACCTCCACGTGTCCTTAATGGACGGCTAGATCAAAGGCTCCGACCGGGTCGGGTTGGGTCATGCAAGGTCCGCGTATTTTAGACCTTGCTTCCTGGTTATTTCGTAATTACGAAGAGCCGCAGGGGTCATTATAGTCTAAGAAATCTTAGACCTCCACGTGTCCTTAATGAACGGCTGGATTGTCGGGTCTAGCTGGGTCGGATCCGGGTTAGGCGAGGTCTACGGTAAGAATACGCGGATCCTTGGGTGACCTATAATTATGAGCTTCTGTGGAGGTCTTTTTGGTAAAGAGGTCATTATGGGGTATTTTACTCCATATCATCTAGTCCCCTAATTTCTTAACTTTTGGAGTGAGTTTATGAGCTCCAAGAGTTGGGAAATTAATAGTGAATTTACTCGTTAAATGGCTACAATCTAGTCGGTTTTTGCACTTCCATGAGATGGGTGTATCTACACCACGTTATTAGAATGGTAGAGCTCACATTTTGTTGCTTACTTATGCGGTTCTAAAAATATTTTTGGATAATATCTTTTAATATCATAACTCTTATGCAGATAGTGATTGGTTCATATTGAACCATCTTTGAGAGTGTTGTTGTAATTTGTCCTTAAACATGGATTGTCTTTGATCCCTTCTCCATTTTGTGAAAAGGTCCTCAATTTTGAGGTCATGCATGTAAGACCTTGAGCTTTGACCTTTTCTAAATGTCGCATTTAGACCTTGAATTGGGTCTTTTTCATATTATCTGAAGGTCACGCAAATTCCCAAACTTGCTTCTTGAGGTCATGTATGTTCGGCCTTAGCCTCCTCATGCTAGACCTCTTTTTCAGATCACTTTTGAGATCGTGTGTGTTAGACCTTGGGGTCATGTTCATCAGGCCTTGAACGTGGATCTTCTCCAGATCGCTCAAGAGATTTTGCGTATTTAGACCTTAAGGTCATGCATGCCAGATCTTGAGTGTTAATCTTCTTCAAATCGCTTTGAGAGTCCTGCATGTCGTGCCTCTTGAGGTTAGTGAATGCTAGACTCTTGGGGCCATGCATGTTAGACTCATATTGCATTCTAATCTTTATGTAGATCCTTTTTTTGGTCATTGATGTTAGACTTTTTGATCTTTCTTTAGATCTTTTTGGTGGCCTTGCATGTTAGACTCATATTGCATTCTAATCTTTATGTAGATCCTTTTTTTTTTTTTGGTCATTGATGTTAGACCTCATGGGGTCATAACATGTTAGACTCTTTAGATCTTTTTTGATGGTCATGCATGTTAGACCTCATGGGGTCATTACATGTTAGACTCTTTTGATCTTTCTTTAGATCTTTTCGATGGTCATGCATGTTAGACCTCATGGGGTCGTTACATGTTAGACTCTTTGATCTTTCTTTAGATCGTTTTGGTGGTCATGCATGTTTAGACCTCATGGGGTCATTGCATGTTAGACTCTTTGATCTTTCTCTAGATCTTTTTGGTGGTCATGCATGTTAGACCTCATAGGGTCATTACATGTTAGACTCTTTTTCCTTGACAATAATTATCTTTGAACTTTCACAATAATTAAAGATACAAAAGAGAAATTAAATTTGATAAGAAAGTAAGAATAAAACCTTTTGAGGTTCTAAGCCTTCTGAGATCGTATGAGATCCTCTCCATCCAAAGCTTGTTGTTGATAAGCTTCCGCCATTGATTTGATTTTGACTTACATGTGCTCACCTTTGTTTGGTAGTCATTTATGGGGGTATGTCCGCCTTTAATTTTCTCTTAAGATCAAATGGCATCTCGTCTGTGCTAGCTCTTGAGGTCGTACAGTAGACCCCTTAAGCTCACCTTTAATTTCCTCCTCTATGAACACTGATCAATCAATTTTATTCATGACTTTCTTGCCTCGATCCTATCGTCAAATTATTATTATTTAGAGCTCAAATACTTCACGATCTCGTTCCTTCACCAAATGTTTTATGTTCATTTTCTTAATCATACTCCGCTTTATTGTTAGTATCCTCAAAATCTACCTTGATCTCAAAATTCTTGGCCTCCTTCGGCGGGTCCTTGTAATTAAACTCCAATTACTTCTTTTTGTTTATTGGATGAAGCTCCCTCGCTAAACCTTTTACGCCTCTGAGCTCTTCATGAAGACCTCCTTTGAGATCCAATATTTTCATCATAAAATTCGTAATGGCCTGGACCTTGAGGTCACTGGTCGAGCTTGATACTCCATTGAGCACACCGAGCTTCCTTGCTTCTTTGGAAGGTCTTCACGAGACTTCCGGCGTAGTTAGTATCTTCCTCATGAGCTGACTTGGTGCTCACAAATATCTATCACAACATCCTACTTATATAGTGGACATGTTTATACTCATCTTTCTATGCTTTTATCAAAGTCGAGCTCGACCGCCTTCGTTGAAATTGCTAGATATAAAAAGTTTCTCTCCCCCAACTCGTTCAAGCAATAGCGGTGGAGAGGCCATTGCGGGGTATCATCTAGTCCCCCAATTTCTTAACTTTGGAGTGAGTTTATAACCCAAGAATGTTCCTCATTTGATCGTAGAAGTGCACTTGTTAGGGCTCAACTTTCTTGTGACTTGGGAAGCTTCATTTAGATGTTTCATGTGATCTTCCTGTCTCGAACTCTTTATGAGTAACATATCTTCATTAACCTTCATGGTTTTTCCTATCTGCTTGAGGAACATCATGTTCACCATATTTTTATTTGTTGCTCTTGTACATCAGGAACATATTCATTAAGCGTATCAATGCATGTCTAGTCGTTGAACCTATCAAAATATCATTTTTTGCAAGGAAAGAAGGTCATTAAGACACACTCTACTCTGGTGAGATTTGCACACATCCTCCATTGTCCTTCATCTTCCGTCATCATGACCACATTTGAGAGTCATTTCATAGACTGGATCTTTATTATCTATCTGGATTCCGAGAGCTTGTTGACTTCTACCATTATAGTATTTTTCTGCTCTACTGCAAAGAGTTTTTTTTTTTACCCCCCGTCCTTGTCATTTAAACGATGGATCATCAACATTGGGGTCTATGCCTTCGATAGCTAGCCATGATAGCTTTTCTGTTAGGTTCTGTCATCATAGATGTCGGGTGGTCCCTAGCTCCCACTTTCATGACCTCCATTCTTCCACAGATCCTTAGCGGCGTATTGACTAACTCTCAGATGATTCAATTGAGCTCCAGTCTTCTTAATGCCTCCACAAATGAGATGTCTGTAGAGCCCACCTTTGTCTACTAGTGTCTTTTGTTCAACAAGGTTAACTATATCAATAGTCACCACTTTAGAATCACTTGGCGGAGCTACTTAACTATGTTGATCAACCATCTCTTCTTCTTTGGGTTGAATCTCCCTTGCTTGGACTTCTTGCAATTATATGGATGACTCACCTCCGGGGTGGATTGTTTGCCTTGGATGTGGGCTTGACTGGTCTATGGGTCTTTCCAACATTTTCATCTTGATCTCTTGAATTCGTCCTTGTTCTTGAACCAATTCACTGACTTGGTTGGTGTTCCTGGTCATTTTTCGGCTAGGACCTCATTCTCTTCGGTTTGTAGCCACAAATTGCTTCAGAAAGTGTAGCTTCATTAGTAGATCAACTTTTTGCACCTCAATTGAAAATACTCACCGAGATCGTGATCTTCACTATCGTGAAAATGATAATACTTGCTAGAGACTTTTTTGGTTTGAGGTCTCTCTCACTTCTCTAGACTAATTCAGCATGTTGGAGCTCTCTATACTCGAAAGGGCTCGATCTCTTGTGGTCATTAATATAGTTTAGTCATTATGATTTCTATAAAGGGACCTTATTGGATATCCCTCAAGTCGAGGTCCTATCTAATGATTATGATTCTCTTCTTGATCTTTTTCAGTCTGTCTCTTGACATGGGAAATCTTTCAATTCTTTATTCAACATTTTTTATGGTGTTCGACTCTTTGGATTAGGCTTCCTATGGGCATATTTATGAGTCATTTTCTTTGGTTCCTCCAAGTTCACTGGTGCTCCTGTGATAAGCAAGGTGCCAAAAGACCTGTTAAAGCCCATTGCTTTAAGATGTTCACCGCCAAAATGATACATATCTCTTTATTTTGCCTTAACTCGAAGGGGGTGAGCTTCGGATTTCTTTGTGTTTCTCGTTTTGGCAAAATGGTACTTGACTTCTCGGGCTAATCGTTCATATGAGACCATTGTACTTAGGAGGTAAAGATGTGAACCTCTCCTGGACTCATCCGGTTTAATGAATATTTGGATTTTCATCATTTGTCTTATCGCAGGACGTCATTATGCGCTCTAAGACTATGACCTGCTCATCTGGATTTTTGATCCCGTTTCATTGAAGTAGGCTCGAGCTTCTAAGTTGGGCAACACCATTTCGGCCAAGGTGCATTCGTGAAAGGAGACCTCTTCTTGGGGATAATTATGACATATCTCAATCGATGCTCGAGATTTCTCCTCTCATTCTCCACTGGATCTGGGGACCTGTTCAGCGCTCTGTGATAATGACTAGGACATCATTGTCTTTTTGTTTTCTTTCGTGCTTCTAAAAAGGAATGGTCAGTTCAGCTCTTAGCCTCATTTGACCTCTCACTACTATACATCTCTTGGCGCCCACGTGGGATTCCTCTAGGTCGGCTCTCCTTCTTCATGGCCTTCTTCCTCCACTTCACTATGTGGGAATTTCTAATGGAAACAACAATTTTGGTGGGGCATTACATCTCTTGGGATTGCTCTATCCATAGGTCCATCTTGCCTTCCTCTTTGGGGATAGGTCTCTGGAGTTTTACTCGTGAACAAGATCACTCAATCGTAATCGCTCATTACCCTCTTTAGGGAATAACTGGATAATAAGGGTATGTTCCTTCTCGGCACCATTCTGAATTAAAGTCAAGCTGGAGAGAGATCGTGAGCTTGATTATTCTCCCTCGTGCCCCATCAATTATTGTATTTCTGAGCTTCATCTGGGGCACTTGGGTCGCAGGTATTTTGATGGTCCTTCTCAACATGGGCTCTGTGAGGTCACTCCAGACCGAAGTAGGTAGTCATTTCTCTTCGGGAAGGATGTCCGCCCTGGAGATCTACTCTTTGGCGGTGGACCGACTCTCTTTCATGATGGATCTCCTCTTTTGGGTCGTCATCGGTCAACTCCTCTTTGGGAAACTATTGGCGAGGAAGGAACTGTCTTCTCATGATGGAACTACTCTTCTAAATCATCATTGGCCGACTTCTATCCAGGAAACAATCGTCAAAGCGAGGACATATATTCCATTGGAATTACTCCAACTCAAGGTCGAGTTTGTTGAGGGACGTGAGTCTAACTTCCTCTTCAGGATGGATTTTCTTTCAAGGTCCTCCACATTCAGAGCTCTCAACCTTCGTTGATCATCATCTCTATGAGCTTGGCTCTGCCGTTTGAACTGCAGGCTGTGATGAAGGTCCTTCCTCACAAGAGCTCTGCAGGGTCGCTCCAGATCGAACTAGGTTAAAGTTCCTCGGAAGAAGTATAGGTGTTGGAGATTTACTCTCTGCTTCATTGAGCCATGTGCTACTTTAGACCTCACATTGTTGATGTGGTGGCCTCCTTGCTGGAAGGACCTGCTCCTTCTCATGGTGGTGTTCCTCTTCTAGATCATCATCGGTCCACTCCTTTTCTGGAAATAATAGGAGAGGCGGGGACACATCCTCCATTAGTACTACTCCAACTCAAGGTCAAGTTTGTTGAGGGCTATAAGCTTGATTTTATCTCATGGATGAGTTGGCTCTAGACCTCCTCTCCATTTAGAGCTATCAACCTCCATCGATCATCATCTTTCTGAGCTCGACTTTGGTCATTCGGACCACGGGCTCCGATCAAGGTCCTTCTCAACATGGGCTCTGGGGGGTCATTTCAGAATGAAAATGGATGACCATTCGTCCTTGGTGCCTTCTCACCTACCATATCTTCTTGAGGACCTCTTCATTTAGAGCTCTCCACCTCCATCGATCATCGTCTTTCTGGGCTCGGCTCTGGTCATTTGGACCACGTGCTCCTATTAAGCTCCTTCGTCCTTGGTGCCTTCTCGCCTACCATATCTTCTTGAGGACCTCTTCATTTAGAGCTCTCACCTCCATCAATCATCGTCTTTCCGGGCTCGGCTCTGGTCATTTGGACCGCAGGCTCCTATCAAGGTCCTTCCTCATGAACCTCTTCATTTTTGAGCTCTCCATCTCCATCGATCACCGCTTTCTGGGGAGGTCTATGACAACTTTATTCGTAATTTCAGGAGTTTCCCACAGACAGCGCCAAATGATCCGGGTCTAAAACCTAGGTCATATCTCAAAACTTGAGGTCCCTAAAGTCAAGTCCACCTTGAGCTCTAAGTTGATCTGGATTCGTCCTGAAATCACAAAGTTGGTTAGCCTAGCCGGGGTCACCCCCGGCGAAGACCCTCCGACGCTCAAGTTAGTATTGAGGTCTAAGAAACATATAGTAAAGGTGTAAAGGAGGGGAGAAAGTGATACCTTGTAGGGGGAAATGGTGTGGTATTTATAGAGTTTTAGGGGTTGTACGGACCTGACAAGGGATGGGGCAGGTGACGCAATCTGAGACCTCCATGTGTCCTTAATGGACGGTTAGATCAAAGGCTCCGACCAGGTCAGGTCGGATCATGCATGGTCCGTGTGTTTTAGACCTCACTTCCTGGTTATTTCGTAATTACGAAGAGCCGCAGGGGTCATTATAGTCTAAGAGATCTTAGACCTCCACGTGTCCTTAATGAACGGCTGGATTGTCGGGTCTAGCTGGGTCGGATCCGGGTTAGGCGAGGTCTACGGTAAGAATACGCGGATCCTTGGGTGACCTGTAATTATGAGCTTCTGCGGAGGTCTTTTTGGTAAAGAGGTCATTATGGGGTATTTTACCCCATATCAGATACCATTACATCAAAAGATCTTTGATTATTCCAATTAATTATATACACACCAAATGTCATTTCTTTGGTTATTTCAGTTAATTATATACATGCCAAATGTCATTTCAATTAGTCGGAAAACAAACTAACTATTGCCTATTGGATACTTCATTGTTAAAAACCTTTTTTTTAAAAAAGTCAATTATATTAAAATAAAAAGGGGATAAAAAGTAGTGCGCAATGTATTATCTTGCCATAAATAAAAAGCACCTAATTTATTCTCAACACTAGATCAACGATTGTAAATCAAGAATAAGTTAGAACTAATATCTACTAAAATACTGATGATAATGTTCGAACGTTTATACAAGAAAAAAACATGCACCGAAGTTTCAAATGTTGAAGCAGCTAACATTCAAACGCCAACATAACCTACCACGATATCATCCAAATCCACTTAATAGTAGTAGATTGAAGACACACATTCCAACTTGTGGTAAAATTACATTTTTTTTTGTCCTGTAACGATGGGTTGGTGATATTTTTTGGTCCAATAGTTTCAATAATTATATATTTAGTCTTAAAATTAAAATAATTTATTATAATTTAATTTTAGCCCTATTTTTTACACAATTAGTCTTTTTTGCTACATTTAATCTCTTTTGTTCAATTTATTTAACATATTTAGTCCTACTCCCATCAAATTGAAAAAAAAAAAAAAAAAGGTCATATTAATAGTCTAAACTTAGCAAAAGCATTGGGTACAATTTTAGAAAAAAATGAATCTTGTCACCGAATCTACAACTAATGTTAGACCTTATAAATTATAATGTAATGATAGACCATATTAAGGGTGTAAGTTGAGCCGGCTCGAGTCGAGCCCAACACGAGCTCGAGCTTCACGAGCTCGACATTTCATCGAGCTCAAGCTCGAGCCAAATTCTCTCTTCCAAAAGGCTCGCGAGCTTCTTAATTATATATATATATATATATATATATTTTAATATTAATAATTTAATAAAAATATTAAAAATAACTCAATAATTCACAAACGCCAAATTAGGTTCTGTTTAACTCTTTCTCCTTCATTCTTCACGTACACAGTAGCCCCTAACTCTGAAATTGAAATTTCAAAATCTTTGAGCTATCCAACCACTCATCTTCCGCCTCTGTCAAATTCAACCGCAAAGCCACCATAGACCTGCTGAGCCTCACCCTGAACCCCAACCCCAGGATGACCGCATCAACATCCTTCGCATAGCCATCGTGAACCCTCGCCGGCAAGCACCACTTTGTGCGGGCACCACCACGGCCTCGACCCGCACATCACCTCCACGCAAACCCACCACCCCACCTTTTCAGTAAACGCATTGTTAGTTTTTATTTCTTATTTTTTTTATTTCCTACTTGTAAACTTAAAAATCTGCTGCAGGTAGGGTGTACATAAACCCGCCCAACCTAAGCCGATCCGCCTGAAAACTGCCGGTTTAAAATTATTAGATAATAGTGGTGGGTTGAAAATATTGCAACCCGCCACTTTCGGGTCGAGTGGTGGGTTTAATAATTATAACCCGCCTAACCCACAACCCGACCGCTAATCATTTATGTTACAAGTATAAGTATATATAGTTAATGTTACAAGTATAAGTATATATAGTTAATGTTACAAATATAAGTATATATAGTTAAAGATTAACACTAAATTTTGAAAACTATATATACATATATACTCTCTAATAAGAGTGGTTTATTCATATTCATATAACATGCTTTATTTTTTATTTGAGCAAACAAATTGACTCGTTTGGATACTTGTTTTTATTTGATTTGAACGAAAAATTTAGATGTATATGTATATTTTGATGATAAATTTATAAAAAAATATTAATTTTATTAATATTTTAGAGTTTTTCACTTTTTACAAATCATGATAATATGAATTTTATTTAATAACACCCCTTATTTGTGTATTTCTCACAAACTCAATTTTTTTTAGTTAAATGTACAACAAGTATAATATTTAATTTTTTACTTACTAGTTATAACTAAAATTAAGTTGTAAAAATTATAACTATAATTTGATAACCTGCCAACCCGCCCGCTAAAACATTAAATTCGACCGACCCGAACCGCTCGGTTTGAAAGATAATTATGCGTTTTCGGTTTGACATTTTGTCAACCCGCACATGTCGGGTAGGGTTAATTTTTTTTCTAAAACCGCTCGAACCCTACCGTGTACACCCCTATCTGCAACTGCAGATCCAGGCTCGCGAGCTCGGCTGGGCTCTACTCAAGCTCGTGAAGTCGAGCTCGCGAGCTCGATCCGAGCTGTTCCTATGGCTTACGAGCTCGAGCTCTCAAAATAAGGCTCGACTATCCAAGATCGAGTCTGGCTCGTTTACACCCGTAGACCATATGAAGAAAGCCTAATCAAAAGAACCCGGTTGAAACTATTTGATAATGTTTACATAACAAGATTTGAATTTTTACCGGAAAAGTTAATTGAATTGTTAAACTTGATAAAAAAACATCTCTCCTGAAAAAGGGTGTGTTAAACTAATTGTGAGGTGCACGTGCTAAGTTCCGACTATTAATTTGGCCGAAAAATGTTCAATTTTTTAATTTAATCGGAGTACGACTAAATATGGGAAATAAATTGGACAAATAAGACTAAATGTGCCGAAAATGACTAATTACGTGGAAAAAATGAGATTAAAACTGAAATATTGAGATGCTTCAATCTTAGGGCTAAATATGTAATTATTGAAGTCAGAAGACCAAAACATCACCACCCTATAATTGCAGAACAAATAAAATTTTGCCAAAACTTATTGGGCTTGATTTGTCCAAATAATAAATTAAACTGAACACCCTTTATTTTTGGAAAAATTATAAATGTCAAAGTTTAATTTAGTTTCAACTCAATTTATAAGATTTAGTAAAATATGTGTAAAAAAGATTATATTATTCACGTTCAATTTGTGTTAAGTTTTATTTAAGCTAGTCTGAGTTCGATTTTATTAACAATCAAGTTAAACTCAAGCACAAACTTTAAAACTTGATAATAATTCAAACAAATTCAAAATTTGTGCTCAATTTTTTAGTTAATACAATTTTTATTGTCCCATAGATTTACCTTGCATAGCTAATCAATTGGTTAAAATTACTAAGCTAATACAATTTTTATTGTCTGATAGATTTTACCGTGCCATGAGGCACACACCAGTATTTAAATAATTCTAGGCAATGCAAAAGGACAAAATACACTTTTTATCCTGAATTATTCACTTTATCGCATATCATAAAATATAAAAAAAAATGGTCTCTCAAATCAAGTCACGATAGTCATGAAAAGTCAAGTCGATGGACTATTTTATTACCTGAATAGTCCATGTACCAAAATGCGACAAAGTAAATAGTTTAGAGGTACAAATTGTATTTTGCCCTAATAATTCCAAGCAATGCAAAATGCATATGATATATTACTCTTTTTGATTTTTTTGGTGATAAGATTTACTCTTAATCTAACCTAACCCCTATATAAAAGTGTGAATAACTCAATTATTTATTCCATTGTGAAAAGACTTTCATCACACCCTTACTATTAATAATTAATTACTTAATCATTGATAATTAAATTTATTAAGTAAAAGAATTCATTAAGGACTAGGAAACCATTTAGTAATATTTGAAAATATTTAAGTAATTGGAAATTCTTTAATTATTGATAAAAAAAATAAAATATATTAATAGTAGGACACTATTTAATATAAGACAAATGAAAAATTCCTACTTTCTCTAAAATATTAACCAATAAAATAAAATAGATTTTTACCCACAACCACCAAAAAAGAAAACTTTTACACCCACAAGCAGTATTCCAACTTAAACAAAAAGCTGGTTATTAATTTTGAAAATCTTAAATTCGATAAATATTTTTAGTATTTCGTAATTATCAGTACATTGTTATAGCGTCAAATCATTACTTTGAGTGAGTAGATTTGAAAATCAAAAAATAACTAAAAAATTATATCTTATTCTGACATCTAAAAGAAGAAGAAATAATTGTGAGACACAGATGCATATTCTGGGATATATATGAATCATTTTCTTATATAAAAATATTTATTAATTTTTACATCGTTATGGAATATAACATGTTTGTACAATAGAATTATCAATATATATCTAAGAGATTGTATGTACTCGAAGTTATTAGCATGATACCAATTATAAAACAAGGGTATTTAATAATAATATCACATAAGTACTTGTAGTGTGAGAATATAATATATTTTGTATTTAATTCAAAAGAACTCACAGACACAAGTGCTTTTATGTAATATAATGTTTACAATTGTTGTTATCAACACTCCATATTCTTATAATGTCACTTCACTTATTTTTTAGTTTTTTTAAATGGACAATAATGTCTTTTCATGTAAAAAGTTAAATCTATCAACTTTAAGAGATGAACTTGTCCCCTTTTAATTGTTTTTGTATATGATCATCTTTTTTTTTTCTTTACTTTTTGAATTTAATGGATGATAAATAATACATTATAAAATTAACTAGAATAAATTAAGCAATTAAATCACACCAAATAATAGTGCATTAGAAGTGGAACTTCTAGTTCAAATCAATTTGATCAAATGTAAAATAGAACTATAAAAGTATATGAAGATAGATAAGTTAATCTACAATATACATGCACAAGTGAATCATCATCTTATTTGTAGAAGTTCTTTTATTTTTTGGTCATGTGGATTTAGAAGTTCATATATAAATAAAGTGATTAAAATAGCAACAAATGCAAAATTGTACTTGAAAATAAAATCGATAAAACTCGAGTGAAAATATGATGCATTCTTTATTTTATTTAGAAAATTTTTTTAGACATGAGAATTCATATGTAATATAGAATAAAAGATAATGAATCACATTCTTTATTTTATTTACAAAAAATAAAACAAAATTAGACATGAGTATTGATAAGAGGTGTTTTTACGTGTTTTTAAGACCGTAATTCTTATGATTTGGATTCACTTATTGCTTAAATCATGTCACATTTGCATTTAATAGGTGTGTTAAGTGAATACAGGTAATAAATGAGAATACATGAAGAAAAGGGAAGAAAAACGATGTACAAAACAAGTTCAAGCATGTTTTTCAACACCTAGGCGGTTTATGCATCTCCTACCACATTCGAGCGATAATTCCGTACATTTTGAGACCGACTTAGACAAAGTTTCCTTCTACAAAGTTTTAGATGTATGTCTTAGCTTCAAATGGGAACTTGAAACATCCAAATCGGAGGTCTATAGAGATAATTGTGAAGGAAATACGATTGTTGCGCCGAACAGAGAAATACATGTGCGAAGATACGCCCCAACGCCCTCCTAGTCATGCCTAGGCATGGATAGTCCGAATGTTACTCCTTTTTCAGCCTAAATTCCAGCCTTATATGATGGGTAAGAATCACTTTTGGCCATAATTCAGCACATGTGTTGAGGGGTTGTCATAAGTGTGTTTCTTGGTAGATTTACTTTATGGGCGCCAAATCAGAAACAACCTCCATGTTGAAACATAATTTAGGTATACTTAGAGACCGAATTGGACAAAATGTCCTTCTGCAAAGTTGTAGATCTATGTGTTAGCTTCACATGGGGACTTGAATCATCCAATTTGGAGATCTGTGGAGAAGTTTATGAGGAAAATACTAAGACTGCGCTGGAAAGCAAGAAAATGGCAGCATGCATGTGTTTTGTTGAAGTTTTCACATGGTTATGCTTGGTGGAATTCTTAATGGCCGAAATTTCAGCATTTTTTAGCTGGTTGGAATCTTAAAAGCCAAACTTTAAGCATCACCTTAGGTGAAATTCTCATTGGGGAACTTTAATGAGAATTTTTAATGCATACTTTAGTGGAATTTTGGCTATAAAAGGAGGGGGAACCCATACTCTTCATCATTCACTATCAATTTCAGATTCTTGGAGGAGAGGAGGAGGAGGAATCAGTCCTCAAGCTTCATTCATCACCATTCTTCATCATTCTAAGAGGAGAAAGCTAGGAATTGAAGCTCCAATCAAGGGGCCATCATCTATCACATTAGAGGGAGTTTTTATAGCCTTTTCATTTCATTCATGTCTATGAACATGTGTATTTATTCATTATTGTTTATCATAATATCTATCATGAACTAAATTCATAAGACTAAGGTCATGTAAGGTCAAATTGTGATATATGCTTATAATAGATGATTGTTGAGGTTATACTTATATTGTTATGTGATGTGAATTTGTGTTTTTACCTATCTTGCATATACTTGATCACTATATGTTAGAATCTTATGCCTAGGTTGATATTTCGGGAGAAAATTAACTTAGGGTGCAAGAAATTCATATCATGACCCGCAACTAATGAGGAATTGCCCTAGACATAGGTAAAGATTCCCGGGTGAAGTTGTTCGATTCTAATCTAGTGAACTCTAGTACGTTAATGCATGTTTAGTGGTTAGATTTTCGGATAGGAATATTTGGGAAATCACGATCTAAGCATAGGAGTTTATACCCGAGACATCAGTTATTCTCTACCCTCGGAGCTCTCACCATAACAATATAAGAGTAATTCTACAACAAGAGACTTTATAAGTATATTTGATCAATTTGGACCTAGCATGTGCCTTAGTCTCCCTTTATAATTAGTTTTAAATCACTTGTGCAACCTTGTTCTTATCTTACGCGTTTCACACTCATTTTACCTTTATTGTATTGATCTTTGTTGTTATAAAATCGTAAACTAGAATTCAAGTCCTTGTGGTTCGACAATCCGAACTTCTCGTCCACTTTTATTACTACACACGACTAGTGCACTTGCTATTATAGCACGTTAGCTTTTAGCGTGTCAAGTATTCATGTGTAATATACAATAAAAGAAAATGAATACACTTAGCTTATGCTAACTACAAAAATATAATGTTGTGGCATATCACAAAAGATATGATCTATGCATAAACATGCTCAAAAATTTAGTTTTTTGAAATAAATTTAATTAAAAACACATGTGATGATATATGATAAAAAATTAAATAAAAATTATAAGATAGACACTACTAAATAATCAATTCTTAATCAATTATTAATTGTCCATAAACTAGATAATTTTACTGCAATTTAACTTCTCATCGAATCCCCATATATGCTTCGCACATGATACTTTCTAGTTTAAATAAAAGTCCTTAAAAGTGATTGAAGATGCAAAAAAAAAGCTTGATATTGTAAATACATTGCTCGGGTTAGCTACAAAATAAAAAATCTTCATTAGTCTTTATCCCCCAAAAAAAAAAAAAAAAAAAAAAGACAAAACTTCATTAGTAACCACACTAAGAAATTTATTCCATTAAACCAAAATTATAACCCTAAACATTAGGCTGCAACTTAGGATCAACATCAACCCTTGCCACCCCTTCCTCCGCCAGCTTCGCCACCTCCACCTCCCCCACCACCATCCCCGCCGTCACGCCGCTAACCTCCCCTCTCAGTATCCTCTCCTCCGCCTCCTCATCGACATAATTCGGATCGTTCTCGTCCAACGCCGCCGGCGCGTCCTCCATTTCGTTCGCCATATCGTCCCCCGGCCCCTCCCACGTGTACTTCCCTCCGTGGCCGGACTTCGCCACCCGTCCACGCGGCAGCCCGTCATTGGGCTGCCGATCCTTCCGGTGAACTCCTTTATCAACGAGCTTCTTCTCTATGTGCCTCAGCGCGTGGACGTTGTGGGTGTCCACTTCCACTCTCTCCACGCGCTTCCGTCCTTCCTCGTCGTGGCTTACCGCCCGAAACGTCACCGTTTGTTGCTTATCGTCTATGGGCTGCGCCATTCTGCAAATTTTGCTTGATTAGTTTGTACAGTACGTGTTGTGGTGTGCAAGGAGCTCGTATGATATAGCTGACTGTTTGGTTTTTGGGAAGGCGGTGGCAGTGCAACGTGGCGGTTAGAGGCTGTGCCACTTGTGGGCTGTTGCCACGTGTATGCTTTAGGCTTGTGCTTATCTGTCACATAGATATGAAGTTGGCCCACGCTCAATTACGGAGAAAATTCGAGAGTGCTTGTCTAAATTTATAAGCTCTTTAAAATATCTTATAAAGATGTTCGAAAACTTATAAACTCTTACAATGTGTTTGATAAATTTTTTGGTAAAACAACTTATAAGTTCGAAGATAAGTTGTTATAAGCTTTTAAAAAATAAATAAGAACACCCAACTTATTTGTTAAGATATTATAAGTTGGAGAGCTTATAAGCACTTTAAAATAATCTTAGCTAAATACCCTCTAAGTGGTGTGATTGTAGCCCCAAAAAAGAAAAAAAATTAAGTAGCGTAAATGCGATGGGTAAATTTTCGAGTTCAGTTGTTTGAGTGTGAATTTTGTGTCTATTTTTTACACATAAGTGTGTGTGAGAACCACATACAATACACTTTACAGTGTGAAAGATATAGACAGTAGAACCATTGAACTCGGTTTAACTAGGGGTGCCCACGAGACGAGTCTGACCAAATTTTTGAGCTCAAGCTTGACGAGCCTGAGAAAAATGAGCTCGAGCTCGTTCAAACTTGAGCCTGGGTTGAGCCGAGCCGAGCTCGCGCCCGAGCTAAAATATATATATATATATATAATTAATATATATTATTATTAATTTTGTATTGATATATATAATTAAGTATAATCATTATAAATATTTAATATATTATTATTTATATATAATATTATAATATATTACATTATATGTATGTATATTTTAAAAATAAATAAAATATTATATTATATATATATTAAAAAAATTTAAAAATATATTATTTTTTATTCAGGCTTGCGAGTACGAACATGCATATTTGGGCTCGAGCTCGGCTTAACAGAAAAGCTTGTCTCGTTAGGCTCTGTTTGAGCTTTTTTCGAGCTGGCTCTGCTCGTTGATCACCCCTAGGTCTAACATAGATTATTTCAAATGTGATCATGTGCTAATGTGTCTTAATATACACCACTTGGTATTCAATGTTGGGAAATATACATATAGCCCGACTAAGCACAGCGGAAAATTAAAATTTTAGTTTCTAGGATTTAAACATGCAAGTTTATTAATCCTACGGGCTTATCACGTATCATAGGCTTGCGCATCTTTGATTTGTTATTTAAAACTTAAATGAAGAAGATCTTACCTTATTCGATTTTTCGTAAAAATCGAAGAGTTTCTTCTTCCTTAACGTAAGCTCCCTAGCTTGATTCTCGTTCCTTGAATCAACTCCTTCGTTTTTCCCTTTGATGTAGATTTCGAATTCCTCCACCAAAAACGTCTTTGATCGGATTCTTGATTCACTTCAGAGACCCAAGTGTTTCTCCTCTAAAGTTGATCCACACCCCGGATACCCACTCGTTTATAATCTTTAGCTAGGTTGATCTATAAACGTTTATTCTAACTCTAAGGAATAGTGTATGGGATTAAGGTGAAAGCAAAAAATTACTTCTCTAAGTATTTTGGAAGAATTCTTGAATTCAAGATCTTGATGAATAATCAAGAACTCAAGAACACTATATGAGAGAGAGGAAAAAGAAACGATTTTTTTTTATGCAAGAGGAACAAAAATTTTGGCTTCAAAAGTCATCTTTTTTTTCGTTCTCTACATGTCCTATATATAGGACTAGGTTCTTGCAATTCTTTTCCATGTAGAACTCTTATACATTAATCCTTTTCCATGTAGGAATAGAAGACTAATTAATTTCTAAATAGAACTCTTCTATTTTAATTAGTTTCCTTTCTCTCCAAGAAATCTTATTTCCTTCTAGAAGAAAATTAATTAAACTCTTTAATTATTTTCCTCCACCAAATTTTCGACCAAGGCTTAATAAAATAGTCTTTTAATAATTAATCCACCATACTAGATTAATTAAAAGTCACTTCCAATTAAATAAATGCTTTCTTGACTTAAGCTTAATTAAATTGATCTTATCAACTTAACTAATTTATTTATCCAATACTTGAATAAATAAAAGTCTTAATTAATTAATCTAATTAATTAATATATTAACTCAACTACTTTGAATTAAATTTCCTTAGCTAAGAAATGGATTTGTCCGAGTATTGTGTGTGACCCTTTAGGTTCACCAACATACTAGTAATGGGTTCATAACCTTTATGATTTAATTTGGACAATTAAATTGTCTCGATTAATTAAACACTTTTAATTAACCATCTTATTATTTAATCTCCATTAAATATAAGATACCCATAAATCAAAGAAAAGTTTCTAGCTACTTATCTTGAAGACCTAGATGTAGGCGATTCAAAGTGAACCTTTCCAATCGCGCATTCCATGCAAGTGAGATTCTTCCATCAACTAATTTCCCAATTGAATTAAGGATCGAGGAATCTTATTGGTCGAGATCCTTATAAATTCAATCTTAATAATTCGAGTGTGTTTGACTAGTGATTAATTAATTCAAGAAACTCATTTCTCAATTAATTACTTACTTGCCTTGGCCAAGGACTGACTCAGTCAAACCACTTAGAATATTATAGGAAATTCACTTGTTCATCTAGACAAGTGATGGATCCTTTGTTGTCAACACCAACCTCCATATACGAGTCACTACACCCAATCACCAGTCCATATGTGTCCTTGTAAAAGAACTGGCACAGGAGTCAAAGTGCAGTAAGTCAATATACAAGATTACTGTGATGACTCAAGTCAAAGAATTAATCTTGCACTATCGTGATTAAGAAACTCCTAATTCGACATATATAGAAATAATTCCAATTTAGGAAGTTTCAGTTAGGGTAATCAGTGAACTTGTTCTCAACAAGCACCCACGTATGTGCATTTGTGTCAACTACACTAATGTCTATAAAACGAGACATTCTCTAATTAAGAGTGTGCATCATAGGCGCAAGTCTATCCGAATTATCAATGTCCCATCTTGATAATTCTATGACTTGGATAGTATTTAGAAATCACAGCCTTAGAAACTTGTTTTATGATATCCATCCAATGAGATATCAAGCCCCATAGCTATGTATGAATTCTAGGGACTTCATCATACAGTTATAACAATATAAACATAAGATGAAGAAATGCCTTTTATTAATATAATGTAAAACGAAATTGTTTATTACAAGAATAGATAAAGAAAGCCTATCTAGGATTGGCTCGCAGGACACTATTCTAACATTCAAGACCCGATACATCAAAGAATTTTTCCAATTACGACGAATATATGATTGATCAAACTTGTAATCGCTTAATTTGATTCTTGATTAATCTGAACTAGAACAAATTTTAATCGAGTGACACACAAGTTTTGCTGTAGCGTGTTATTTTCGTTTTTTCCATATTCTATTATTTTTAGTGTTTTAACTAATTGAATTTAAGCTTTTTTGAATGTCAATTCTTTTTGAGTAATAAAAGTGTAAGTCGACTTGATTTGCATATTTAATGAATCTGAGTTTTGATGAACTTTTAATAGTTGATTTTGATTGGGTTTGGGGTAACCTTTTCTTATTTCTTTTAGGCCTATACCTAATCAATTACAAATAAAATGATAGAATGCTATATACTTATAGTATGATTAGTTACTTTTTGACACTGCACCAAAATTACATTGCAATTACAATCACTCTTCACGTGATTAACCGAATTTAACAAAATAAACGATGAAATTATTTTAAGTAATAATACATTTTTTATTCTTGGGCGGTTAGGTTGACATATCAGCAAGAATGCAAACGAATACGAGTTGAGCCATATAAAGTTGAGCCATATAAAGTACTGCTCAATTTTGTTTGATTTGTTATCGAGCTTCAAATATTTTGTTAAACAACGTTCGATTATTATGTTTCAAGCAAATTTTAGGGAAATCGAGTTCGAGATTCTTTTAACAAATCATATTATTACTTTTTAAGTGATCAAATTTGAGTTCAACTTCAAATGATGTCCGGATTTATTAGAATTGTAGATGCTCGGCCCTTTAGTCCAAGATGGACTGAGAAAAGTGGGTTTAAGAGGCAAGTAACAGAGAGTCAAACAAAATTTGTTGGGCCTTTTTACGGTCCAAGATTTAAGAGATGAATTAGTCCAACCAACATTGGTCAAAAACGTTTATTCTACTTAAAGTCATGTAATTGACACCTAATGTTAATAAATTAATATGTTCTTCTTAATTGATTGTATGGGCCATGGGTTCGAATACGCTTGCGCTAATAGTCCTCTTTATCGTGGATTATGATGCACAGATACTTTTAAAATTAGACCTCTGCAGCATCGTATTCATATCGAATACGATACTCTACGGATACCACCTGTATATGTCTCGAATACTTTTTTGACATATCCAAAAATTAAATAAAAAAGAAAATTCTTGATGCCGTATCCAATACTTCCGGACGCCATATCTGTTGAAGTATTTGACAGCCTTGGATATCAGATATAGTGAATATTATATAATACTTTATAGGTTAGAATAGAAAATAATAATGACTTTGTCTGTACGTTAAAAACTTAAACAAACAAAAATGAATGTAAAGAAGCAAGAAATCAAATGGTTCCACTTCATAATATGTTTTTTCTTCTCTTACTCGATGTGAAACCTATCATTTATAGTTTATCACCAAAGATTTTAAATAAGAAGATAAATGTTGGTATCGATGAAATGACGTTCATACACAGCAAATAATGAAATATTTTGGTTACCTTCGAAAATTTTTGAACTTGTAAATAATAAATTTGTGTCAATTTTGCAGTTTTATTTATGTTAGTAAACATATTAATTCAAATTTATTTTTAAATATTATATATATATATATATATATATTCGTATCCCCAATGTATCGTATCCTATAATTTTAAAATTTATCATATTTCGTATTTATATCGTATCGTACTCGTATCTTCGTATCCGTATCTATGCATCATAGATTGTGAAAGAACTTCAATATGATTGATATTTTGGTGTGATTGTGACGAGCTCCGTTCTTTCGAGCAGTAGTTAGGGCTCAATTCTCAAATTCATTCTTCCACATCACTGAGAGCTTCTTATAAATACGTCAAAAAAGAATTGTTATGGTGGACGCCATCACTTGCCTTTTTTAACTATTAAAAAAGTGAAAAACAATCGTCCTCCCTTTTAAGTTGGGAGAAATTTTAGCCTCTTGTTTCAAATTCCATGTTATTATTTTTTTTTGGAGTGATAAATTCACACACTCATGTAAAGTAAGTGTATATATTGTGGATGTTATTTTGAGATAGGGTTTTTAATTTTTCTCCAATTCACAATATTTTTTCTATATAACATTTTAACAACACGTCTATTTATTTACGTTCATGTTTGCAATAGAGGATTTGGACTGTTCAATATAGCTTTATGGATGATGGATGAGGAGTGGACATATTATTTTACCTCTCAATTATTGTACCTAATTAATAGAAATATGCACTAATCAACCTTTATGCAAAGAAAATAGTAGTAGAGCATGATTATGCTCACCGGAGGCCCACATCCTATCCAAATGCATAGACTTCTCATAAATGTTTTTAGTATTTTCAATAAAATTATAAATTAATAATGAAAAATTGTTTTCATGATATGCCTATGTAAGGGTATCAAATGGTCCTTCTTTACCTATTTAATTTTTTTAAAGGAAACAGTGAAAAGCATAAAGAAAAAGAACAAAGAGAAAAGAAAAAAAATACCGATATTCTTAGTCACACCGGACTTTATGATATAGTGTGTAATTTCGTTTTCATTTTACATATACAAGTCACATATATAAATTTTGCATCATCTATATACTTAGTCTGCACGTAAAGATGTAGTACGAGATGAAACATTAATTTGTAATAGATAATCCAAAATAAAGAGAATTCCGGTGTGAATGAATCGATTGAGCCAAATAAAGTAATGTTCAAGTTTGAATTTTTGCCTAGTTTACAAAAATGTGTAGCGTTTGGTGTGATAGTTAATTGAACCCAGTTTGAATGCGTTTTAATCAAGTCGAATTCGAATAACTTGATTTTTTCTTATATTATATCATTTCTAATTATTCGAGCCAAAATTCAACTCTTATCGAACATAAAAATGAGCTCAAGTTTAATCGTCATGTTCATTGAATCCAACTCAAACAAGTTTTTAATGTTCGCTCTCACGCCAAATATCGATTAATTTAATTTATTCTTTCATCTTTATCCTAAAACGTTGGTAAAAGGTTGAATTAGAAGCTAAAGAGGTGCATGTCTTTGTCAATGAAATAAAAGAGCAAGACCATTGACTATAAATGAGATTTACTCGTGTTACACATATCAAAAGGCTATGTTACTTATGTAATTATATATTTTGAATTAGCTTATTGGTTACTCTTATTTGTGGTTGTTGAAGTTTGAACCATGAAAAATCCCAAAACTCTTATTTTCAGGAATTTTATATTGGAAAAACTGTCCAATGACTGTACTTATTAAGGAGAATTAATGTCCACGCAGGATTTATTAACTTTGAAGTTTAAAGAGAAACTTTAAGAAAAAAAATTCCAAATAAATTCCTCCCCCCTCCCTCCTATGTTGTTAACGCCTACTTCTTTGAATCACGAATGAGGTTTGCATTCAGTTAGGGGTGTACAAAGGGTAAATTATAGATCAAAATTATATGATTTAGTATCGAGTTTTAAAATTTATTTGAATTTTGTTTAATTGTTAATAACGCAACTCAAGCGAGCTTTTAATCAAGGTAGTACGAATCGAACTTGATTATATTTTTGTTTTTTACATATTCGTTACTATTTATTAATCGAACTAAATGCGATGAGACCTCTAAAATTTATCGAACACAAAAAATTGTTTTGATTAGGTATGTTAACTTCTGTAATAGTCACAACTCACACGAAAACTCTACTAAATCCTAGAAACTATCTTAGAAACAAAATTTCCCAAATATTTTTTAAAATAATTAGGATTTAGAGTTTGAAAACAATCATGAAACTTCATTATTTTCATTTCATTATACTTTTTAAAGTCACTTGTCTATCTCTCTCACACTGTATTGTGTGTATTTTTCATAGACACTTGTGTGAAAGACATACATACAAACTACACACATTCAAAATTATTGAACTCGATCTGACATAGAATTACCCGAACTTCCATAGAACAATAAAGAGTAAACGAAGCAACCACGAACTAGGGGTGTTCATCCGGACCGAAAACCGAGCCAAACATGTTCGGTTCTGTTAAAAATTGATCCTGTTCGGTCGATTTTCGCCAGTTTGGTTAAAAACATTTCCCAGATTTTTTTTTTGGCTACTGTTTTTTCAAAAATCGGACTGACTACTGTTTTTTGGCTATTGTTGTTAACTTTTTCTTTGGAATGCATACATTTATAAAAAACCTTATGGAATAGAGAAATCAGGGAAAGTTCGCACTTGTCGTCGCTATCTCCGTCGCCGTCGCACGTCAGAGCAGAAGCAGAAGGGTGAAATTTGAGGGCTTGAGGGCACGACTGAATGAAGTAGAAGGGTACGACAAGCAGAAGCAGAGGGGTGAAATTTTTGTCTCTCTCTGCGTGAATTTCTTTCTTAAGGGTGAAGTGAGAAACGTTTTTTAATTGTGAAAGTGTGTGTGAGATATACGACTTCACATACTTATTTTAAAAAATTAAAATTAAAAAGGGTGGGTTTTCGGTTTGGTCCAGTTTAACCGAACCGAAAAAACGATTTTTGCTTTAAAAAACCCAAAAATTGAACCGAAATTCTCGATTTGGACCAAATTTCCGTTTTTCGGTCGGTTCGGATGGTCAGATCAATTCGTGAACACCCCTTCCTGGAACCAATCAAACAAAAAAAGAATTCATTTTCTCCTCGTACATAGTATGAACCAGAATTCCAACAGATTTCATTTATTTCACATACATAAATTAAAAACCAAAAAAGCCAAAAAGTCGCGGGCCCCACAAATATTCTCCTCCAAGTCTACAAATAGTCAGCTCGTACACTGCACTACACACTCACACACCATAACAACCTTCACTGAAAAATGGCAGAGAAATCAAAAACAAAGACAACAACAGACTTAAAACTCAAAAACGTCCTTGTCGATCAATCAAGCAATGAAGAAGATGAAAAGGATTCTGGAATTGACATCGGACTTTCCTTGGATAAACTGAATCTCGGTCCGAAAAAGAAACTTCTCGTGCTTTGTCTAGGCGGATTGTTGGTTGACAGGGTTCACGTTAGGGACAAGAAAAGTGTTCGCGGACTTCGCCCCGATGCTGTTTATGGCAAATTTTTAGGTTGTTTCGATTGCGAATATTTCTAATAGTTTTTTTTCGGCTTTTTGTTGATCTTATATATGTTTCTACTTGTTGTAACAGTGTTTAAGAGGCCGTTCTGCACTGAGTTTCTGAAGTTTTGCTTCGAACGGTTTGAAGTTGGCTTATGGTCCTCTGCCAGAGAGTTAGCCGATCTAATTTTATTCTCTATTTGGATATAATTTTTTTTTTCCTTTGTAATTTATGTGATTATTTTGGTTTTGTGTTTTGAATTGATCAGACACAACATAGAGGGGGTTCTGAGCGAAATAACTGGAGGAATGAGAAGCAAGCTTGTGTTTGTTTGGGTAAATAAATTCAACTTTTAACCTATTTTTACTTGTTATTGACAATTTTTTTTTTTCTCTTATGAGATCGTATCTACTTTGTTAAGAGTGATGATGTTAGGTTGTATTTGGATCGATGAATTTTAATTTGAGAAATGATTTGGAGAAATTATTTTAAATGACCGCAATCGTTTAAAGTCCACTGTAATGATTGATAGAATAGCTCAAAATCAGTTACAATTATTTTGAAATACATTATCACTTCAGATCAATCGGACAAGCTCCATTGATTTGATTTGTTGATGAATTTGAAATTTGGCTTTCAAATCCTGAAATCCAAACTGAAATTGTACCTTGAAACTTCTGAGGGTGAAATCTAACACACTGTTTGGTTCAAAGAAATTTGCCAAGGAAAGGAGAGGAAACACGGGGAAACCCATTTTCCATTGTTTGGTTACCAGAAAAAATGCAAAGGAAAAGAAAATTAAAGAAAAATTTAATACTAATTTGAGATAATACCTTTTTCTCACCATTTGGCGTGGAAAAGGGTGGAAAAAGAAAAATGATTTGATTTCCTTGTGTTTTCTTTTCCTTTTCCTGGCATCTTCCTTGAACCAAACATAGCGTAAAAGTTCTGATTTTTGGGATTTTTGTTTTATAGGGTCAAGAAGAATGCACTGATTCTCAATTTTACTGCCTTCACAAAGAGGAGAAGCCTCTTTTTCTGAAAGAATTGAATGATCTGTGGGAAATTAAGAAAGGAAAATATTCTGCTTCAAATACTTTGTTGATTGATGATGAACCCCACACAGCCCTGCTCAATCCGGTACCTATTTATAACTTTACAGCAATTTTTGTTGTTATTTCATAAATATCTGAAGTTATTGTATAGAGTTTGATGGTTGTTTTATATATATTTGCAGCCTAACACAGCAATTTTTCCACAACCATACAAGAAGCATAACCCAAGTGATACATATTTAGGTATATAACAACCAAATTATGTTTGTTTCAGTTGCTTCATGAATCTGATGAAAGGTTACGATCTTTCGGAGTAGTGATATGGTGAGACCCATTTGGGCCACCATATATCGGCAATTGAAAGTCCCGACACTCCTTAAGAATCACTCATCTGATTTAATGTGATTTTTTCTTTGTAAATTTGTTTTAGGTCCGAATGGCGAGTTGCGGAAGTTTCTAGAAGGCCTTGCAGATGCTGCTGATGTTCCTTCCTATGTGAAAGATCATCGAATTGGACAGCCTGAGATCACGCCATCACATCCTAATTGGAATTATTATGAAAAGATTGTTCGTAAGTTTGAGAAACGCAAAAGTAAGGGAGCTGAGAGTGAGGATGACGATGAAGATGCTTATAGTGGGGATGATTGAAGATGAATTGTTTTGGGATTGAGAGTATGCCTAAGTATTGAGTACTAAATAATAGATGAATTAATGAAGAAGTTATTTAATGCAATTTGGATATGAATATGTAAAGCTCTATAGTATGGTACTTGTTTTCTTGTTTAAAGCTTGAAATTCTAAGGTTTAAGTTTGTACTTTGTTCACAGACTCTATTATAAGATATCTACTGCATTGTTTGTTTATGTTTTTTAGTTCAAATTTTTAAAATCTCTTAAAAAATGAGTACTATGGATGTTTGTGTGAATTTAATGTGATGTATTGGTGTGTGTATATCTTTCTTTGGGGTTTTTAAATTGTGTGACATCGATAATAATTAGCTGATGTATGATGAGGTTAATGATTGTAAAATATGAAAGATGAAGAAAAATATATTGTGAAATAAATGAATATTGATTGATGATTGAGTGGAATGATGGATGCAGTTTTTAATAGGTAGTTATATTGGAGAATGAGAAAGTGGATTCGAAAAAAGATGAATTTGAATTAGAAATCTGCTGAAATGAGCTTCATTAATGAATATAGAAGTGTACAAGATATTTATAGTAATCCTAATTAACTGTCTAACTAACCTCTAACCATGTGGTTAGTTACAACTAATTGCCAACTATTACATTGACTCTTATTGACTAACTAATTAATAAAATACACAAGATATTATATTTCAACACTCCCCTCAAGTGTGGACCCTTGAAATATGTCAATTACACCAAACTTGCCTAGAAGCTTCTTGTGTTGATCTCTTCCAATACTTTTTGTTAATAAGTCAGCAGGTTGATCTTCACTCTTTACATACTTAGTGCATATTATACCCTTTTGAATCAGCTCCCTTATCATATGACAATCTACTTCGATGTGTTTAGTCCGTTCATGAAACACCGGGTTAGTAGCTATACACATGGCAGATTTGCTATCACTGTATACTCTTACTGCATCCTTTAGTTCAATGCCCAAGTCCTTTAAGACTCCAATTATCCAAATTACCTCACAAGCTGCAGTAGCAATTGCTCTATACTCAGCTTCACATGAAGACCTTGAAATGGTTCTTTGCTTCTTTGTTTTCCAAGAGATCAGTGAGTCTCCTAACTTTACACAAAATCCAGTTAGGGATCTTCTAGTCATGAGACATGATGCCCAATCTACATCACAAAAGGTGATCAACTCAGGTTTGCTACTTTTTGACATGAATACTCCTAATCCTGGAGTTCCCTTCAAATACCTTAGAACTCTAATGGCTGCTTGCATATGAGAGTTCTTAGGTTGGTGCATAAATTGTGTCAAGACCTGAACTGCATAGCTTATATCAGGCCTTGTCATTCCCAAATATATGAGCTTCCCAATTAGTCTTTGGTACTCTGTGATGTCTTTCAATAACTGATCATCATTCATCTTATCAGTATGTTCATCATATTGTCTGGTAGTCAGTTTTAAGTTCTGCTCCATTGGTGAATCAATTGGTTTACAGCCTGTGAGTCCAGTCTCCTTCAATAGTTCTAATACATATTTTCTTTGATTCAAACATATCCCTTCTTTGTTTCTGGCCACTTCTATCCCCAGAAAGTATTTCAAGTCTCCAAGATCTTTAATATGAAAGCTGTGGTGCAGGTAATCTTTCAATTCAGAAATCATTACTTCATCATTTCCAGTGATGATTATATCATCAACATAGACCAGTAGAATCACAATTTTATCCCTAACTCTCTTGGTAAATAAAGAGTAATCATATTTAGACTGCATATATCCAGCTTGGTTCAATGCATTTGTGAATTTTAAGTTCCATTGCCTTGAAGCTTGTTTAAGACCATACAATGACTTTAGCAATCTGCAAACCTTGTTAGGCTCCCCCTGATTGCTAAATCCCTGAGGAATTTCCATATAAACCTCCTCTGATAAGTCTCCTTGAAGAAATGCATTGGTGACATCAAGTTGGGATAAAGACCAGTCATGAATAGCAGCCAATGCAAGCACAGTTCTTACAGTAACAATCTTCACCACTGGACTAAAAGTCTCATGGTAATCTAACCCCTCTTGTTGAGTATAACCTTTAGCTACTAACCTTGCCTTAAACCTTTCCACAGTACCATCAGCTTTAAGTTTAATCTTATACACCCATTTACATCCAATTGGTTTTTTGGAAGGAGGCAAAGAAACAATCTCCCATGTATTATTAACTTCTAATGCTTTAATTTCAGTATCCATAGTAGCCCTCCATCTTACATCTTTAACTGCTTCATGGTAATTTTTAGGCTCAATGTTACTATTGAGGGAACTAACAAAAGCAGAATAGGAAGGGGAGGGGTGAGTGTAAGACATGTGAGCAGAGAGAGGATGGTGAGTGGAACAAGTAGCAATGTTATGAGAAGAAGAAGTGAGAGTGGGACAAAGATAGTCCTTGGACCAGATTGGTTGAGTAATAGTTCTAGTGGATCTTCTGAGAGTGGGAACATGAGGATCAGAAATGGAGGAACCATTGGAGGGAGGATCAATGATATTGGTAGGAGGATGAGATGTAGCCTAAGGGTGTAAACGAGCCGAGTTCTACCGAACGACATGTTGTTCAAGCTTGTTTGAAATACAATCGAGCTTCAAAGTTTGTGTTTGAGCTTGTTTGATTATTAATTGAGCCGAGCTCAAACGAGCTTTAATTGAGCCGAACACGAGTCGAGCTCGAGTAGTTTGATTTTTTTGTACATGTTTTTATTATTTTTTACTAATCGAGTTGAGCTCGAGCCGAGCTTCAAAACTTATCAAACACAAAAAGTTGTTCAAGCTTGGTTTGATATGTTATCGAACCGAGCTCAAACGAGCTTTTAGCGATCGAGCTCGAGTCGAGTATCGAGTAGTTTGGTTCGTTATTCAGCCTTAGATGTAGGTGGGGAAGAAGAAGTATGTGTTTGGATATAAGGACTGATAAATTCGTCCTGAAAAGACTGTTGATCTTGTATGAATGAGTGATCTGAAACAGTAGGATGAATAATGGAATAGGGAAAAGTTTGTTCTTAGAATATAACATCTCTTGAGATGATAAAAGTTTTTGTGATAATATCCATCACCTTGTAAGCCTTTTGAGCAGCAGCATAACCAAGAAAGATACAAGCTTTTGATTTTGGAGAAAATTTATCAGTCATAGGGAGGACTTTAGCATAACATAGGCAACCAAAAATTTTGATGTGATCAATAGATGGTGGTTTATGAAAAATAATGTCAAATGGAGTTTTGCCTTTTAAAAGAGGAAAAGGGGTCCTATTGATCAAATACACAGCAGTTTGTACACAATCTCCCCAAAAATGTATAGGGATGTGTGATTGGAACATGAGGGCTCTTGCCACATTTAGTATATGTCTATGTTTCCTCTCAACTAATCCATTTTGTTGAGGAGTGTAAGTGACTGAGCTTTGATGAATAATGCCCAGAGAAGAGAAGAAAGAAGAACAAGATGCTTTGAAAAAGTCCCAAGCCCTATCTATCCTAATGATTTTAACAGATGTGTTGAATTGTTTCTGGACATAGAGGAAAAAATCAGTGATAATAGGTAATATATCTGATTTGAATTTTAAGAGAAAAATCCAAGTGGATCTAGAATAATCATCCACTATGGTAAGGAAGAATCTGTCATTGTTATATGTAGGTGTTTTGTATGGTCCCCAGATATCTAAGTGTATCAACTCAAAAATAGATGTTGTGAAGTGTGTTCTTTGAGGGAAAGGAGTTCTAGGGTGTTTTGCTTGTGGACATATGGAACAATGCATGGGCTGTTTAGATAAAGAAGAACCAATGTTTGGAAGAAACTGAAGTCTAGTACATGACATATGTCCCATTCTCAAGTGCCATAAGTTTGAATCCAAAGAAGACAAATAACGAACAATTTGTTTATTACACATCACAATGTTATGGGGAGAATCAGAAACAATACTATGACAATCATTCTTTACAAATGAAGATTGATTACAAGTAATAGAAGAAGGGGAAATCAACTGAGTTCCATTGAGGATGCACTGGATATCAAGCAGTGAAGCACAAGGATCAAGTAGATATAAGCCATTATGGACTTTACCAATCGCCTTGATCTTGCCACTCCAAAGATCCTGAAAGAGACAAAAATGGGGATACAAAGACACAAAGCAGCAGTTGTCTTGTGTGAGTTTGGAGACTGAGAGTAAATTGTATTGGAATTCAGGTACATATAAGACATCATGAAGAATGAGTTGATTAGAGAGTTTGACTGTTCCAACTTTTGTAACAAAAGCCATATTACTAGTGGGCAATTTTACAGATGTATGAGGGGTGCAGTGTGCGCTGAAGTGTCAAACATGTCAAAGTTAAAACACATGTGTTGATTGGCACCACTGTCAATCACCTACTCATGCTTAGATGTATTGGCTGAGAATGCAAAAATGTTGTGTAATGTACCTGTCTGATTAATTGGAGCAGAAGAACTTGCAAAGTTGACCTGAGATGATGCAATCTGTGATCCAACATTTGGCTGTGAGTGAAGCAGATTCAATAATTGTTGGTACTGCAGGGGGGACAATTGAGTATTCTGAACAGGAGAAAACTCCATCTGTACTGACTTATCACTTTCAGGTGGTGACTGGTAACTGGCTTGATTAGAAGAATAGTTTCTGGATGGATTATTCCTTGTGTGCCCAGGTTTCCCTTTACCTTTAGGATAACCAATCAATCTATAGCATGTGCTCTTAGAGTGTCCAGTAATTCCACAATTGTCACATACAATTCCAATTTTCTTAGGTGGCTTGGATTGGGAAGAAGAATAGAAACTTATGGGAACAGTGGAATGAGGAGTAGATATATTTATGGTTCTCTGAGATTCCTCATTACACACCATAGCATATGCATGTTTATGAGTGGGTGATGGCACCATCATCAGGATTTGAGATCTTAATGCAGCAAAGGAGTCATTAAGACCAATCAAGAATTGCATCAACTTGTGATCATGAGAATATTCAGAATAATGCTTAGAAGCAGCACATTCACAGTGTGGCAGATTAACCAATGAATCAAATTCTTCCCACATTTGTCTTAGCCTAGTGTAATATACAGTAACTGTATTTGCCCCTTGAGTATGGCCATTAATTTCTCTGAATAAGGCAAAGATCCTAGCACGATTAGTTTTACTGAATTGTTCATATAAATCATCCCAAACCTCAGCAGCAGTTTCACAGTACACAAGTCCATTATAAATCTCCTTACTAACACATTTCAAAATCTAAGATAACACCAAAGAGTTGCATTTCTCCCACTGTTCAAGGTGTGGGGAATCAGAATTAGGTCTAGGATATTTACCTGTGATAAAACCTATCTTACTCTTGCAATTTAGGGCAAGCTTCATGGCCTTGCTCCATACTCCATAATTTTCTGAATCGATTAGTTCATGTGGCACCAAATGAAGATTTGGTGTATCTGAAGGATGCACAAACAATGGATCATTGACATCAAAAGAATATTGAGAATTCATTGAAGAATTCGCATGATTCATAGGAGGATTCATAGGAGGATTAGGAATTCGAGATCCGAATTGAACTCCATGCAAATTTGGGGATTCCATGATTGAAATTGAAGAAAATTTGCGAAAATCAGTAAGAAACTGAAATCGAATGCTGAATTTGAAGAAAAATTGCAGAAATCAGTAAGAAACTGAAATCGAATGACTGAATTTGAAGAAAGATTGCGGAAATTTTGCAGAGAAAATGGAAGAAATCGATTCACAGATGTGAAAATTGAAATCTTCAATCAGAGTATGAGCAGAAGAAATCTCCAACTCTTGATACCATGTTAAGAATTAGAAATCTGCTGAAATGAGCTTCATTAATGAATATAGAAAGTGTACAGGATATTTATAGTAATCCTAGTTAACTGTCTAACTAACCTCTAACCATGTGGTTAGTTACAACTAATTGCCAGCTAATACATTGACTCTTATTGACTAACTAATTAATAAAATACACAAGATATTATATTTCAACAGGTTGAAAATAGTTTGTAGAGCGGATCTTCAGAACTTTATCATCCATAATACTAGAAATAGAATCAGAAAACTAAACAAACAATAAGATAAGATTTCTTTGTTTTTTTTTTTAATTCTAGACGAAAGAGATATCCTGACTCGACAAATTCGAGCCGATAGTTTTTAATCTTGGGCCATACAAAAATCATAACTTGTGACAGTTTGAAATTAAACCCAAAACATTTCACCTGAAAATGAAAACTGATACTAAGCTAACAAACCTTGGGTCAATTACCTTTTTATTTGCAGATTAGTTTTCGTGTTGGGAGTCTTTGGACAGATTTTGGGCCCAGTGCAAATGGAATTATACTATTTGTAGCATCTTTATGCCCTTTTCCTCACTATCCCTGCACAACAACTTTCATTCAAATTAAGTCCATGGCAGCAACTCTTAACATATCCTTAAAACTTATTGCATAGATTGGAGGTTGGTCGAATCTAAGCTAATCATGTGTCGAATGAGTTATATATTCCTATATGATTGAGGTATAGTGGAACAATATCAATCACAACACAAATGTTAGCAGTTTTATAATATTTATCTTGTGACTGATTGAGTGTGACCAAACTCGATCTGTAAAATATTTTTTTGTATGAACACGCACATGCACCCTCAATATGCAAACATTAGGATTGTTGAATCTTATTCTCGATAAAATAAAAATTCCTTCGGTCGTACAAGTATGCTATTGTAACTTAACAGATTAATGTATCCGTAATAAAATGAGGATTGTGATTGCGTGGAGTTAATATACAGAATCTTGAAATGTAATAAGATCATGAAAATTGCAATAAATTACAAGACAAGAGAATTGTCCTAAGATGAAATGTTATTCACATTTTAGATATAGATTTTACCAAGCCGTCTAAGCCTAAAAGAAAAAGAAAATTGAAGAGAAAAGAAAGAAAAATGAATTCCCATTTGCAACCATACGACGTCGTAATGATAATTTCTGATCCCAAATTTCAAATTAGTGTGCCACGTAATCCGAGGCACAAAGTTGTGTGCACTTTAGTTATTTAGTACCGGTCAAAGCAGCCAACAAGGTCCGACACAGTTGGTAGATAGTTGGTTCCTTAAGCATGCTATCAGGTTCGATCCATGGTCGTGTGTATGGAAAAAACTTTGCTGGAGAGGCAAAGCCCTCTTCGTTTATCTCTACGCCTCAAAAGAATAGCCTCCGACGTCCGATTGAGGAAAATCTTTGGTATAAACCCCAAAAAAAAAAAAAAAAAAAAGTGCTGGTCAAAGCAGCAGTCATCCCTATTTGACGCCGGCGGTGCGCCCCTTAACAAATGGACACCCCAACTTTATCCTCGAGATTTATAATACTGATAATCATCAAATTGTACCACTCCTTTCAATATATTGTGATTTTGAAGGTAAAAATGTTGCTTCGGAGGTCAAATCATGGCCGCTGATGTTCGAATCCAACGGTGAGTTTTCAGTTTTTATGTTTTGCTTGAATCTCTTAAATTGCTGCATTGTTATTGTTAGGATGTTATTTCATGAATTTTTATGTTCATAAAATTGTGTTCAGCTGTTTTTTTTTTCCTCTCAAATTTTTTAGTAAATTCATGGTTACACGGTGATGAGTATTATATATATATATGCTGTATTTTGTATTTGTATAAACTGATTTGTTAGCTCCTTTTGCAGATTCCTAACTTTTTTGACACTAAGAGTTTCAGATTGTTTTATACTGAGGGAAAAATAATAATGCCGGTTCTCTTTGTGTAATCCGTAACTGATTACTAGGCGAAATGTTGAATGGTGAATTTTCTAGTGCTTGAAAAGGCGTAAACAATGTGCATATACACTATTAATGCCGATTCTCTTTGTGTAATCCTTAACTGATTACTAGGCGAAACGTTGAATGGTGAATAGTGCTTGTAAAGGCGTAAACCGTATGCGTATACACTATTAATGCCGGTTCTCTGTGTGTAATCCATAACTGATTACTAGGCGAATCGTTGAATGGTGAATTTTCAAGTGCTTGTAAAGGCGTAAACCGTATGCATATACACTATTAATGCCGGTTCTCTGTGTGTAATCCATAACTGATTCATTACTAGGCGAATCGTTGAATGGTGAATTTTCTAGTGCTTGTAAAGGCATTAACCATATGCATATGCACTATTAATCAGGTTTTATGGTTTCAGTTAAATTGTTTGATCTAGTCTATGTGATTTCAAGCAACTTATTTAATTTTTGCTACATGGTCAAATTTAACTACAGGAGTTCTGCAGTTGATTGTGGTTCTTGCTTAAGTAGGTAGGTACGGGATTCATACAGTTGGAGGAATGGTGGGAGAAACTGTTACAGAGACTTGGTTCATTAATATATGGAAGAGTTCACGTAAAAGTATATCATGGGAGCCCGAGAGACCAGTGCTTGGAATTTTGTCATTTGAAATATCGAGGTTGATGTCGAAAGTGGTCAATTTATGGCAGTGTCTGTCTGATAAACAGATAAGTAGACTGAGAGAAGAGGTTGCCAACTCAGTTGGCATCCAGAGGCTTGTTTCCCAATATAACGACTATCTTATGGATCTTGCTTTTGCTGAGATAATTGGGAATTTGGGAAGTGTGGCAAATTCGGTAGTTATGCTCGGGAAGAAGTGCACGGACGTAAAATATCACAATCTTGAGAATGTTTTTGATGACATGGATAGGATTGATCCCAAATGGCATAAGTGGCAATATAAGCTCAAAAGGATGGAGAAGAAAGTCAAGAAAATGGAGAGGTTTGTGGGCGCAACAGAACAGCTGTTTCAAGAGCTCGAAGTGTTGGTGGAGCTTGAGCAGGGTCTAGTGCGGGTTCGAGGTGGCGCCGATTCAGGCCAGGTGAAATTGCTTGAGTTTCAGAAGAAGGTAGCGTGGCAACGCCAGGAAGTGAAGAATCTTAGGGAGATGTCTCCTTGGATCAGATCATATGATTACATGGTTATACTTCTTCTCAGATCTTTATTCACGATTATCGAGAGGATAAAATATGTTTATGGGATTAACCAGATTGGAAATCACGAGGGTTGCCTTATTCGTAGTAATTCCATTTCTGCCCTCATGCAAACACCAGTTTACTCATCGGGAATCAACCCGCTTAAATTTAGGTCATTTTCAAATTTGGGCCTCGGAGGTTACAAAAGTAAATCGAAAACCAGGAAATCTCATTATCGTTCTGAGTCATCCACTTTTTGTGGGAAAGAACATACAGTTAAAGCTAGAAGGTTTGCTCATGCGGGCTTCACTGGATGCATGACTGGCAATAGTGAATCACCTGTCGTAGAGAGCTATACACCATCATGTAGCGGCTCATTTAGGCCTAAAGTATATTTCTTAAATTCCAAACTTCGTCTTTTAGATGCTCCTCCATTTACTCTTGGTTATGCTGCTTTGGCTCTCCACTATGCGAATATCATCATATTGGTTGAGAAACTAGCTTCATCTCCTCACTTGATTAGCATTGATGCAAGATATGATCTTTACAATATGTTACCTGCAACTATCAGAAGCTGTCTGAGGGCAAAGCTAAAGACATTTTCAAGAACTTTAGCTTCGTCTGTCTATGACGACGCCTTTTCAGCAGAATGGAGCTTAGCAATTGCAAATATATTGGAATGGCTATCTCCACTTGCTCACAACATGGTAAGATGGCAATCTGAGAGGAATTTCGAAACGCGGAGTTTGGTTCTTGGGTCGAATGTGCTTCTTGTTCAGACCCTTTACTTTGCAAACCAAATGGAGACTGAGGCAGTAATTGTTGAACTTCTGATGGGCCTAAATTATCTTTCGAGATTTGGCAGAGAAATTGACAAGAAACCCTTGAGAGAGCTTTCGTGCAAGAGGGCATATGGTAATATGTTTCCAAGGGATGAAATGTATTACAACATGATTGATCATACATAATAACATATTTCTCATCATGTTCTTGAAACTGCAGGCAGAATAGCAGACGTCATGTTGGTAGGTTGATGTTCGGTTTGGTTTCATATATGTCCAAAGACTTCTTACTTCTCAAAAGCATCCTGGCAGAAACCAAAGGTATTCTTTTTTCTTTTTATGATGGTTTACATAATGAAAGAAATGAAGCCTAAGCTGCTTTTTATTTTTATCGTTGTAGAAATAGAATTTATACTTCTGTCATATGATAATTTTTATCTTGTTAGATAATGATTTAACAATAGCAAAAATTGTGTTTAAGTTTAGTAATAATTAATAATACATGTAAAGTGACACTTTAACGACAAAATGAATATCAGTAAAAACCATGTTATAATATTGTCTTAGTGTCACTATTAATAACTTGACCAATTCACAATTCTAGTTGAAAAGTACATTCATATATACATGCAAAGGGATTAGTTTTTGAAAAACAAGAAGAAAGCGGCACCAAATTGCAATATGTGAACAGAAAACTGTCTAACGAAGTAACATAAGATACAATAAGAAATAAAACACGGATAACTGGTACAAAGTCATGTAAGTGGACTTAAGTTTTCCTATTTGTTTTTCAACGCAGTTTATTAAAAAGAAATAAAATAAAGCCGAGTTTATTTTTTTATTTTTTTATTATTATTATTATTATTATTATGCATCTTACATTCGTGGAGTGGGAATTACTTTCAAAGGCACGAGCTTGCGCACTGTCATTCCCGCCATTTCCCCCATATCCAATGTCTCAGGGTTGAGACCAAAACCAACTTTCCAATCAAAGGATTGCACCAAACTGGCTATAGTCAAGCTCACCATTCTGTGCCCCAAGGTCATCCCTATGCAGGCTCGTCGACCCGACCCAAATGGGAGCAGCTCAAAATGCTGGCCCTTATAATCAATATCCGAGTCCAAGAACCTCTCGGGTTTGAATGATAGCGGGTCGACCCATGAAGCTGGATCCCTGTGAATTGCATATGCATTCACAAGTATTTGTGTGTTCTTGGGCACGGTGTATCCCATGAACTTGGTTTCTTGCATTGAGTTCCTTGGAAGCATCATTGGGAATGCTGGGTGTAAACGTAGAATTTCCTTTACGGTTGCTTGCAAATAGGGCAAGTTGTTTAAGTCACTCTCTTCCACCTTCCGATTATGACCCACGACCCGGTCCAACTCATCTTGGAGCTTCTTCATTGATTCTGGATTGCGTAATAGCTCGCTCATTCCCCATTCAATTGTAATGCTTGTTGTATCAGTTCCACCAAAGAACATTTCCTGAATCATGAAACACTTTTTAGATAATTCTCTGAAGGTCCGGATGCTTTGGAGCCTATTCGTCATGATTGTAGGCCATAATTTTGGATTATGGGACCAAATGACAAAGCAACTATACAATAGTCGAGGATCTTCCTTAGGAGCACTCTCATGAGACTATGAGTTCAGGCCAGTCCAGATTTCTTGCAACACACGTACTGTTACACGCGCTAATTTATGAAAAATATACACACGGGTGGTTAGGATGCATAGAGAGAAAAAATTGTAATGTGAAAGAAAAAACTAAAATTTATCTCTCCACATTCTAACCTCGCACATGTGTGTATATAACATGAAGTGTTACATAGTTGTGTTACGGGAGATCTGGACCGAGCATTGGCACAGTTACAATCTTTAATGTAGTAAGATCCACATAGGGACCACCAAACACAAATGCTCCTGATTATACTAGGACTTGGAGTTCCGTGACCCTCTAAGAGTCACTTGATACATTTTTCATGTTGATCCATTCGAATTGGTGAAAAGCATGCAAATAAGGTTCATCTATGAATGATTCTTAGGGAGTCTCGAGACTTCAAGGTTTGGTACAATCACAAACATTCGTGTATGATACGAGTCGTCTATGAATGGTCCCAAGCCTCTGAGTCAATGATCCTTCATCTACCTAGCTAGATTATTAGGAAAAGAAAACACTAAAACATATTGTTGCAAGAGAATAACTTACCAAGAGAATAATTGTGATATTTTTCTCTGTGAGCTTATCTGGTCCCTTTGTATTATCATCACCTTCATCATCCAACAAAGCATCCAAGAAATCACGTGTTTTCTTCTCTATCCCAGATTGCTTCTCCCTAATCCTCTCCTTCACAATCCCAGAAGCTATCTCCATCAACCCCCCCAAATACTTCTCCGTATTCTTCCTTATCCTTTGCGGGTCAACCCGTTTCAAGAACGGGACGAAATCAGCCACATTAGGCTTCCCAACCCACTCCGAGAACCCAATATACAAATCAAAGAACTCGCTGGCCTTCTCTAGCCTTGAGTCCATCACATCCTTAGACAACATAACATTACCAATCACATTAAAAGCCGAAACAAAAAGGAACCTATCTAGTTGAATCTCGCCCGTTCCTCCATTTTTTCGTGATTTTTCCACGTCGTCTTTGATCCAATCAACTAAATTATCAATGCATTTTTGTCTCAGAGACATTGATGCATCAATTCTCTTGTGCACGAGAAATTCTGCTGTGCATATACGGCGTAGCTTACGCCAGTAGTCACTGTAAGTGCCTATAGCAACTGATCCCTGGTTATAGTCGAGAGCGGTCAGGGAATCGGGCGCTTTCCGGTCAGCAAAGGGCAGGTCACACTTCTTGAAAAGCTCAGCAGCTGCTTCAGATGATTGTACCACCATGGTGTTGATGGCGCCAAGTCTTAGCCAGATGACCGGCCCGTACTTTGCTCGAAGCCCGTTTAACGTCTGGTGGGGTACCTCCCCGAGGTCGAATATGTTGCCGATTAGGGGCCAGCCCGGTGGGCCCGGTGGGAGGAGTTTGGAAGAGTGATTTCTGAATTTGAATAAGAATTTGAAAAACAGGAATAAAGCTATGAGAGTAGTGAACCAGGGGAATAGGCTACTGCTCCAGGCCATCTTTTTTATGTTTCCTGAACTGTGCACAAGTGCATTATATATAGAGGTGGATCAGCACTTCAAATTTGATTTTATCATCATTTCCGTGTTTATCTAAAAGGAAAATAATTTTCTTACTGTCTGTAAGGTTAAAAAGCCTTAGACACTTCTCAGCCACAATTTGTGGCTGAGAGAAACCTGCAACTTGCTTAGCAAGTTGCCAGATATTATTTATAATATTCCATAGATTAGGCCATATCATTTGCATATTATTATGATTAGGCCCACATATATTTTATAGCTTCATATTTTGCCCCCAACTTCCCTTTCTTAATTACAGACATTAGCTTTCATTTGCATATTACAGAATCAACAAAAATATCATTTGGTCTATCACAGAATCAACAAAAATAAATAGAGGCTTTTATTTCACAATAAAATTTACAGACGTATGTCACGTATCAACATAAATAATGTAGTTCAACATTCTCAATTACATAAGTCCAAGAAGAAGACAAAAAGGAGTACGAAAAAATAGTTAATCAAATATATATATATATATATGTATATATATATTCGCGATGAGATTGTAGCAGATTCACTTAGATGTATCCCTTACATGTAAGCTACCAATCTCTACTACTTCAAATCTGTCTCGCTGCAATACAAAAAAGAAGAAGTTATAATCTTAAATTAACAAGTTGTTTAATATACTAATAAAATAATTCAAATCTTAATCAAATAATAAAATAATGGGTTCAATATTTAAAACTCAAACATGTATTAATATTTAACATACTCTTCTTTAGGGCTATGAACTGATCCTGCAGAATAAGTCCAAGATGAATTCGGGGGTTGCGTTTCAAAGTTATTATAAACCGCTGCCATAAAATAAAATCTTGTTGATCCTACTCCAACCAACGAAACAAGAATAAAGAATACAATAAACATAATTCAAACTCCATTGTTAAATATTTATTAATATTTAAGGAAAAGTTAAAGCACGCAAAAGAAAAGGAAGAATATTAGACAAATTAAATACCTCTATTTATATATATATATATATATATATATATACACCCATATGATTAGTAAGTGTATACATTGGGATTATTAATTCATAATTGAAAAAATTATAAAACAAACAGAAAATTCATATTCGCTAAATTTATATAGCTAATATCATAATAGAATAGATGAAGAAATATGAAAATACGAGATTAACAAACTACAAAATCTATGAATTTGATAAGGAAATAGACTATTAGTTCAAGATAGTTGATAGAATTCAATACCTCGTTAACTTTCAAAAAGAGAAGAAAATCTCGAAGTTGCTCGTCAAATCTCGGCGGTTCGGTTAAACTGACCTGGAAAAAAAAATTGTTTATTTCACAACCCACAAATTACACAACCCGGTTGCTAAGCTCATTTCAAATTTCAAATTACACAACCCTAAACCATAATCAAATAAATTTAAACAATTAAATTAAACTCATACAAATACAAAATAAACTAAACCATACAAAATAAGTTAATACCCATACAAGATTACTTGAAAATTTAAAACCATATAAAGAAAATAGAGAAAAAATAAAAAAATTACGGATTGAGCCTTGGTCTCTGAGGTAGTCGTCGTCTCACCGATGTCCGGTTGGTCTCCGCGATGGTCGTCTGAGCAACAGTCCAGCAGCAGTCGAGCAGGGGAGGGTTTGCTTTTTTTTGTTGTTGAAGACTTGGAAGTGAAGATAAAAAAAGATTTGGAATTATATTAGGGGCTGAAAGTCAAACCTTTGATTTGGGGTCAATTACAAAAAGAAGGAAAGTTGAGGTGGCCTTTTGTCAAAAATCAGGTTTTATTAAATCACCTGTTGGCAAGGAGTCTGTCAGCCTAATCTCACAAAAATCTGTGAGATTAGCACTACCCTATCTAAAATTAGGCAACAACAATACTTTTACAGTAACCATCTAAATATGGTGTTTGGCTAAACTTATTTCAAAGAGCTTATAATCGCTTAGTGTCTATAAGATGTCTTTAAAGCTTATAAGCTCTCTCTCTTATCTTTTTTAAAAAAAAGCTCTCTCTTATAAACTGTTAAAAAATAAGTTCGGTCGCCGTACTTATTTATTAAGAGTTTATAAGTTCTGACAACTTATTTTGAAGCTTATAAGCTGGTTTACCAAAAAATTTACCAAACACTTTGTAACAGTTTATAAGCTCTCAAACAACTTATAAGATGTTTTAAAGAGCTTATAAGTTCAACTAAACACTCTCTTAATTCGAAACTATTAGAGTGGCCAATAAAATCCTCCAAGAACAACATGGTTAAATACATATAAACAAGGGAAAATTACATACAGACTTCGTAACTTATCGTATAATTATCAGAATATTCTTATTTATTGAATATTACCAACACACCCCCTCAAGAAGTCTATTTATAAGATTTATAGAGGTAAAATATAATTTTTTTTAAACAAACATGGGGTGTAATCGTAACAAATCCTTAACATGAGAGGGTGCTTTGTAGAATTTTTTAGTAAATCCAATAATTGAGGAGATCTTTTAGTAATTACACACTAAGTGGGATCTGGGTAATTTTCGTTATAAACAAATGATATTGTCGGGTCATGAGACGACGTGGTAGAATTTTACTACTTGAATCTTATTTAAGTCTAATTTTACTACTTAATCTTAGTTGAGTCTACGTTTGAACCTAGTGGTAATTGAAAAAACTTGTCCACTTTGAGGAATTTATGTCCCACCAATATTCCTCCTTTTCTTTTTAAATAAATAAATAAATTTAGTTGTTCCTTCGCGTATTGAGATGGACCCACCTCAAGTTGAATTTGTGATTTTTTTTTAATACAAAGAGAAGGGGACCCTAACGATTTAACCCGACAGACCCGGTGAATTTGTGATATTTATAGCACTAAAAGCATTGCATTAGGAGTTTCATAGAATTATTCGTACTGAGATGAGATGATAGATGATTGATTTTATTTCAGGACGAGAATTTCAAGACGAGAATAAGTGCGATTTTAAAATTTCAAACACAGTATGAATCATGATGATTATTCGTGTTCAAAACCAGCACTTACTAATGGGGGATAAAATGTTAGTCCCACCACCAATCATACATCCAAATCCAAGTACTAAAGTTCAACAATTTTGACAAATACATATTTCTATTACAGTGAGTCAACAATTTAGAAGCAAAATAGAAGTTTGTATCCTCTTTAAGTTCAAAAGGTTCATGTCATAAAGAGCCCAGTATGAAGTGAATAAATCTTGTTTAGCTTTGCATTCGTTCATGGAGACTATTCTAGTTTTAAAAAAAATTTAAAAATATAAAAGAAAAACAATTTTGAGCCTTTTCTTACCCTGTCTGTCTTCCTCTATAATTTTACTATTTCAATTTCACACAATCAAGATAAATTCATTGTTCAAAATCTCTGTAGCACTGGACTTTTCTAAATTTTAATTTATTTAATATATATGTCAGTTCATATTTGATTTACATTAGAATATGTGGGATTAGTTAATGTCACAGTATATACTATAAAGAGCGGTGTTTTGGAAAAAATTTATGCTAGACCAAATCCGATGGTCCTATTGTCTATCTTTCTCACACAGTAAAGTGTATTGTCTACAGTTTCCACACACACTTGTATGAAAAAAATAAACACATAATACTCACTCAGATCATCGAACTCGTGTCATAGAATTACCCCGTGTTTTGGCCATGTCCGTATTATATAATGCATGACTAATGAGCAAGGCTGATCATATCTAATAAGATTTTTGTCTTAGCCCCGGCCCAAATGATGCATTGACTTTCATCAAGAAACTAAAATTATCTCGTGGGGATATTTGTCTCTGACGCTCAAAACCAGGACACATAACCAATCAAAAGAAATTAAGGTGATTCAGTATCTAATTTTCACTTGAATATTATATGTATAATGAGTTAATAGATCAACTTATAAAATTTAATTTAGTGGGTGATAAAACTTATTTTCTAGTGTATTAACGGAATTGTGGCGACTTATGCAGAATTTGTATACAATTATGCTTTGTGAAGCAACTGATTAAAATTGGACAATGGAGAAAAGTTGAACGGAGAATACTTAATTACTAATACACAAACATGATTACAAACCAATTTATTTCCCAACAATACAAGATAAACCACTATAAATTTCAACAGACCTACAAATTTATTGACGAATAAGCTAAAGCATTGAAATTTAGGGTCACTGTTGTGAGAAGACACTATTAATTTTTATTAATATTTTTACATAAAGAAGAGAAAATATATACATATGCAACTTTTCTTGAATCTAATAGGTTGCAAATATGCATGCATCTGATTACAATCTTGGAGTGGGAATTACTTTCAAGGGCACCATTTTCGAATTGTCAATCCCACCTTTTCCCTCATATAGAATGTCTCATGCTTGAGTCCAAATCCAACTTTCCAATCAAATGATTGAACTGGCTGAGTCAAGCTCACCATTCTCTGGCCTAAAGCCAACGTGATACAGGCCCTCCGGCCCGACTCAAACGGAAGAAACTCGAAATGCTGGCCCTTAAAATCAATATCCGAGTGCAAAAACCTCTCGGGTTTGAATGATAGAGGGTCGTGATGGGATATAAGTGCGGAGACAAATCAAATTATCAAAAGGAATAGCTTTGGTAGGTGGAACCAAAGGTTGTTTGGTAGGTGGAACCAAGAGTTGTTTGGTAGGTGAAACCAAGAGGTTGTTTGGTAGGTGAAACCAAGAGGTTGTTTGGTAGGTGGAATTACTCCTATAAATAGGAGTGAATTTCCTTCACTTCAGGTAACCCAAATTGAGAGAAAACATAGAGAGCAAAGTGTGTGTAGTGTAGTATATACTAGGAAAAATGTAGTGTATACTAGGGAAAGCAATTTGTGGTAGATACAAATTGTGCTACACGGAAAAAACTTGTGTGGTTTTTCTCTTGGAGCATTACAAAGGGGGATGGGAGAGTAGTGTTCTATATAACTTTGAGAGTGGTTGTACAAGAGTGGTTTTCTTGAGTTTGTCTATAAACTCAAGTGTGTATTTTTTGTACCGGTAAATTTCTCTCATAGTGGAAGAACGGAAACTCTCGTGGACGTAGGCGGATTTTGCCGAACCACGTAAATCTGTTGTCTCGTTTTCTTGCTTTGATTCTTACTTTAAAGTTCGTTCATGCGCGTTGATTCCTAACAACTAGTATCAGAGCACGGGTTACAGCGATCCGTGGGCGAATCAATGGCGTCTGAAGATGGTAAAGTAAGAGTCGGGGAAAAAGCTTGAAAAGGTGACAGATGCAGACTGAGAGTTGCAGGAGATCATGCTGCAAGTTTTGGGGGTTATCTCGTTGAACGTTAACGAGAAAACGTTGGAAAATCGTGGTGCCAGATGCAGAGGCAGAGACGCAGCAGCGAGAGCAGGTTTATGTTACCGGGTTAGGTAGACATGAAGCCAGTGGGAGCAGTTGCAGTGCCGTGGGCAGATCCGTATAGCCGGAGGTCAAGGGGCCAGACTCGTGTTGCCAAGAGGGCGGAAGAACGAGCAAGCCAGGGACCGGGGAGGCGGAGTTACGCAGCCAAAAGCAGAACCGTATAGTCAGAGGTCAAGGGGCCAGACTCGTGTTGCCAAGAGGGTGGAAGAACGAGCAAGCCGGAGACCGGAGAGGCGGAGTTACGGAGCCAAAAGCAGGACCGTATAGCCAGAGGTCAAGGGGCCAGACTCGTGTTGCCAAGAGGGCGGAAGAACGAGCAAGCCAGGGACCGGGGATGCAGAGTTACGGAGCCAAAAACAGAACCGTATAGCCAGAGGTCAAGGGGCCAGACTCGTGTTGTCAAGAGGGCGGAAGAACGAGCAAGCCGGGGATCGGGGGAGGCAGAGTTACAGAGGCATGACCACGTGGATAAACCATGAAGGCAGGAAAGGAGACCGAGAGAGGTTGACTGTGGAGCCGGAAGTCATGGGGGTAGGATGCGAAGTCGGGTAGGCAGATTCGCAGAGCCGGGGCAGGATGCGGAGCTGGGTAGGCAGATTCGCAGAGCCGGGTAGGCAGATTCGCGGAGCCGGGGTTTTGTTGGCGGATGGATTGGACATAGCTAGTGCAGTGGGAGCATTATGCAGATATGTGGGGGATCCGAGTTTCCATTGAAAAACCAAAGTATTGACGGATGGATCAAGACATAGCTCATGCAGTTGGCAAGGAGCAGATATGTGGGAAGATCTGAGATAGTCAATGGAAAGTCCTTGGTGTAAGGGTGTCGCGAGACAGGTTGACCAAGGTGAAAAGTCCTTGGTGTAAGGGTGTCGCGAGATAGGTTGACCAAGGTGGAAAGTCTTTGGTGTAAGGGTGTCGCGAGACAGGTTGACCAAAGCGGGAAAGTCCTTGGTGTAAGGATGTCGAGAGACGGGTTGACCAAGGTGGTTATCCTCTTGTGGGGAGGATAGCAACGAAAGTTGCGGGGTTGTGAGACATGTTCCGGGTCTTGGGAGTAACCTATATCCAAAGGTCAGTTGGACCGAGATGGATAAGTCACGGTATTCAGGAGTTGGTTAATCACCAAAAGGAATAGGGTAGTGGCGGAGGTTCAAAGAAGGGGAACATCGTGTAAGTCCGTCGAGTAGGAGCACTAGGGACGGATGGATTGATGAGACAAGGAGATGTCTCGGTTTTGATCTCCATTGGATTTGGGGATGTGACCGACTAGATTGAGGTTCACCTGGGAAAAGTGAAGGAATGATCGAGAAGATGGGATTGTGTCTTCAATTTTGAGTTTGGTCTCCAAGTGGGAGATTGATGGGATATAAGTGTGGAGACAAATCAAATTATCAAAAGGAATAGCTTTGGTAGGTGGAACCAAGAGTTGTTTGATAGGTGAAACCAAGAGGTTGTTTGGTAGGTGAAACCAAAAGGAGTTTTGGTAGGTAGAATTACTCCTATAAATAGGAGTGAATTTCCTTCACTTCAGGTATCCCAAATTGAGAGAAAACATAGAGAGCAAAGTGTGTGTAGTGTAGTATATACTAGGAAAAATGTAGTGTATACTAGGGAAAGCAATTTGTGGTAGATACAAATTGTGCTACACGGGAAACACTTGTGGGGTTTTTCTCTCGGGGCATTACAAAGGGGGATGGGAGAGTAGTGTTCTATATAACTTTGAGAGTGGTTGTACAAGAGTGGTTTTCTTGAGTTTGTCTATAAACTCAAGTGTGTATTTTTTGTACCGGTAAATTTCTCTCATAGTGGAAGAACGGAAACTCTCGTAGACGTAGGCGGATTTTGCCGAACGACGTAAATCTGTTGTCTCGTTTTCTTGCTTTGATTCTTACTTTAAAATTCGTTCATGCGCGTTGATTCCTAACAGGTCGACCCAAGAACCCCGATCCCTGTGAATTGCCCATGCATTGACAAATATTTGTGTGTTCTTGGGCACGATGTAACCCATGAACTCAGTTTCTTGCATTGAGTTCCTTAGAAATAGCAATGGAAACACGGGGTGTAAACGTAGAATTTCCTTCACGGTTGCTTGCAAATAGGGCAAGTTGATTATGTCACTCTCTTGCACATTCCGATCACGCCCCACGACCCGGTCCACCTTGTCTTGAAGCTTCTTCTTTATATTCGGATTGCGAATTAGCTCGCTCATTCCCCATTCAAAGGTCTGGCTCGTTGTCTCTGTTTCACCAAAAAAACATTTCCTGAATCATGAAATGTTTTTTAGAAAACTCTTGGGAATATTCGAATCCATGGTGATTCAGTCTCATTGGTCAATAACGGGTTAGTTACACTAACTACCCCTCTATTTATTGAAATTATAGTACAATCCCTTATTTTTTTAGTCCATAACAAACACTCCCCCTCTCCCCTCCCCAAAAAATAAAAATAAAATTGCAAGAGTATTGAATGAATGACACGCATAACTTTTGAATTTTTATTAGATACGTGTTATTCAGTCAATACCTTGCAATATAAGATACAATACTTTTATATTTTGCAATAGACGATCCTATCTACTTAAGAAGGAGGGCCTCTTTTTGCCCAATTCGATATGATGAATTTCATGTTTTACATTTTGGAAAAACAAAAAGAAATTAAAATTATCTTGTGGGGATGTTTATCTAAATCCGAGGCCCCCGAAAGTTTAAACCAATTGATTGGGCCCACATTACCAATAGGGGGAGGCCAGGGGAAGGGGGAGGGGGAGGGGGAGGGGGGGGGGGTTCATGTTTTACATTTTGGAAAAACAAAAAGAAATCAAGATTAGCTTGTGGGGATGTTTATCTAATCTGAGGCACCAAAAATTTTAAACCAATTGATTGGGCCCACAGTCTGAAGATTAGATAAGACTTATACCGTTTTTGCTGTCTATTAATGAATTTTGAACCCAAGGCTTGTTAGCCTAGTGGTATCAGCTTTCATTTTTATGTGGGAGGTTGGGGTTCAATTCCGGACTGTTACAAGTTATAACATTTCTCTCCTTACTTAGAGTCTTATAGGGTCTATGTGACCCATGATTGAAAACTATCGACCCGAGTTTGTTGGGTCATGGTATCCCCTTCTGTCTAGAATTTAAAAAAAAATGAATTTCAAGATTTAATTAATAGACAAAAGATTTACTTCCATTTCAACTCCAATTCTGAAAAACTACTAGAGGAAGATTAACACTTTATCCTTACTAAACAATTACATCTTTGCATATTAACTGAAAGAACTACAACATAATGAAAATACCAACACTGACATAGACCTTAATCACATATTCACATTACTATATAGAAACTATAGAAGTGAACACTTTACCAATATATTATTATTATGGGCGTTGAAAATGTCGTTCTCTCGGAATTACTTTCAAGGGCACAAGCTTACGAAGTGAAATCCCCATCATCTCCCTCATATCCATTGTATTTGGGGTTTCATTCATAGGGAGCTCCCATTCAAAACACTGCACTAGTCTGGCTAAAGCCAGGCTAACCATTCTCTCTCCCAACAACATCCCGATACAGGATCTCCTTCCAAAACCAAACGGAATAAACTCAAAATGTTGCCCTTTGTTGTCGATGTTTGAGTTCAAAAACCTCTCGGGCTTGAATGAAAATGGATCTTCCCATGCACTAGGGTCCCTATGGATAGCCCATGCGTTCAAGATTACCATTGTGTCCTTGGGTATCATGTACCCCATGAACTCAGTATCTTCCCTTGCACTTCTTGGGAGCAAGAAAGGGAGAGAGGGATGCAATCGCATTGTCTCGTTTACCACTGCTTGCAAATATGGCAATTCATTTAAGTCGCCCTCCTCAACTTTTCTCGAATGGCCAACGACTCGATCAACCTCTTCTTTAAGTTTTCTCATAGAGTTCGGGTTGTGTAATAGCTCGGACATTGCCCATTGAATGGTACTGCCTGTAGTCTCAGTTCCACCAAAAAACATTTCCTGCAAAAATAAATAAAGAAAAAGATTTTTGTAATTCTTAGTTAAACAAAAAAACAAGTGCAAATTTCATTATTGAATATAGTATTCGAGAGAATATGATATTATTGGAGCGTATTAATAGATTCCTATGATATAGAGCCAACTGGCCGACTTTGCAAGATATGTACACCCTCTGTAGGATCCAAATTCAAATGCAAAATATACATAATTATTGTCAAATTTATATTTCAAGAAAATCTTTTATGATTCATTAATTTTTCAACTTGGTTTGTTTTGAGGACGCCAGTAACTTGATCAAAATTTAACGAAAAGCGGAAAAAACAGAGATTTTCACTAACTTAGCGTGATAATAAAGTGGCTCATTGACTTGGCTAGATGACAAAAGCGGTTCACGCATGTGGCGTAATGACAAGGCAACCACGTAGAGAAAGCTGGAGATTTACTTTTTACTTTGTCTAGTTGGACCGTGACATCACGCCACCTCATCAAGCCGCCTTGTTGGCACGCTACGTTAGCGGTTGAAGTGATGACCTTAAACTTGGGGGTTTTTCGGACGACTGATGGGGCGATACTTGGAAGCTCCTGGACCTGAGTTCCGGGAGATCTTCACCCCACATCTATAAATATATATGTAGGGTTCATCATCATATACGCATGTGATGATAGACATCATGAATCTCAAGTCCCGGAAGCCCCAAATTATGACCCCAATTGGTGTCTTCAAATTAAATGTTGATGCTGTTGTTTACAGTGAAAGGGGTGAGTTGCATGGTTGTGCCGGAAAAGGGGGTGTGCTTAGAGATCATCTGGGGAATTGGATAAATTGTTTTTACAGAAAGATTGGTCAAGGTTCAGTTTTAGAAGCCGAGCTCCAGGCCATTCTTCAAGGACTTTATTTTGCTTGGGACCTCAAGATCCCTTGGCTTAATATCGAGACGGACGCATGGGAAGCAAAGGCCAGCATCGCTGAAGATAATTCGTCTCATCGATACTCCGAGATCATAACACAAATCAAAGAAATCGCCTTACCTTGGCGCATAGAATTAGGGGTGCACACGGTTTGGTTTTTGCGATATTTTTATAAAATTTATACCGTACCAATAATTGCGATTTTAGGACAACTAATACCAAAATTGGACTTTTAGAAACCTACAACATCGTATCCGGTACGATAAAATTTTGGTATGGTACGGTACGGTTTTGCGGTATTTTTACTATATAGATCACATGATATATCTATGTATTATCATTTCCACTATTTATGCAAAAAAATCTCAAGAAAAGTTATCTATACAATACACTAAAAGAGAACAAATCTCATCTCTCATCTCAATGCATGTTTCTTTTGCACTTTCGTTCGTAGAAAAAAAAAGGGGAAAAAAAAGAAAAAGAAACTAGACTTTGCAATAGAAGAGTTTTTTGAATGGGAATTGATAAACTTATGCTTAGAATTAATATGTTCTCTTTTCCTTCAGAAATGTGGTTGTAAGTTGGTTGTTAACTATAACCACTAGGTAATAAAATTAAAAACAATTATCAAATTAAATAATGATTAAAATGATAAGTATGTAAGCTTTTACAATAATAGTTAGAATTATTATAATTGAGCAACTATTGAACCCAACTACCATGAAAATCATGGAGATTCAAATTCTTGTGTTTTGTACCTCAGCCTCATCTGTTTCCTCAAGTAAATGTTATAATCTAATTCACATTCTTGATGTTAGTATTATGATTTGGAGTCTAGGTTTGAAATAATTCTAGAAAATAATTTTAATTTATCTTTTAACTACTTGTCAACTTTAATAAAATTTACTTAAAACGTCACATATTCCCACAAGTTTTGGTAAGAAATCAATTTCCTATATATTTGTATGTATAAATCCTAAAACATTACAAATAATATATAATGAATACTTATATATATATACATACGGTCCGATACGGTTTTTTACTGGTATTGAATTCCTAAAACCTAAATCATACCAATGTATTCGATACGGTAACGCCTCGTACCAAAAACCGATAATTTTTAGTAAAAAAATCATTATTTCTGTACAATACGGTGTGGTATGGTTTCAAAAAACCATGAACACCCCTACATAGAATTCACGCGTATACGGCGAGAGGCTAACCAACAAGCGGATTACATGGAAAAATTGGGTGCGAGTCAAACTAGGATTAACTTAAGAAGCCTGAACACGAAGATGGGCTAAATGGTTGAACGAGATAAGGCTGACACTAGGGGTGTAAGGTGAGCCGAGCCGGCTCATGAGCATGGTGAGCCGGCTCGACTGGAGCTCAACTCGAGCTCACTTATAGTTGTTCATATGCTCATGAGTAGGCTCGTGAGCTTTTATTATTATTTTTTATTAATTTTTAATATATGTCTAAAAATACTCGTATTTCATATAAATAATACTTGCAGTTTTATATACAACATAGTTTAATAATATTTAAGTTTTTTTTCTATTTTGTTTAAATCGCGCAAAACAATAACAACAACAATTATAAGATTACATATTTTAGTTAATATGATATATTTTTCTATAAAATAATTTAATAAAATCATGTTTTCACGACACTCTCCTCTATTTTCTAAATACTTATTGAATATAAGATATTTAATTATTATTTATATAATAATACTTATTGTATATGTGAATAATGTATACTATACATTACTAACGTATTGTTATAAGCTAAAAAAACAGAATTTATTTTATTTTATTTTCTAAAAAAAAATTAAATTATTTTTTACTTCAAGCTCGAGCTCGACTCATCTACTTCGAGCTTGAACTCGAGCCCTAGAAAATGAGGCTCGTCGAGTTTGAACTCGAGCTCGAGCTCAAAAAAGTATAATCGAGCTCGAGCTCGAGCCTAAAAATTTCATCAGGCTCGACTCGAGCTCGGCTCGTTTACAACCCTAGCTGACACCACTTGGCCCCAAATAATAACTATAGACCCGAGTTTGTCGGGCTAAGTTAGTAGGGTAACACTCTTCTCTTTGGAATAAAAAAGAAAAAAACGAAAATAGTCAAAATTAACCGACTAAAAAACACTATTTTACCAAAAATATGAAACACTATTTTAGAACAAATGATTTGAAGCGAGTAAAAACTTAAAAAAAGCATGTGAACACTAATTACCATGATAATAATTGTCACATTCTTTTGTGAGAGCTTCTCAATTCTCCCTTTTCCATCACCATCAAACTCCAACAAAGCATCCAAGAAATCCCTAGTTTTCCCCCCCAATTTCTTCTCCTCAATCCTTTCCTTCACAAAACCTGCAACCAAATCCAACAATATCCCCAAATGCTTCTCAGTATTTCTCCTAATTCCCTGTGGATCAATCCATCTCAAGAACGCAAACACATCCACCAAATTAGGCGTTCCATTCCATTTTATAAATTGATTCACAGCTTCGAAGAATTGGTTCCCCTTCTCCGATTTCAAATCCATCACATCTTTGCCGATCATGAAATTCCCCATCAGATTGTAAGTCATGAAGAAAATGTACTTACCGATTTGGATCTGACCTAATTTTGATGCATCTTCTTTAATCCAATCGATCATTTCGTCGATTGATTTTTGCCGGAGCGATGCAGAATCGTTGATTCGTTTATGCACCGTGAGCTCCGACGAACACAACCGCCGCACGGTGCGCCAGTATTCGCCGTAGCGAGCGACAGCTAGCGATCCTTTGTGGTAATTGCAGGCTGTATGTGTATCGAACACTCGGCGGTCGGAGAATTGGATGTCGTGTTTCTTGAAAAGCTCCGCCGCCGCAGCGGAGGACTGTATGACGACGGTGTTTACGGTTCCGAGTTTGAGGTGGAGGACGGGGCCGTACTTGGATTGGAGTTCGTGGAAACTCTGGTGCGCCGACGTTCCGACGTCGAATATGTTTCCGATTAGAGGCCAGCCGCGAGGGCCGGGAGGAGGAGGGAGCTTGGAGGAGGATGAGGTTTTAAATTTGAAATAGAAGATGAGAGCTGCTAAGAAGGAGAGAACTAACCACGCCATGGCTGAGTGAGGTTTGAGCTCTCTTCGTCTTAATTTGCCTTGACTCGTTTACACCCCTAATTATAAACAACGATATTGTGGGCTCATGAAACGACGTGGTAGAATTTTACTACTTGAATCTCAGTTACGTCTAATTTTACTACTTAATCATAGTTAAGTCTACGTTTGAACCTAGTGGTAATTGAAAATACGTGTCCACTTTGAGGAATTTATGTCCCACCAATATTCTTTTTTTTCTTTTTAAATAAATAAATTTAGTTGTTCCTTTCGCGTATTGAGATGGACCCACTTTTAGTTGAATTTGTGATATTTATACCACTAAAATTATTGCATTAGGAGTTTCATTGAATTATTAAAACTGAGACAAGGTGATTGATGATTGATTTTATTTCAGGATGAAAATAAATACGATTTTAAAATTTCAAACATCGTAATGAATCATGATGATTATTCGTGTTTAAAACCGGCGCTTACTGATCGGGGATAAAATGTCAGTCCCACCACCAATCATACATCCAAATCCAAGTACTAAAGTTCAACAATTTTGACAAGTACTACATATTTCTATTACAGCGAGTCAACAATTTTAGAAGCAAAATAGAAGTTTGTATCATCTTCAAATTTTTAGTTAAAAAAGTTCATGTCCTAAGGGGCCGATCCTTTTCTTACCCTCTGTCTTCCTCTATAGTTTTACTATTCAATTTCACACAATCAAGATAAATTCATTGTTCAAAATTTCTGTAGCACTGGACTTTTCTAAATTTTAATTAATTTATATATATATATATAGAATGTTTTGGAAAAAATTTATGCCTAGACCAAGTCCAATGGTTCCAGTCTCTATCTCTCTTACACAGTAAAATGTATTGTGTGCGGTTTTCAAACACCTTTATGAAAGAAAGAAACACATAATACACACTCGAATCATTGAACTCTTGTCATAGAATTACCCCGTGTTTTGGCCATGTCCATATAATATAGGGAAAATTACACACAGATCCCCTAACTACTTGTGTAATACCAAAATCTCCCCTCACTTATTTGAAATTACCAACACACTCTCTCATGTTAAAGATTTCTTACAATTACACCCCCTGTGTATTTAAAATTTTTATAATTTTAACCCTGTAAACCTTACAAATAGACCCCATGAGGAGAGATGATAATTTTCAATAAGTGAGGGGAGGTTTTGGTAAATACACAATAAGTTGGGGGGTCTGTGTGTAATTTTCTCTATTATATAATGCATGACTAATGAGCAAGACTGATCATATCTAATCAGATTTTTGTCTTGGCCCCGGCCCAAATGATGCATGGCTTTCGTCAAGAAGCTAAAATTATCTCGTGGGGATATTTGTCTCTGACGCTATAACCTTTTGGCCCAAATTTGGTCTATAATCCGAGTGAAATGTAAGTGACCAAGTGGTTGAGAGACAGCCATAGGAGTATTTGCAAATAATTTGGCTCACGAAGAAGTGATTATAAGTGGGGGAAAATCACGACACAAATTCTGTATTATCCAATTTTAATCAGTTCTTAACAAAGCATAATTGCTTACAAATTCTGTATTAGTCACCAAACATGATTGCAAATCAATTTATTTCCCAACGATACAAGATAAACCACTATAAATTTCAACAGATCTACAAATTTATTGACGAATAAGCTAAAGTACTGAAATTTAGGGTCACTGTTGTGAGAAGACACTATTAACTTTTATTAATATTTTTACTTGAAGAAGAGAAAATATATACATATGCAACTTCTCTTGAATCTAATAGGTTGCAAATATATATATGCATCTGATTACAATCTTGGAGTGGGAATTACTTTCAAGGGCACCATTTTCTGAATTGTCAATCCCGCCTTCTCCCTCATATCCAATGTCTCATGCTTAAAGCCCAAATCCAACTTTCCAATCAAAGGATTGCACCAAACTGGCTAGAGTCAAGCTCACCATTCTCTGGCCTAAAGCCAACCCGATACAGGCCCTTCGACCCGACCCAAATGGAAGAAACTCGAAATGCTGGCCCTTGAAATCAATATCCGAGTCCAAAATCTCTCGGGCTTGAATGATAAACGGTCGACCCATGAACCCCAATCCCGGTGGATTGGCCATGCATTCACAAATATTTGTGTGTTCTTGGGCACGACGTAGCCCATGAACTCAGTTTCTTGCAGTGAGTTCCTTGGAAGTAGCAATGGAAACGCGGGGTGTAAACGTAGAATTTCCTTCACGGTTGCTTGCAAATAGGGCAAGTTGATTATGTCACTCTCTTGCACATTCCGATCACGCCCCGCGACCTGGTCCACCTCGTCTTGGAGCTTCTTCATTGTGTTTGGATTGCGAATTAGCTCACTCATTCCACATTCAATGGTCTTGCTCGTTGTCTCTATTCCACCAAAAAATATTTCCTTAATCGGGAAATATTTTTTAGAAAACTCTTTGGAATATTCGAATCCCTGGTGATTCTTTCTCATTGGTCAATAACGGGTTAATTACACTAATTATCCATCTATTTACTGTAATTACAGCACAATCCCCTTATTTCTTAGTCCATAACAATCCCCTCCCCCCAATATTGCAAAAATATTGAGTGAACGACACGTATAACTTTTGAATTTTTATTAGACACGTGTTATTTAGTCAATACCTTGCAATATGAAATACAATATTTTTATATTTTGCAATAGAAGATTCTATCTACATGGAGGGCTTCTTTTCGCACAATCCGATATTGATGAATTAATCTTTCATGTTTTACATAAAAGAAATCAAATTATCTTGTGTGGATGTTTATCTTAATCCGAGGCCCAGAAAGTTTAAACCAATTGATGATGAGTTAACCTTTCATGTTTTTTGGAAAACAAAAACAAATGAAGATTAGCTTGCGGGGATGTTTATCTAATCAGAGCCCCAGAAATTGTAAATCAATTGATTGAGCCCACAGTCACAAAATATGGATTAGATAAGACTTATACTTATTTTTGTTGTCTATTAATGATTTCAAACCCAACCCAAGACCTGTTAATCTAATGTTATTCACCTCCCATTTTATGTAAGATGTCATGAGTTCGGATTCAAGCTGCTACAAGTTGTGACTCTTTCCTCTTTTATGTAGTTAGATAAAGTTTTTATGAATCAGGACTATAACTATCAACCCGGGTTTGTCGGTCTAGATATGTAGGTGTTAGATAATATAATATCTTTTCATATCTTTCTAGTATATATGTTAGTTTAGGTTTCTTTATATTTTCGTGTATTTATCTTTTCCTTGTTTATAGTTAGGGTTTCTTGTTTACCAAGTATACGTATCCCTATAAATATATTACTCAATATTACAAGTTCCCTACGGGCCTTTCTATATATAATCTAACATGGTATCAGAGTCATGGCTTCAAGCCATGGTATCTTGATCTCTTGATCTCTCGCTTTCGCCATCCTCAAGTCGCTGACCCCGTCCGGCGCACCTTATCTAGTTTAGTTTAGTGTAGTTTTTTGTTTCTTTATCTTTGTTTATGTTGTCGCCGCTCACCCTCGGAAAAACAAAGACTTGGAGTTACCGTTTTATTTAATGGTTTTCAGACAAAACTGCTCCAAATTGAGAAGCGTCTTCGTTGAATTGTCGCCTTATTTAATGATTTTCGAACGAAACTGTTCCACCTTGAGAAATGGATTCGTCAAAATCTCTCTACTAAGCATTCTTTATACCCGAACTGTCATAACATCTTTTCTCGGTTTTTAGTTCAGTCTCAACGTTCAAAACTCTCACGTTTCGACTGCGGGGGACTATTAGATAATATAATATCTTTCCATATCTTTCTAGTATATATGTTAGTTTAGGTTTCTTTATGTTTTTTTGTATTTATCAATTCCTTGTTTATAGTTAGGGTTTCTTGTTTACCAAATATATGTATCCCTATAAATATGTTACTCAATATTACAAGTTTCCTACGAAGTTTTCTCTAATCTAATAGTAGGGTATTCTTTTTCCTCTTGAATTAAAAAAAAATAATTTCAAACCTAATACTTGTCAGCCTAGTGATATCAGTTTTCACTTTCATGTATAAGGTTCGGGATTCAATTCCAGGTTGTCACAAGTTGTGACTTTTCTCTCCTTATTTGGAGTCTTATAGGATCTATGTGACCCATGATTAAAAACTATCGACCCGGGTCTGTCGGGTCAAAGTATCCCCTTCGTTTAGAATTAAAAATAAAATAAAAATGAATTTCAAGGTTTATTTAATAGACAAAAAATTTACTTCCATTTCAACTGCATGAAAAACTACTAGAGGAAGATTAACAATTTATCATTGCTAAACACTTGCACCTTGGCATATTAACTGAAGGAACTACAACATAATTGAAAGACCAACACTGGCATAGACCTTAATCACATATTCACATTACTATATAGAAACTATGTAAGTGAACACTTATCAATATATCATTATCAAGGGCGTTGAAAATGTCGTTCTCTCGGAATTACTTTCAAGGGCACGAGCTTACGAAGTGACATTCCCATCATCTCCCTCATATCCATTGTATTTGGGGTTTCATTCATAGGGAGCTCCCATTCAAAACAATGCACTAGTCTGGCTAAAGTCAGGCTCACCATTCTCTCTCCCAACAACATCCCGATACAGGATCTCCTTCCAGAACCAAACGGAATAAACTCAAAATGTTGCCCTTTGTTGTCGATGTTTGAGTTCAAAAACCTCTCGGGCTTGAATGAAAATGGATCTTCCCATGCACTAGGGTCCCTATGGATGGCCCATGCGTTCAAGATTACCATTGTGTCCTTGGGTATCATGTACCCCATGAACTCAGTATCTTCCCTTGCACTTCTTGGGAGCAAGAAAGGGAGAGAGGGATGCAATCGCATTGTCTCGTTTACCACTGCTTGCAAATATGCCAATTCATTTAAGTCGCCCTCCTCAACTTTTCTCGAATGGCCAACGACTCGATCAACCTCTTCTTTAAGTTTTCTCATAGAGTTCGGGTTGTGTAATAGCTCAGACATTGCCCATTGAATGGTACTGCCTGTAGTCTCAGTTCCACCAAAAAACATTTCCTGCAAAAATAAATAACAAAAACGATTTTTGTAATTCTGAGTTAAAACAAAAAAAACAAGTGAAGATTTCATTATTGAATATAATATTCGAGAGAATAATGATATTATTGGAGCGTATTAATAGATTCCTATGATATAGAGCCAACTGGCCGACTTTGCAAGATATGTACACCCTCTGTAGGATCCAAATTCAATGCAAAATATACATAATTAATGTCAATTTTATATTTCAAGAAAATCTTTTATGATTCATTAATTTTTCAACTTGGTTTGATTTGAGGACGCCAGTAACTTGAAATCAAAATTTAATGAAAAGCGAAAAAATCGGAGATTTTCGCTAACTTGGCGTGATAATAAAGTGGCTCACTGACGTGGCTTGATGACAAAGCGGTTCACGCATGTGGCGTAATGACAAGGCAACTACATAGAGAAGTTGGGGATTTATTTTGTCTAGTTGCCTAGTTGGCACGCTACATTAGAGCATCCACAATGGTGGAACCCCAAAAGGGGTTCTTGGAGTGCCACATTAGCACTCCAAAAACCTCCCCTTCCAAGCACCCTTTTTCCCATAAAAAATAACTTTCTGCACTTGCCACATCAGCATAGAACCCCTTCCAAGAACCTCTCTTCCCATAAAAAGAACATCTCTGAAAATACCCAATTTATACTTATTTTTTAATAATCAATTATATAATTAAATAAAAATCTTTATTTTTGCCTTATCACGAGTTCCTTTGGAGTTCTTGCAGAGGAACCCCAACTTTCTTCATTTTTGTCATGTCACCAAGCACCCCAACCCCCATTGAAAGGAGAGGTGCATGCTTCCCCAAGCACCCCCCAATGTGGGGGGTCTTAGCGGTTGAAGTGATGACCTTAAACTTGGGGGTATTTCCGACGACTGATGGAGTGATACCTGGAAGCTATTGGGACCTGAGTTCCGGGCATCTTCACCCCGCGTCTTGTCCACCATCACATATACATGTCATGATAGACATCATGAATCTTAAGTCCCGGAAGTCCCAAGTATGACCCCTATTGGTGTCCTCAAACACCAAATCGAAACGTCAGTAAATTAGAGCCGAAACCATCAAGTTACGTCTCCTTAAAACAAAAATAGCAAAAAGTAATGGACTAAAGAACACTATTTTAAATGATTTGAAGTGAGTAACAACTCAAAAAAGGCATGTAAACACTAATTACCATGATAATAATTGTCACATTCTTCTCCGAGAGCTTCTCAATCCCCCCTTTTCCATCACCTTCAAACTCCAACAAAGCATCCAAGAAATCCCTAGTTTTCTTCCCCAATTTCCTCTCCTCAATCCTTTCCTTCACAAAACCTGCAACCAAATCCAACAATACCCTCAAAGGCTTCCCAGTATTTCTCCTAATTCCCTGTGGATCAATCCATCTCAAAAACAGAAACACATCCACCAAATTAGGCGCTCCAATCCACTCCATATATTGATTCGTCGCCGCGAAGAATCGATTCCCCTTCTCCGATTTCAAATCCATCACATCTCTACCGATCATGAAATTCCCCATCAGATTGTAAGTCATGAAGAAAAGGTACTTATCGATTTGGATCTGACCTAATTTTGATGCATCTTCTTTAATCCAATTAATCATTTCGTCGATTGATTTTTGCCGGAGCGATGCAGAATCGTTGATTCTTTTATGCACCGTGAGCTCCGACGAGCAGAGGCGCCGCACGGTGCGCCAGTATTCGCCGTAGCGAGCGTGTGCTAGTGATCCATTGATGTAATCACAGGCGGTTAGTGAATCGAGGACTTGGCGGTCGGAGAATTGGAGGTCGTGTTTCTTGAAAAGCTCCGCCGCGGCGGCGGCGGACTGTAGGACGACGGTGTTTACTGTTCCGAGCTTGAGGCGGAGGACGGGGCCGTAATTGGATTGGAGTTCGTGGAAACTCTGGTGCGCCGACGTCCCGACGTCGAATATGTTTCCGATTAGAGGCCAGCCGCGAGGGCCGGGAGGAGGACGGAGCTTGGAGGAGGAGGATGAGGTTTTGAATTTGAAATAGAAGATGAGAGCTGCTAAGAAAGAGAGAACTAACCACGCCATGGCTGAGTGAGGTTTGAGCTCTCTTAACTCTCTTTGCTTACTTTCTTATCCTTTTATGATAATATATATGTATAGATATATGTTTTTAAGTAAGAATATATATAGATATAATCATTTGTTTCATATTGAATTTGCTCTTAGATATAATCATTTTTTAGTTAAGTAGATTTTAAATGATTGACGTGCGTATAAATAAATAAAATAAGAGATAAAATATAATTTTAAAATAGAATATAATCTGTACGATGCAGACGTACAAATAAACGTGGTAAGACCTTTGTGATAGAATAGTGGGGCTAGCAAAGAAAAAGTTTGGCCGTAGGCACAAATTAAATGAATGAAATATTGGGACAATTTTTATTAATTACCACTGTGAAGATGTATAATTTCTGTAACTTTAAAATTGCAAATTTTGATGAATAAACAAATATAACAAAAAGTATAAAAACTTACTTCTAGCAAAAGATGTGTTAAATTCATTTCATTTTAATATTACGAAATAAAATGCTATAAATTACATTAGATGATATGCAAATTCATGAAGAGAGAGATTTAGTTGAAATAGACTCAGAAAGATATTTTGCATGGCAATTAGCAAGTCAACCAGAGAACTAATTATTGTAATAATTGAAGAATTAAATTATTGATGTGAGTGAGTTGCTTGGAGAAGAAAACGATATTATGACACTTAATTTAATTTAGGGAGTAGCCTTCCAAAAGTGATAATCAAACTCTCAATTCACTTTATTTTTATTTAAATTATCAAAGTGTTCATATATTATTTGAACACACATTTCTCTTAATATTTAAGACAAATATAATTTTTATTGTACTATTCACTCTTTTAAGGTTTATCTTCAAATTATTTATGTTTGAACATCGTTATTAATTATTTTAAAAAATAATTAGAAATAATAATATTAGTTTTCTTACATATAAAATCAGGTCAAGTTTTCTCACATCAGGACAAATTTTTCTTTATATTCTTGCATCAGGTCAAACATTAGGCAAAAAATAATATTAATTACCAATAATATTTATCTAAAATAATAATATTAGGTTCTTACATACATTAGTTAAAATCATATCAAAATTTCTTACATCAGGTCAAACATTAGGCGAAAAAATAATATTAGTTATCAATAATATTTATCTAAAACAATAATATTATTAGTATTCTTACATTAGGTCAAGTTTTACTTCACATATAAAGTTCAGTATCTATTAGGCAAAAAAAGTAAAATAAAATAATAATTTTGAATTTGTTGTGTGTATTAATTAACTTTCTTTTTTCTTTTGGTATTTGAGTTGATGTCATAGAAATCACATGAAATAGTGATTTGAATTTCATATCAGTAGTTTTATTGTAAATGTTGAATTTATAATGCATAGGAGATTTCTTTATGAAAATAAATTATATTTCACATATTTGTGATGAAAATACGATTTAAACAATTGTCAGATAAAATGTAAAAAAAGTTAATAGTAGAAAAGATGAAAAAAATTATGCTAAAGATGCAATATATATTGTGTAGTGTGTTCAAACATTAAAATATAAAAATAAACCTAAAATATGATGAATAGTATAGTGAAAATTATATTTGTCTTACATATTAAAAGAAATTGTGTGTTTAAATAATATATGGGAACTTTGATAATTTGAATAAAAATAAAATAAGTTTGGAGCGTAAATATCACTTTTTGAAGTGTTAATATCAATTTCTTAATTTATATTAGTAAACGTTTAATGATTAACGTGGTAAGACTCTTCGTGATAGAATAGTGGGGCTAGCAAAGAAAAACTTTGGCCAAGCATGTAGGGACATATTAAAGGAATCAAGTATTAGGAGTTTGGGACTAAACATGTTAGTCCCACCATCGATCATGACATCCAAATCCAAGTAGTAAACTTCAACAATTTTGACTAAGTGCATATTTCTATTACTGACGTCCAAAGTCCAAACCCAAGTACTAAACTTCAACAATTTTGACTAAGTGCACCTTTCTATAAGGGGTAATGACATTTTCCCATCCTAAACTTCAACAATTTTGAATAAAGTGCATATTTCTATTTGGGGTAATGACATTTTCCCATCCAAACTATTTGGATTTTTGTACTTTTGTAAACTAACTTTTTTTCCCTACTTCTTTATCTAAATTAAACGGGTTTTGCATTATTTTATTTAAACTTGTTTATTTTTTATACTTTCATATCTGAACTATACGGATTCTTACAAAATTTTATACTTGTAGCATTTTTTCAGTAGAATTCGCTGGAATTTTATTACATACATTGCATATGTGTAGGGCTGGGCGTTCGGGTCGGGTTTTTGGGTACCCACCCGACCCGATCGGGTTTGGGTAATTCGGGTAGTGATTTTTAAAAAAAATTGGGTATCGGGTATTGGGTAGGAAGTTCCTACCCGATTGGGTACCCGACTTTTTAAAGCAAAAAAAAAAGAAAAATATACTTCATTCACATTTGTAAAGTGTATTAGTTGATTTTAATATTTTAAGTTGAGTTGTAATTCTATTTGAATTAGTTATGCAATGTAATAGACAATTTACATTTGGTGCTTGATTTGAAATTTGATTTTTTTTTTTTTTGGTAATGAAATGAATTGCAAAACAGGCAGCTAGGCCTTTATTTCCTTCTGCAGGCATTCCTCAAGCTCCAGAGGGGGCTCATTCCAAATCCTTGTGCTTTCTTCAATCTCATGTCCCAATTTTGCAAGCAAATCAGCACAGCTATTTCTTTCTCTAAAAATATGGACAAACTGGCAAGTCCAGGGCTTCCTTAACAAAGCTCGGCAATCATCAATTAGGTTCCCAAGTGGGTGAACCTTAGTGTTACCCTTGTTAACCAACTTCCAAACAACTTCGGAATCAATCTCCACAATAATCTTCTCGATGCGTCTATCCCATGCAATGCATAACCCCTCTCGAAGAGCTAGAAGCCCCGCTTTAGTGATAGATTGCTGCCCAAGTTTTCTACAAAAACCAATCTCCCATTTTCCCGTATCATCCCGAATAAGACCTCCTGAAGTTGCGCATTCTGTCCTTTTCAAGAAACTCCCATCCGTGTTCAACTTTTTCCATCCACGTTCAGGTGGTTCCCAATGAGAAGCATCCCGACTAGTCTTATCCTGCAAACTTTTCCTCGGAAACGCAATTTCGAAGTCCGCCGCCAACTTCTTAACTTCAAAAAGAATTTCCCTACACGTAAAATCCTTCCCTGCGAACACAAAGCTGTTTCGCCCCCTCCAAAGCCACCAAACCGTCGCTATAAATATCCTTCCCCAAGTGCTGTTGGGCAGAAAATTGTTCTTTGCCCCTGAAGTAACATTCTCTTTGATCCATTGAGCCCCCGGTATATTCATGAAGTGCATAAAAGATGAGGGGGTAACAATAGTGTCCCAAACCTCCTTCGCTAAATGACAATCCCGAAGTGCATGTAATGGTGTTTCCCGAGCATTTCCACACCTGGAACACGCAGCCGAGGTTGCAAATGTACGATCATACCTCAAGGAATTGCTCATCAACCCCTCATGATGGTAAATCCAAAAAAAGAACTTAAATTTTAATGGACACTCTAGCCACCAGATCCATTTCCAATCCCTCTCGTCATTCTCGAACTCCTCCCTCAATAAAGTATAGGCCGACTTACATGTGTACACCCCATTTGGTGAGGCATTCCAAACTCTTCTATCCCTCGAGTCCGGATCCAAAGGTATCGAGGTGTTCATGATGCGATCTTTAACATGCGAAGGTATTAGTGTAGTAATACGACTAAGATCTCAAATCCTATTTCCATCAAGAACATCACTAATGCATAAGTTCACTTCCTCCGTGGCCACTTCTTCCTCAATCATGTTGCACACATAGTCGTCCCCCAACCAACGATCGAACCAAAAGGAGATTGACTTACCACTTCCAATTCTCCACCGGAAGGCTCCCTCAACCATTTTAGAACTACGTACAATACCTTTCCATTGTGGGGAGGACCAAGTCACCAAAGAGCAGTCTAATAACTCCTTATGCTTCATATATTTCTTTGTGAACATTTCCCTCCAAATAACATCCTCTCCTTTGATCATTTTCCATCCGAGTTTTGCAAGGAAAGATACATTAATTTTTCGTGCCTCTCGGATCCCTAACCCACCCTTAGCTTTAGGCTTGGTGATCACATCCCATCTCACTGAATGAACCTTACGGTTATTCCCGTCCGTGGCCCAAAGGAAGGCCCTATTAAGTTTATCCAATCTCGCACAAATGGAGGTTGGAAGCCATGTGGATTGCATGATGTAGGAAGGCATAGCCATCGTAACCGCTTGAATAAGTGTCACCCTCCCTGCCATATTTAACATTTTGGCCTTCCAAGACGAAAGTCTTGATTGAACACGATCGATTAGCCCTTGGTAAAGAGAGGAGAAAGCCCGATTATGAACCAACGGAACTCCTAAGTATTTCCCCAAATCCATTGTACATCCAATCTCGAGTTGTGATGAGATGGCCCTTCTAGACCCTCGATCTGTATTTTTAGAGAAGAAAACTTTGGACTTTCTTTTATTGACCATGAGACCCGAGTTTGAACAGAAATCCCGAAGAATCCCTACAATAGTGGACGAGTTTTTTCTAATCGCCTTGGCCATGAAGAGAAGATCATCGGCGAAGAAGAGGTGAGAGAACTTGGGTCTCCCTTTACAAATTGGCAGCGGATCCCAGTCTCTATCATGCACCGCTTGCTCGATCAAATAGCTCAATCGTTCAACACAAAGAACAAAAAGATACGGGGACAATGGATCCCCTTGTCTAAGCCCACAAGTCGGTGATAAAGGGCTAAGGGGTTCTCCGTTCCACAACACCCTTGGCTTCACACACCGAACACAAAACATCACAAGCCGAATCAATTGGGGGGGCAATCCGAAGAACTGAAGGGCTTGTTCTAGGAAGGACCAATTAACTTTATCGTACGCCTTTTCAAGATCGAGTTTAATAATCATCCCACCACATTTGCTTTTAGACTTTCGAAGAGTGTGCAACATCTCTTGAATAATAAGAACATTGTCATGAGTACTCCGACCCGAGATAAAGCTACTTTGGAACGGGGACACTAAATCAGCCATCACGGGTTTAAGCCTAAAAGAAATCGTCTTTGTTATAATTTTATATAGCACATTACACAAAGCGATAGGCCTAAAGAGTTTAATCGAGTTCGGATTCTCTTCTTTCGGGATTAAACAAAGATAAGTTACTCCCATTCCCTCATTGAAATGACCCATCCGAAAAGCATTAGCAACAAAATCAACCACGGAGTCCCCCACATGTCTCCAAAATTTTTGGTAAAAGAAAGCTTGGCACCCGTCCGGTCCAGGTGCCTTATAAGGGCCCATTGCCTTAACCACCCTATGAATCTCAGTTCTAGAAGGGATCGAACAAAGCCTATCCTGCCCCTCTCCTTCAATACGCCTCTGAAACTTGCTCAAGGACAGCCGGGTACCACCCATACCCTCAATTGGCGCAAACAGATTGGTAAAGAAGCTGTTGACATGTTCCTTAAGGACCTCGCCATCCGTAACCCACACATCATCGATTTTTAAAGTATCAATTTTGCTCCTACGTCGTCTAACAATAGTGGTCGCATGGAAGAAGCGAGTATTTCCATCACCATGAGCAAGCCAATTCACTCTCGATTTTTGGAACCATAGCATCTCCTCTTGTCTAAGGACCTTGTTAAAATCAACAATAAGGGTTTTTTCTAACATTTGGAGGTAATCATTTTCCCGAAAGGCCAAACTCTTTTGAATTCCCGAAATACGCGCAAGAAGGGATTTTTTCCGAGAAAAAATATTCCCAAACACCTCCTTATTCCATCGTCTCATCGTCTTAGGAAGTTTTGAGAGAGCTTCATCAATGGACCACGAGTCTCTCCAAATACCATTCACCAAGTCATCACAATCCGGGTGACTAGACCAAGCAAGCTCAAAGCGGAAAGGTCTCTCCCGGATCGAATTAGCATTCAAACCCAAGCAGCAAGTAAGAATTGGGTGATGATCGGAATGCGTTCTAGGGAGATTGAGGACTGTCCCCTCGGGGTAAAGCAACCTCCACGCTTCATTGGCCAAAGAACGATCAAGGCGTTCTCTCACCGTAACTCGCCCCTCACAAACACGTCTCCAAGTAAATTTAGGTCCCAACCTTCCCCGTTTTTCATGACAAGCCGCCACCTCATTGAAATCCCCGGTCACAAGCCAAGGCAAAGAGTTTTGAGAACTAAAATTCTCCAAGATTTTCCAAAGTTCCTCACGCGGCTTACTATGAGGACTAGCGTAAATTTCGGAGCACATCCAACTAGTATCCCCTTTTGGCCCGACGATGGCATGAATAGCTTGCTCACTAACCGAAACGACATCAACTCGAATATTTTCCCTATTCCAAAGAAGCCAAATTCCCCCACCTCGACCCACCGTGGGAGCTCGACAAACGTCCGTAAATCCCAAACGAGAAGAGATGGTAAACGTTCTCTCTTCCGCGACTTTAGTTTCTAGAAGGAAAACCACATCCGGGTTATGAGTGGAAATCATTTCCCTAAAATTGCTACGAAAAGCACTATTCCCCGCCTCTTGACAATTCCAAGTAAGAATCTTCATTGGAGACGAAAAAATAATAGGTGAACTCACCAGAGAGCTAAGGTTCCCCCATCTCCATATCTCCCGCATTTGGCCTATCAGCCCCCTCGCCACACTCTACTGCCTCAACACCTCGGCGTTGTTCAACTCTATTGTCGTCACAATACTTCGATGTGGATGTCCTATCGGATGTGTGAAGCTGCACCTTATCTCCACTTGGTGGAACAGTGGTGATATGGGGATTACAGTGACACTGCGGAACATCAACAGGGTGATCGATAGAAATATCGATTGGTCCATCTCCTCCACTCGGGTTATATACCCCGTCCTTGGAAAAATCAACCTCTCTGGCTCGATCTCTAGCTCCATTTTCCTTCTCAAAAGAGTTTTTCACGTCAACTGGTGAAGTAGTATTTTTATCTGAATTCCCTTTAGGAGAAATGGGTGTAGAAGAGACATTGGAAGATGGGTAAGACTCATGAATGGTGACACTAGATTGGTCCAAATTTAAGTTTCTTGGACCCCCAAAAACAAAATTTTTTTGCTGACAATTTTTTGTTGATTTTGACAACTCATCCCTTTTTTGTACCATGTGCTGCACATCTTTTTTACCTGGGCCCCGTCCCTTAGAACCCCCAGCTTTATTTATTACAAAATGCCCCTCATTGGTCGCATTTCCCATAGCTAAAGCTGCAAAGGGATTTTGTTGACCCCCAGTTACTCCTTTGTCTTTAGTCTGCCACATTTGTCCCCTGCTCAGCTTACCTTTTGTCTTATGCCTATTTACACACATCCACTCACCGTACGGTTTTTTCGTACTCATCTTCTCCGGCCCATCTATATTAGATGCAGAAGTGTCTCTAGAATCCATTTTTTCGGTCTCATTCCTGCTCGGCTTATCCTTTGGTAAGGTAGGGCAATCTTTATTCTTATGCCCAACACGTCCACATTCAAAGCAGATAAGAGGTAAGTTCTCATAAACAAGGTTGAACTTATGTCCATTGATACCCACCATACCCTTAAGCGGTTTATCCAAATTCACTTGAACACAAAAACGGACAAATTTCTCCCTTTCTGCCGAGTGAGTGTGGTGGTCGATCTTGATAGGTACCCCAATACTTTTAGCTATCAAGTAAGAAATATCGGACCGTAGAAACTCAATGGGTATCTCCGGAACTCTAACCCACGTGATCGCTGTTTTGGTGTGGTCTTTGGAAGGTTGAAACCCTGATTCCCACTTTCTGACTCCTAGGTAGTGGCCAAAAACCATCCATGGCCCTCCCGTTAAAATACTTTCGGCCTTGGCCTTATCCTCAAGTTTCAAGCTAAAGCAACTGTGGCCTAAGTCCACCAACTCAAAAGCTCCTACCAGTTTCCACATGGCGTCAACTCTTGCATGCATCAGATTGAAGTGGATACTCTTACCCTCGAGTTTGAGTAGGAGCGTCTCCTTCCATGGTTCCAAAATCTCGTTAGTAAAGTCCTCCTCCAATATGATCATTGAGAAGGACATCGCCTCTGTTGGATCGAGGATCTTAGCTTTATTAAGTTTAGTCAAATCGATTTCATCAAACCTGATATGTTCCTTCTTAGGACGATTTTCGGTCAGTTTATCTCGGTAGGAGCTTGGCCGACTTCCTTGGGGCAGGGTCTCCTCTTCACTCATATCCTTGTCCATATTAACAGGTTCCTCAGAAGTACGAACCTTCTTGTTGCTTCTTTCCATTTGGTCCCTCTCCTCCATGGAAATGGGAGGGAGGATACCATCCATTGCAGCAGGAAACCCCGGAAGAAAGTTTAGAGAGAAGGAGGAGAAAAGTTCAAGAGAGAGTGAAGTCGAAGTATACCATAAGATTTGATTTGAAATTTGATTGAGTATGTTGAATTTGATGTTTAATTTGTGTTTGACTTAATTTAATCGAATGAGCTATTTATTGTTTATTCTTACTTCTTGTTAATTATTGATTAGTTGTTAAATTGTAAATGAATTAATTGTTAAATCTTAATTTTTGAAATTACATATTTTAATTGAATATTAATATTATTAAAAAAAAAATGCGCATTTGCATGCTTTAAAAGCAGATTGCAATGACCGGGTACCCGAAACCCGAAATTTCGTGTACCCAATTTTTCACCCGAAATACCCGAACTCAAACTATCCGGACCCGAATTACCCACCCGACACCCACCCCTACATATGACCCTTTTAAGGGTAAAAATGACATTTAATGGAACTTGCGGTTCACTATTTTTACCCTATTAAGTTGAAATGATCCTTTGAATAGTAGAATTAAAAATAGCGAAACCACAACAAATTGTTGTTTCAATTGATAAAATTTTATATTTATCCTTAAAAAAATAACATGTGATATATACGATGGAACCCTGGTGGAATACTCACGATATTTCGCGGGAAAATACTAAAATATAAAACTTTGTAAAAATCAATGTAGCTCGGATAAGAAAGTGCGAAAAAATAAAACTTGTTTACAAAAGTGCAAAAGCCCAAATAATTTGGATGAGAAAATGTCATTGCCCCTTTCTATTATTGTGAGTCAACAATTTTAGAAGCAAAATAGAAGTTTGTACCCTCTTTGGACTCTTTTTGGTTGGGAGGTTGGATTTAGACTGTGTCTAGACAATTAATGGGTTTAAAATCATAGAGTATTGAAACAACATCTTGAAAAAATGGTTTGCTTGTTAAATTTGGCCCCAATTGAAGTTGTGTGTCAGCAACCTTATTTCCTGTTTGGTTGGGTGGTTTACATGGGAATAGGTTTAGGGTAAAATACCTTGGACTTAGAAATAAAATGCTATAAATTACATTAGATGATATGTAAATTGATGAAGAGTGAGAGTTGGTAGAAACAGACTCAGAAAGATATTTTGCATGGCAACCGGCAACACCAGAGAAAATCAATCATTGTAATAATTGAATAATTAAATTATTGGTGTGAGTTTCGAGAAGAAAACGATATAATGACACATAATATCTATCTAGAGAACAAAATAAGAGTAAACGGCTAATGATAAATGTGGTAAAACTCTTGTGATAGAATAGTGGGGCTAGCAAAGAAAAAGTTTGGCCAAGTATGTAGGCACGAATTAAAGGAATTACGTATTGGGAGTCTGGGACTAAATTTTTATTAATTACCAGTGAGAAAATTTACAATTTTTTATAACTGTAAAATTGCAAATTTGATGAATAAACAAATATGGCAACAAATATAAAAACTTACTTCTAGTCAAAACATGTAAAAACTTGGCTATGTTTGTTTATGTTTCTAATTTATTTTTTTCATTCTCATTTTCATTTGAAAATGAAAATACACATTTTACACTGTTTTTAACTGAAAATATTCTCATTTTCATTCTCCTTTTTACGTTTTCAATAAATTTCAATCATTTCAATAAAATTGCATTTCACATCACTCATTTCACAATTTTTTTTATCACTTTTCTCTCTCATCTCCTTTCAATTTTATAAACATTTCTCTCTCTTCTCTTTTAAATTTTTAAATCTAATACTATTCATCTAATCATTACTTTTCAATCATTTCACATATCACAATCATCAATTTCAACCATTTTTAAAAACATAACCAAACACACCTGTTTTTTTCACTTTTCTTACACAAAAATAAAAAAACTCATTCCCCATACATTTTAGAAAATGATGGTTGAAAATGAAATGAAAACACATCCAAACAAAGCCTTACTTTTCCTTACGATAATATATATATATATATATATATATTATATTTATATATATATTATATATTTATATATATAATCAAGTAGACCGTCCATAGCTTTTGTTTCGGATGTTGCTTCATCCCTTGTTTCATTAAATTTTGTTCATAAATATACAAGTTACATAGACTTTATATAATTGATGTGTATAAATACAATTTTAAAACAAAATATACTCTGTATGATCTAGATGTATGAACAATTGATTATTTCGTAGTGCCTATCTGATATCTTTTGTTTATTTGTTCTGTAGTCCTATATCATCATCTTTAACTTTAACTAGATCTATTTTAAGATTTTAACTAGATCTAAATACTTATGTAAGATTTTAATTTATCATTATTTTCAGAATATACGTATATGTCTTTAGTATCAAAATATAATGTTTCGTGTATTTCATTTATTACTTCTTAAAAATGAATTTTTTCTAGTAAACTTCTCAACTAAAATAGAGATAGATATTGATATTTAGTAACGATTATTTTACATTTCCAAATCTCATTTAAAACTTAAAATTTGGTAAAAGTTAGACAAAAAATTTGGATGGAAGGAGTCTTATCTTAGATGAGCGAGCTTTCGTTGCTTGATTTCCTCTCAACTTTTGTCCAACACCTCATACTTAAACATCTACAAATATAAAAACTATATTATATCTTTATTACATCTTCTCATGTATATAATTAAGGTTTTTAAGTGTATTACCTACTATTTTAGACAATGTAGAAACCTAAATTATTATTTTCCTTCTACCCAAAGACTTTCCAACCTTTAAGAGTTCCTTTTTTCCTTAATCAACATTTATTTGTTATACTGAAGATACATTTGTCAGCATGCGCAATATTATGTCCTGCTTTAACATAAATACATTTTTGACAAAAAAGTTATTACTTTATTTTTTAGCACGTACATATATATGTTCATTAATTTACGTCTCTTTTTTAATTTTATCTATAATATGTCTTTTCTACCTTGTAATGAACAAATGTAGATTTATTTCTTTCATCCTATTACACTTTCTAATAATGATGAAAATATAATATCCATCCTCATATTATGTATGTAGTAACACATAAAGTATATTCTTTATTATGAGATACTGAAGATAAAATAATTGTAAATATCATATTATATATGAATACTTGCATTCATGAGACTTTTCGAAATTACCAGAAAAATACACCATACTTTTTTAAGTCACTATGACGTTATAATCAAGCATTTTTTATTTGTTATTTTTTAATAACTTCAAGCATATATAAACTTCTAGATATATAAAGTGATAGTCCATTTATGCAAGCATGCTATATGCTTGATTTTGTGTCCTTATCTACATCCTCTATATAAGAAATAATTTATTGGTATTTTCAAAATATATGCTTATTTTTTAGCATCAATTATATTGCATGGACACTATATTTTTTTACTTCTTATTTATTTTTTGGGAGTTCCAAAACGAAGTTTATTTTCTTAAAAGGATTTTTTTCCTTCTAAATCACCCACTTAAAATAATAACCTGACATTAATAACAACTAATACTATTTAATTCTAAAAGTTTTTACATTTATATCATTTAGAAACTTAATAGTTTGGTCAAAACCTTATAAATTGAGATGGAATGTGTATATTCTTATATGAGCAAACTTTTGTATTGATTTTCCTCTCAACTTATCTATAATATTTCATATTTAAAAATATAATTTTAAGAATTCTATACTATTTTTTGTTACTTTTTCCTTTTTAAACACAATGTCTAAACAATTTAGATAGTATAGAAACTTAAATTTGTTTTTTTTTCTACTAAATAATTTCGTGATGCTAAGGATTTCTTTTTTCCTTAGTCAACCTTTATCTTGTTTTACTTGAGATTTGTTTTAGCACGTAAAATACTTTTATCTATTTGAATTTAATGCAAAATGAACTATTGACAAGAATATTAGTGTTTATTTTCTAGCATTTTCATACTTTCATTAATCTACGTATTTTTTTAATTTGTCACAACCATCTATTTTTGTTCCTCATGATTCACAAAAATAGATTTATAATTTCAATTATCCTATCACTTTATCTGATAATGGTGAAAATATAATATGAAATTTCATGTTTCTACATATAGTCACATATAAGAGTACACTCTATATTATGATATTCTAAAGAAAAAATAATTGTAAACATCATATTACATAAGAATACTCGTGTTATGAGTTGTTCTAAATTAAATAAATATATTCTCACTAAAATTATTTATATGATTTATTCTCAAATATGCCTTTTTTTATTTGTTATTCATGCTAATAACTTAGAGTACATACAAACTCTTAGATTATGATGATAATTCATTTGTACAAACATGTTATATTCCATAACAATGATCAAAATATGCTTTTCTATCACATAATTATTACTTTCTTTTTTTCTTTTTGGGATGTCAAAATAAGATATAATGTCTTAAAATTATTTTTTTTATCTTCAAATCAACTCACTCAAAATAATGATCTGACACTAATAACAATGTACTACTAATTACTAAATACTAAAAGTGTATGTGTAATTTAAGATTATCTAACCTAATAACCAACCTTTTTTTTAAGTTGAAATGTTGGTTGTGGGTGTAAGAATTTTCTTCTTCTTTGTTGGTGGTTATGGGTAAAAATCTATTTTATTTGGTGGTTAATAGTTTAGAGAAAGTAGGAAATTATTTTTTTTCCTCATATTAAATAATGTCCTACTATTTTTCTCTTAATGTGATTGGACTTCTACAACTAAATGGTTTTCTACTACTCAATGGATTCTTTTACTTAATAAATTCAATTATTAATTATTAATTAATTAATTTTTAATAGTAAGGGTGAGTATGAAAGTCTTTTCACAATGGAACAAACATTTGAGTTATTCATACATTTATATAGGAGTTACATAAACAAATTAGATAGATAGATTAAAACGATGCGAGTTTACGAAGTGAAATCCCCATCATCTCCCTTATATTCATCATATTGCATGAACTCATTTACTGTGAACTATCATTCAAAACATTGTACCAATCTTGCTAAAGTCAGATTCACCACAATCAAATTACTACATAGAATTTCATTTATGTTGTGCAATTTGTAACAAAGATGGAATACGTAACATATACTGCCCGAAACTGTTTAATACAGTTATTAGTACGAGAAAGTACAAAAGCGAAAAATATTACTTTACAAGAGCTTCTAGTTCAAATCAAACTTGGTCGAATTATTAAAGTTTGCGTTCTTTTGGAACTGCTTTTAATGGTACGAGCTCGAAGTGAAATTCCCATGATCTCTCTCATATCCATAGTTTCTGAGGCCTCATTCGTAGGGAGCTCCCAGTCAAAACACTGGACAAGCCTAGCTAAAGTGAGATTCGCCATTTTCTCTCCCAGCAACATCCCAATACATGATCTCCTGCCAGAACCAAATGGAATAAACCCGAAGTTTTGCTCGGTGCTGTCGATATTCGAGTTTAAAAACCTCTCGGGCTTGAACGAAAATGGGTCTTCCCATGCGCTCGGGTCCCTATGGATGGCCCATGCATTCAAAATTACCATTGTGTCCTTGGGTATCATGTACCCCATGTACTCTGTATCTTCCGTTACACTTCTTGGGAGCAAGAAAGGGAGAGAAGGACGCAAACGCGTTGTTTCTTTTACCACTGCCTGCAAATATGGCAATTCATTTAGGTCAACCTCTTCGACTTTTCTTGAATGCCCGACGACTTGGTCAAGCTCTTCTCTAAGCTTTCTCATGGAGTTTGGATTGTGAAATAGCTCAGTCATTGCCCATTGAATGGTACTGCTTGTTGTTTCAGTTCCAGCAAAAAACATTTTCTGCAAAAGAAAAATATAATTCTTAGTTATTCATAGAATATTATCGAATGATTAATGCAGAAAAATAATAATCTGTTACATGTACTTTAACGTGCATAATCGAAGTCAAATATGAAAAATTTTCCAAAATAAAAAAAGTAAAATATGAAAAGCTATTAGCAAAATGAGACCAAGTGAGCAGTGAATCACGAGAAATTTTAGTTCTCTCCAAGCTCAACCGCACCTAAGTATATTTTACAAAATAAATAAACAAGTGTAATTCACCCACTATACGATATACACTTGGGTGTTGCCGAATTAAGAGCGAACTAGAACCACACATAATTACCATGATAATAATTGTCACATTCTTTTGTGAGAGCTTCTTCTCAATTGCCCCTTATTCATCACCTTCATACTCCAAAAATGCTTCCAAGAAATCCCTAGTCTTCTTCCCCAATTTCTTATCCTCAATCCTTTCCTTCAAAACCTTCAACCAAACTCAATAATATTCCCAAATTTTTCTCAGTATTTCTCCTGATTCCTTGTGGATCAATCCATCTCAAGAACCCAAATACATCCACCAGGTTAGGCTTTCCAGTCACCTAGTAAACTGATTCATCGCTTCGAAGAACTGGTTCTCTTTCTCCGATTTCAAATCCATTACATCTCTACCGTGTTAAACGAGATTGATTAGTATTAGGTTATTTCCTTATATTAGGAGTTATATTAGTTTAGGAAAGTTATTTATTATTTCCTTCTTTCTTATTATTTGTACTCCATACTTGGTTATTATCAATAATATTCTTAAGGAGAATTACATTATAACATGGTATCAACCAAAACCTTAAATTCCTAGGCCACAAAATCCGCCCCTCCCTTCCATTGGTGCCCACGCCCCGGTTCTTCTTCCTAACTTCTCAAGTCGTTGCTTTCCTCAACGCAAAGTTTCTCAGTAAATTAGCCTTTTACAGCACGAAACACGCTCCAATCTTGCATTTTGCTCGTGCCTTGCGTCCGCGCCAACTTCTTCACAGATTGTTGATTCGTTCTTGTTACATATTCCTCACTACGGTACAATTTCTGTCGTTATCTTTACCTTTGTTTTTTTGAATATTATTTGCATTACGAATTTCGGCTTTGCTTTTCATTATGTTTGACCCTGAAGAAACTTCTGAAACCACCACCACTAATGCCCCTAAACCATCCTCTATTCACCCTTCTCTTGCCGCCGGCATTGTCCAAACCTCCTTTGGTTTTAAACTTTCAGATGTTGATTCTAGTTACAAACTGTGGCATGGTATGTTTATGGACTTATGTCGTAGTTACTCGGTTTTTAATCACTTAACTGGTCAATCTAAACCTACTGATGAAACTGATGATTTTTGGTTTTCAATTGATTCCACAATAAAAAGATGGTTTTACTCCACTGTGGATCTCAAACTTCTAAAAAATCTTGACTTAGAATGTGCTATATCCCATTACATATGGTTTGCTTTTGAAGAGAATTTTCGAAATAACAAGTCTTCTCGATCTTTACAAATTAATGCTCGTTTTCGAAATTTCCACAAAGGAACTCTTTCCATTATACAATATTGTCAGGAGATGAAATTTCTAGCTAACAGCCTCGCTGATCTTGATAGTCTTATTAAAGAACAAGATTTTATTCTCCAATTACTGCATGGTCTCCCCAAAATATTATCTTCCTCTTGTTACTGTCATTATCACCAAATCTCCTCTTCCCTCGTTTTCTGAAATTCGTAATTTACTTTTGCTCCATGAATCTCGTGAAACTCGCTACCATAATCCTGACTCTGCTTCCGCCCCTTTTTCCCAAACTCCTACCAATTATGCAAATCGAAATTCGTCTCACAATAATTCTCGAAATCGAGGTAGGGGTACCGGCCCGGGTCAAGGTCTTGGTCGTGGGTCAAACCAATTTCAACAATCTAGTCAAAATTATTTTCACCCTTCTGCCCCAGGTTATTTTTCTAATTCGTAGGCCCAATATCCAGCATGAGGCCCGCTCGCTCCACTCATTCAGCAGCCGCCCAATTTAGGTTTTAATCGGCCTCCTCCTGCTCATTCTGCCCATCAGCCACAATGGGCTTCTTTTCACCAGTCCAGCTCAGCGACTGCATATAGTACTCCTGCGCAGTGAGACTTCTCCCAGCAGCCCAGCTCTACGCCTTGGACCTCCCTGCCTCAGCCGCCGGCCCAACACTTCTAAGTCCAGAATCCACCCTCCAGCCCAACGCCGTCTTCCTCTCCTGGATTGCTTGGGTTGCGCCCTTCCTGGACCAACTCAGCAGCCCACTCGGCCACACACACTACCGCCCAGCAGCCCACTGATCTTTCCTCCATTTTTCAGACCATGTCTCTCACCCCGCCCGATGATCAATGGTATTTGGACACCAGTGCTAGCTCCCACAGGACTCCTCACCAAGGTAAGCTTTTAAATATCATACCAAATAAATTGTCTTCTTCTATTACTGTTGGTAATGGTGCAGTACTCCCTATTTCTTCTCTTGGTTATTTATCCCTTCCATCTACTTTTCGGTCTCTTCACTTATACAAAGTTCTTGTCTCTCCTTCCCTCATAAAAAATCTTATTTCTGTACGCCAACTTACTCGTGATAATTCTTGTTCAATCGAATTCGACCCCTATGGTTTCTCTGTAAAGGATCTTAGGAATGGTGATCTTCTTCTCCGGAGCAATAGCCATGGTGATCTCTACCCTTTTTCTCCATCCTCCACCGCGCTCGTCTCTTCTCATCAACCCCTCATCTCCTCATCTACGTGGCATCGTCGTCTTGGTCATCCTAGCTTTTTTGTTTTTTCTTTTCTTAATAGTAGAAAATTTATTAATTGTAATAAAGACTTCTCTAAATCTCTATGTCTTGCATGTCAACTTGGCAAACATAAACGATTACCTTTCTCTAGTTCTTCGTCTATTAGTTCTAGTATTTTTGACGTAGTTCATTCAGACCTTTGGACCTCCCCGGTCCCTAGCATTAATGGTTTTAAAAATTATATTTTATTTTTAGATGATTTTTCTCATTTTTTATAGGTTTTTCCTTAAATTAACAAATCTGATGCTTACAAAGTTTTTGAAAATTTCTACTCTTATAGTCATACTCAATTTAATTCTAAAATCAAATCTTTTCAACGTGATCATATTTCGTTTGATAATAAATTTTTTCAATCTTTCTTTAACAAAAATGGCATTCAATTTCGTTTCTCCTATCCTCATATTTCTCAACAATATGGCAAAGCCGAACGCACTATACAAACCATCAATAACATCATTTGCGCCCTTCTCTTCCAAGCCACTCTGCCACCCTCCTTCTGGGCTGAAGCCTTACATATGGCCACTCACATTCTTAACATTCTCCCTACTACCATTCTCTTTTACAAAACTCCTTTTGAAATTCTCTATGGTATTTTTCCCACATATGGCCATCTCCACGTTTTTGGTTGCCTTTGTTATCCCAACCTCTCTGCCACCTCACCACACAAACTCGCACCTCGTTCATCTGCTTGTATTTTTTTAGGATACCCCTCTAACCATAAAGGATATCGTTGTCTTGATCTTAGTACTAACAAACTCCTTATCTCTCGACATGTTGTGTTCGATGAATCAGTTTTTCCCTTCTCTTCTTTCAATTCATCTCCTAATCCCACTTCTTCTTACAATTTTCTTTCACACGATGATGAAATATCCCCTTTTATTTCTCACCTCTCCTCTGCTGCTCTCCCTTTTATTAATCGTTTCACCCTAGGACCGCCTCCCGAATTTCCTTCTCTCTCTTCCTCCTCCTCTGACTCCCCCGATGCCCCATCATCTGACCGCGCCGTCTCATCAGCCACGTCACCCATTACCGAACGCCCCTCTCTTTCTTTTCCTACTCACCCGATGGTCACTCGTGCAAAATCAGGGATCACTAAACCTCATTCTCTCTTTAATCTTTCCGCTTCTTCTATTTCTCCTCTTTCGCGCTCTTATACTCAAGCTCTACGCGATTCTCATTGGACACTTGCTATCAACGATGAACTTTCTCTTCACTCTAATGGCACTTGGGACCTTGTACCCTGTCCCCCCAATGTTAATCTTGTTGGTTCTAAATGGATTTTTTGCCACAAATTTTGTTCTGATGGCTCCCTCGAAAGCTATAAAGCTCGTCTAGTTGCTCAAGGTTTCACTCAGCAACCCAGCATTGATTATGAGGACACTTTTAGTCATGTGGTTAAACCTGCCACCATTCGTACTGTCCTTAGCCTAGCTCTCTCTCTCCCCTGGCCCTTACACCAGCTCGATGTCAAAAATGCTTTCCTCCATGGTACTGTTCATGAAATTGTTTATATGAAATAACCTCCCGGTTACACTAACCCCTCTTTTCCTAATCATGTTTGTCTTCTTAAAAAGGCTCTGTATGGTCTTAAACAAGCTCCATGTGCTTGGCACCATCGCTTCGCTTCTTATCTCTCCACCCTTGGTTTCGTTTGTAGCAAATCCGAAGCTTCTTTCTTCATCTTTCGTCAGGGTTCATCCACTGCTTATCTTCTTCTCTATGTTGATGATATTGTGTTTACTACTTCCTCTCCATCTCTTCTATCCAAAATCACCTCTCTTCTTTCTTCTAAGTTTGCTATGACTGACTTAGGTCCTCTTCACTATTTTCTTGGTATCTCCATCACTCGCACGTCTTCTGGTCATTTCCTCTCTCAAAAAAAATTTGCTCAAGAAATTCTCGCTCGTGCTAATATGACCGACTGCAAATCAGTTTCCACCCCTGCCGAATCCCAATCCAAACTCTCTCAAACCTCTTCTTCTCTCTTCTCGAATCCAACTCTCTTTCGTAGTCTCGTTGGCGCTCTTCAATATCTTACTTTCACTCGCCCTGATATTTCTTTTATGATCCAACAACTCTGTCTTTTCATGCATGACCCTCGTGATCATCATATGACTGCTCTTAAATGTGTTCTTCGCTATGTTCGGGGTACCCTATCTCATGGTCTCTCCATCCATCCCTCTTCCTCTGCACAGCTCATTGCTTATTCTGATGCTGATTGGGTAGGGTGCCCTGATACTTGTGGCTCTACTTCCAGCTACTGTGTTTTCTTGGGTACTAATCTCATTTCCTGGTCCTCAAAACGTCAGCATGTTGTCTCTCGTTGTAGTGCTAAAGCCGAATACCGAGGTATCGCCAATGCTGTTGCTGAAACTTTTTGGCTTCGCAATCTTCTTCTCGAACTTCACTTTCCTCTTCGTTCGGACCTTCTTGTTTTCTGTGACAACATAAGCTCTGTCTATCTTTCTTCAAATCCAGTACAACACCAACGCACCAAACATGTAGAAATAGGCTTACATTTTGTACGTGAAAAAGTTTCTTTCGATGATGTTCGTGTGTTGCATGTTCCGTCGTCCCGCTAGTTCGCTGATATTTTCACAAAAGGATTGCCTTCTGCATTGTTTTTCGAGTTTCGTTCCAGTCTCAACATTCGTGATCCTGCCGTTTCAACTGCGGGGGAGTGTTAAAACGAGTTTGATTAGTATTAGGTTATTTACTTATATTAGGAGTTATATTAGTTTAGGAATGTTATTTATTATTTCCTTCTTTCTTATTATTTATACTCTATAAATACTTGGTTATTATCAATAATATTCTTAAGGAGAATTACATTATAACATACCGATCATGAAGTTCCCCATTAGATTGTAAGTCATGAAGAAAAAATACTTATCGAGTTGGATCCATGGTTCAAAGTCGCGGTATCAGCGATAATGTCGGGGGGTGCTGTTCCATATCGGTCGCGGCGTATCGGGATATTATCGTGCAATACTATACAAAAGCATTATAAATGCTCCAAAAATTCAAGAAAAATCAGTAAAATTAGAGAAAAATATAAATAACACAAATTGCTACTTATTAATACATATTAAAAGTTTTTACTACATCAATCATGACTAAAGTTAAATATATCATTCTAGTCGCTTACGAAAGTAATGCATAGATATAATACATGAATGCACTTAGTTAGCCACAACAAGATTCAAGCAATTTTTCTCTCAAGAAAAGAGAAACATCCACAAATACATTCCACACATAATGGTTATGGAAGATTAGAATGCGACCTCAATCTTCTGTTATTTCTCTATATTCTCATGAGGTTTGTACACTATAAAAATCGATAACCCTCATGATAGTTTCTCAAATATACAATGAAATCAAGAAACACATTTGTATATATTATAGTATTTGTAAACATCTTCATATAGTCTCTAGTGGAAAAGTTGTAAATATACAGTGGCTAATTGATAGGTAGTTAACAGAGTTTGTTAATCTTAGCTTAATAGTTAAGCTAAATTTTCCTTCTTACGTTAGTTGCTATAAATGGCCTTCCCCTATATATTTGACATTTTTGAGATCTCAGAAATAGAAACTCCACATTTCATATGTTCAGTTACCTTTCTTGATCTTTTCTACAATTGGAGAATATGAAGATCAACAGTATATTTGAGAGAACAAGTATCGTCGATATTATCATTATATCAGCCGATAATATCCAAGTTAGTCGATATTATCATTGTATCGGCGATAATATCGGATGATATCCGATAATATCGGTGATACTATACATACCAGATAACATACCGTATCGAGCGATTTTATCGGATCGAACGGCGCCGATCCGATTACGTATTGGCCAATATCATCGGATATTGGCCGATACTTTGAACCATGAGTTGGATCAGACCTAATTTTGATGCATCTTCCTTGATCCATTGTATCATTTTGTCGATTGATCTTTGCCAGAGCGAAGCTAAAGCGTTGATTCGTTTTTGGATAGTGAGCTCTGACGAACATAGTCGTCGTACGGTTCTCCAGTATTCGTCGTAGCGAGTTTGCGCCAATGATCCATTGTGGTAATCACACGCTGTTAATGAATCGAATACTCGTCGGTCGGAGAAAGGAAGGTCGTGTTTAAATAGCTCTGCTGAGGAGGCGGCGGACTATATGACTATGGTGTTTACGGTTCCGAGTTTGAGGCGGTGAACGGGGCCGTACTTGGATTGGAGTTGGTGGAAACTCTGGTGCGCCATCGTTCCGACGTCGAATATGTTTCCGACTAGAGGCCATCCTGGTGGGCCGGGAGGATGCGGAGCTTGGAGGAGGAGGAGGTTTTGAATTTGAAATAGAAAATAAGAGCGGCTAAGAAAGAGAGAGCTAACCAGATTGGTGAATCTAGCAACATCATTTTTAGAGTGAGTTTGAGCTTTCACTGGTCTCTGCTTACTTTTTCCTTCCTTGATGATCATATGATATACACACATATCTATATCTACATCTATACTACCATACTATAAAAAATATGGATCTTGAAAGGTATTTCTTCCAATTATGAAAATACATTATTGCCCTTTACTTGAATAACTTTATTATAACTTAATTATTAATTATTATATATGTTTGTTACTAATTACGATTAATATATATATATATATAATTGTCTATCTATTATTAATAATTAAAAAAACTCCACCTTCCCAACTACTCAAAATGTATGAAACCATACAATTCAATCATGACATTAGAGAATTCATATTCACCTTATTAATATGAGCAACTTTTCACATTCAAATAATAAATATGCCCCATCTCCAACTTCCTAAAACCATTCCAAGATTATTATAAACATAATCTTCTATCTGTTAATCTCTCGGGCAACTTAGGCTGTAAATTCCTGTTTTTTTTTTCTTTGAGTTTTATATTATAGTTGAATATATTTTATAGGCAAAATTCTAATTTTAGTCTCATAGGATCTCGTGATTCTAGTTTTAGTCCCACAGTTTACGGAATTCTAAAAATGGTCCCCAAATATTTCACTTTTTCCAAAATTGGTCCCAATTTAACCCAAAATTAGTCCCACAAGATTTTTTTCGTTAATTTTAGTCCTATAGGATCTCGTGATTCTAGTTTTAGTCCCATAGGCTGTGCAGACAGTTGTGCGCGTTTTCACGAGAAAATTTATAACTCATTGTAGAAAGTTCGGATTCATGAACCGTTTTATTCCCATGAAACTAGACACACAGATCTATCCACACATATATTGCACATAATCAGGAGACGTCTAGAACAAAGCATTTTTGTATTCAAAATTAGATAAAAAACTGTCGGCTGAGCATACAGTTGTGCGCGTCTTCACGAGAAAATTCATAACACATTGTAGAAAACTCGGATTTATGAACCGTTTTCTTCCCATGAAACTAGACACATAGGGATATCCACACATATATTGCACATGATCAGGAGACGTCTAGAACAAAGCAGTTTTGTATTCAAAATTAGCTAAAAAACTGTCGGCTGAGCAAACAGCTGTGCGCGTCTTCACGACAAAATTCATAACGCATTGTAGAAAGCTTGGATTCATGAACCGTTTTCTTTCCATGAAACTAGATACATAGGGATATCCACACATATATTGCACATAATCAAGAGACTTATATAACAAAGCAGTTTTGTATTCAAAATTAAATAAAAAACTGTCGGCTGAGTAGACAGCTGTGCGCGTTTTCACGAGAAAATTCATATAACACATTGTAGAAAGCTCGGATTCATGAACCGTTTTCTTCCCATGAAACTAGACACATAGGGATATCCACACATATATTGCACATGATCAGGAGATGTCTAGAACAAATCAGTTTTGTATTCAAAGTTAGCTAATCAGATTCCGTGCAAAATTAACGGAAAAAATCTTGTGGGACTAATTTTAGGTTAAATTGGGACCAAGTTTGGAAAAAGTGAAATATTTTGGGACCATATTTAGAATTCCGTAAACTGTGGGACTAAAACTAGAATCACGAATCCTATGGGACTAAAATTAGAATTTTGCCATATTTTATATATCAAAATGTTTCATATGAACAAGTCCAAGTTTGTACTAGATTTTTTTTATATATATTTTCAGATATAGTACTTGAATATAGAAATTCTATAGCGTATATATATGTATTCTACGTGCAATGCACGTACACTCTACTAGTATAGATAAACATATACAAATTCCATTGTGGATTGGATTTTTTTTTGAATTTGTGTTGCATTCTAGTATTTAAATTCATGATCGGTTTAAATTTGTGGCATATCGTATTTTATATGATGATATTAATTTCACGTACGTCACTTTTCTTTAAATATCCTTATAGATTGAAATGAGTTACACTTAATACTCAACTAATTATATATAAAACGAAATAAAATATGAATTACATTAGATGATACGAAGTGATGAATAGTGAGAGATTTCGTTGAAAAAGACTCCTAAAACATTTTTGGCATGGCAAGTCAACCAGAGCAAACTAATCATTGTAATAATTGAAGAACTAAAATATTGGTGCTGACGAGTGAGTGAGTTGGAGAGACCGAATAATGTCTAGTTATTGTTATTTTCATAAATTAAATTTTGGTCTTCAACCTTTTTATGTTCAAAATAATGTCCCACAAAAAGATTAAAAATATCAAATTTTGTCCTCCGGCTTTTGTATTTGACAAAGTTCAAAAATACTCACTTCATCCCAAAAAAGATGTCCCACAAAAAGATTTAAAATATCACATTTTGTTCTTTTGTTTTTGTATTTGACAAAGTTCAAAAATACTCACTTCATCCCAAAACAAATGTCACACAAAAAGATTTAAAATATCAAATTTTGTCCTCTTGCTTTTGTATTTGACAAAGTTCAAAAATACTCGCTTCATCCCAAAAAGGATGTCTCACAAAAAGATTTAAAATATCAAATTTTGTCCTCTTGCTTTTGTATTTGACAAAGTTCAAAAATACTCACTTCATCCCAAAAATGATGTCCCTTTTACTTTTCTTATATTTATCAAAAGTTCATTGTTTCTCTAAATTACCATTTCCATAAAACAAAAGATAATTAATAATATTACCTTCTAAACCATGCATGATTTCAAATTAATTTATGACTATTATCTATTATCCATGTATAAAACTATTTTCCTTAAATAAGATTACAGTTTTATAGTAAAAATAAATTAATTATATATTTCTCAATTAAAATGAAGGGTAATATAGTCAGATTAGACAATAAATACACACATAAATAGTAAGGAATAATCATTTTGGAACCGACAAAAGTAGAATAGTGTATATCCTTTTTGGAACGGAAGAAGTATTAGTTTTGATCAATTTCTTTCCGGTACTCATTTCAGCCAAGTTCTCCATTTTAAATAAATTTCTAAATCGATCTTCTCTTTCTTCTTATAAGTTCCAAAAGAAAACATAAGAAATATATTTCTTTATTTCTCATCTTGAAAATCTTGGATAGTTGAAACCATCATCGACATCGTTATTGAGAAAGATATCTCAATAACTTTTCACATCTTTATGTATGTGTTCTACAACTTTGTAGCTTATTTAAACTTATTTTTTATTTTAGTGTGATTATGCTCTTATTTTGCGCATTATTTCGGATTATATGCACAACAAATATTAAAGTTATACACCTATTAAGAAATCCGCAACATGAGGGGTATGTTGGTAAGTTTCGATAAGTAAGGGGAGTTTTTGGTAATTACACAATAACTGAGGGGGTCTGTGTGTAATTTTCCCTTTTCAATATCATACAAGTTTATTTGTAATGAAATTTTCTCAATTTTTTAAAACTGATTTCTTATTATAAATTACTCATTAACCTATTAGTAATTATTTTATTGGAGTAAGAGATATAAATTGATTTGTAGGCGCAGATTGATACTTAACTTTTGATATTGATATTTTAGTTGAACAAGTACGAATGTTAAAAATACATATGAAGTTATATATATATATATATATATATATATAGGGGCTTGGGGGTCGGTCTCTGTATGTATGTGTTGTTGGAAATAAGCTTTAAAAAATTTTCAATTTATTTTTTATTTTCAACAAATAATAATTTCTTAAATCTCACAATTAGTGTGCCTATTTACTTATAATTTCTTTTAGACATATGGTCTCATTATCATCTTATTTATGTGATATTTGACCACATTATTTTATCATTAGTTGGCCTAATTATTATTTGGTTTTATTGTGATTTTATGATGGTTTTTAGTGGTCCATTAATATCTTTGAAATGGTCAAATTTTAGTTTTCTATATAAGGGGCCATGGTCTTGTTTGTTGGCACATTGAGAGTGTGAGGTATTTTACATAGAGTTTTGTGAGATGATTTGTATACTTCCCCCAATAGTGTTTTGACAACGTGACTAAGGGATTGGTTCCTCGTCTCCTTGTGGTCGTGCACATAGGATGAGACACCGCTATGAGCTAATGGGGTTTTATCTTGGAGTCGTGATCTTGAATTTGTGTTCCTACAAAATCACAAACAAATCACTATTAGTAAAGCACAATTGTAAATAATATATCTATAAATAAATAACAAGAAATTAGAGTTAAAAAACGTTTGTCCTTTTGGGAGTCACGACAAAGTCGCTGTCCTAAAGTAGTGATGTCTCCCTACGTGAGGGTACCAACGGCTTGTCACCACTCCAAGATAAAACCCAAATGCATACTGCGAGTCTCCTATTGTGAGCACGTTCACAATGAGACAAATGAACTTAACCACTCAAATTGCCCTCAAAACTATATTAATATGCAACTCTAATGTATATGTATTTTTGTAAGAGAGTGGGTGAGTATTTTAAGAGTATGAAGTATTCTAGAGTTTTTGTTGTATAAAAAGCTTTGTAGGAGGCTTCATTTTATAGGCATATAAAAATATGAGTTAACACATAATGAAGGCTAATTTTAATATTTTGTAACCACCACAATTATATTAATCATAGGGCTTAATATTTTTGTAACTTATGAAATAAAACTTTGACTTGGGGATACAAGACAATTTAAAAAATTGTGAAATAAAAATGAAGTTTTAAAACTTACAATATAAATTTTATAACAATCCCCCACAAGTTTTAAACTTTTATTTTAAAACTTCTTGAAATAAAATATTTTTCATAATAATATAGAAGGGCAATATTATACTATGCAATAGGTGCAGGAGCCTTCCGGGCTTGAGCCTACACTTAGTGTTGACAATTTCAATTTGAGTTACATTTATTTAAACACAAATCACAAAATTTACAACAATCTAAAGCCATGAATGTGATTTGTGTTTAAGCAAGAATAATATTGAGATTTATGATTTAATATGTCTCCATCGTTTTGGTTGTTTGCATGTGAATTCCATTAATCGAGTGATGAATCCATTGGGATATAACATATGTATCCTGATTAATCAAAATTGTTCGGCTGCTTGTTGATTTGTGTTATGATCGAGCTATTCAACTCCAGAAAATGGTATGGCTTTCTCCAAATGCTACTATGAAATTTTTTACAGAAATAAAAAGGTACGTGCATTGCATAATTCTATTCGTATATGATCAAAATGAACTATATTTCTGACTAAGTGTTGGATAATTTTCAAATTAAATTTAAGTTTGACCGTTCCGAAAAGTTGCAACTCTTCACTTAAGATATTTGTATTCATTTGAAATGAGTTTTCTTTATGTAAAGGTGTGATTCTAATCACTTTAAACTCCAAACGGTGGCAATATGTGTATATATACAGCCATAAGGGAACGTGCAAGATAGATAGATGCATTCTGCTTCATACTTGCAGTACATCATTTATTTTTAGTTTACAGAAAGTTTTCATATGATATCTCAATTCACATATAGCCGGCCTTTGAAATACTTTGAGTATTCGGGTTTGTCTTCGAAAGTGCAATTTCCAGGCAAACAACAGTTCTTGTGACTAGGCTCCATTGTATCCTGGGACAAATTCGCTGTATAACTCGTTTACACTCGGTAGAGGGCGAATATTGTCTTGAGGAGAGCGTAAAAATTGCGCAACTTGGAGGTTATACGAAATCATTCGTATGAGTTGTAGATCATATATTTCTAACAATCTCAAGACAATATTTGGCTTTTCAAAAGTTACTACAACTCACGATTGATTTTGTGGAATCAAAGAGGTTTTGATTATAAAATCTCGTGAAAGATGTTTGGAAGGAATAGACCATATATCCATCGAGTGATATGGAGGGACAGTATATAAATTCATGGTTAAACATGTGCAATCGTGGAAGAGTTGCCTTTCATGGCACCTCTGTATGCGTTGCTGCCGTTGCGGCATTTTACACCAATATTGATTCTTCTCTTCATGCAAACTCAAAGGAAAACACAATCCCTTCATCCCGATCATTCAATATATCTTCCATTTGTCCCTTCACTTTTCCCAAGATCTGTTTATTTAATCAAATCCGATGCTCCCAATTCACATTGACATGTTCCCCTTCTTTGATCCGCCACTTATTCTTTTGAAAACTCCTGATAAATTTCCAACCTCGGAAAGGTTACTCCCAAGTGACAACCCCGCAACTTTCGTTGTCACTCTCACAAGAGGATAACCACCTTGAACCTGTCTCTCGAATCCTTACACCATGATTTTTCCGATTTGGTCTGTCTTGCGACACCCTTACACCAAAGCTTTCATTGACTATCTCGATTTCCAACATATCTGCTCCTTGCCATTTATGTCTTGAACCTCTATTTGGTTTTTCATGGCAACTCCAACAAGCTCCCACTGCATGCAATCCGCCAACAAAACCCCGGCTCGGAGCCTATCTCGTTGCGGCCCCAGCTCAGCGAATTTAACCCGCTCACCCCCCGCTCAATTGTTGGCTTCGCATCAAACCAGATAAGTTTATTTCAGCCCCAACTAGTTTATCGGCTTTTCGCATCTTGCCCCCGCTCAAATTCATCGGCTTCGCATCTTGCCATATTTATTCGGCTTCGCGTTCTGCCCCGAATGCTAACCCGGCTATCTGCCCCAGCTCAGCGAATGCTGCGCTTTCTTGCCCCGAAATTTATACACTACAATTTGGTAGCGCATTATTTTCACGGTCAATTGTTTCCTGCCTTCACCCACGTTTTCGTAATTCCGTTAATTTGCTGCTATACAATATGAGTTCATACCTCCGAACGGATTTTGTTGTTTGGTAAACCTGTTTATCTGGCACCACGATTTTTCAATTTTCTCGTTAATTCAACGATAACCCCAGAATATCTCCTGCATAGTCTGCAGTATTTTCATTTTTCCTCGACTCTTACTTTACCATCTTCATACGTGCCATTAACCCGTAACTTGGATTGATTAAAAGATGATTCAATAATGTTAAGAGAGATAACATTTGTCTACACCTTCTCACACTTGGCATAAACGCGTATAACGCGTCGAATGACGCGTGTTTTATTGGCTGTCATTGGAAGATGACTAGCCCGTTTCCACCGTTAATCTGAGTTGCATGTGAAATCGTGGAGGCTCATTCACGCAAAGATGCAAGGATGGGATTGTTTAAAGATTACAATTTGAAAATATGTGGAGCATTATATATCAACTATTGGAGCGTACCCAATTTGATAAACCAGAAGGCATAATAAAATGTTGAAGGAAGCGCAATTTTCAAATTGTATTTATGGCTGCCATATTTTATATGTAGTTTCATTTAATGATGAATATAAGTATATAAACTGCCATGAAGATTGAATTCAATTAAGATAACATTTGTCTTTATGGGTTTTATTGGCTTATTGGAAGATGTAGATTGATTAGGCTCATTCACGCTTTGTCATGAATTATGACGGTACGGTGTATATAATAAGCTGGTTCAATTCTTTTTGAAGAATTTTGTGGGGGGATCATATATATATTTTGATATATATTTTATATATATTGAGGGGGCGACCGCACCCTTGCTTTTATTATAAATATGTGGAGCATTATATATCAATTGTATTTGATAGAAGGCTAGTATTTATGGATATTTTATATGTAGATTGATTACTTGAAGGAAAATTTAATTTTATATGTAGATTGATTAGAACGCTTATTGACTTTGATTATCATAGAAAGTTGTGGCAATTATTTGACTTTTGATTATATAGAAGTACGGGTACTCATTTAAAAACACATCACATATAATTACTAGAATCTGATAAATGTGTTGATAGTAAATTCGATGGTAGTAGAGGTGTTATAATTGGTTAATATGTTGATGATATGTTTCTTTTTGTCATTGATTAATAATTTGTTCAGCATGTTATTTAGAAATTTGATACGAAAGATATGAGCATTGCTGATGTGATTCTTGATATTAAGATCATTAGATATAATGATGACTAAACTCTTTCTCATTCTCCTTATATTGAAAAAAATGCTAAAGAAATTTAATCACTATCATTGTAATCATGTTAATACTCTTTTTGATTCTAGTATGAAGTTGGGGGGCTATAAACAATTTGAATATGCTAGATTAATTGATTGTCTCGTGTATGCTATGACTAGTATTAGACTAAACATCGCCTTTATTGTTAGTAAGTTGAGTAGATACACGAGTAACCCAAGTCTTGAACATTGAATTGTCAATAGGATTTTGAAATTAATATGTAAAGAAAATCATTAACTTTGGAATTTGTTTCAAAGGACATCTTTCGATTTTGGAAGGATTTACTAATGCCAGTTGGATAACTGAGCAAGAAGATCATATGTCCACAAGTGGGTGGATCTTAAAATCTTGGTGGGGGAGCTATTTCATGGAGCTCTAAGAAACAAACTTGCACTTGCTTCTAGAAGTAAAGAGGCTGAATGGCTAAGGAATTTGTTAATTGAAATTCCGGTATAGCCAAAGCCGATGCCACCAATATCAATTCGTTGTGACATTGAGGCGACACTGGTGTATAGTGAAAAGTCCATACATATTGGACTAATACATAGCTATGTTGGACAAATTATTCATTGAAGGAGTAATTACAATTAATGTTGCTAAAGGGATCGGATAAGCCCATGTTATTGGACCACTAATGATGGAAACTCAATTCCAACTCAAAATATCGAGAATCGGAATTCAATGAGCAAAGTACATCATATGAAGTGGTTGAAGCACTAAAACTATTATTCATCCTGAGGAAAATAGTGTTTGTACCTATAATGTTAAAGGAAGGTTGAGTTTTATACTCTTAATAGATTTATAACACATTTGTGTTAAAGTGCTTTTATTACGGGGGCGCTTTCAATAAGTCTACCTATGTAAGTGTCGAAGGTGGTGCCGCCTTTTATGCGTTAAGGGCTTAACTCTAGAGCACTCATGAAATAGGATATAGACACAAGGCCAATCCACGTGTCGGCTTTTTGAATACTCAAGATTATTGGATATATGTGTGTGTTAGCGTTTCCGGTTTTTCACATAGGAAGTTGGTTCAAAGACAAGTCTACCAGTCTTTCTGATTAACTTTGAAATGCTTTCACTAAGTAATGGTTCAAGTCTTGAGACACCATTATTTATGCACATACTCCGGGGCCTATATTTATATATATAAGTTTGAAAATGGTGGAGGATTGTTGGATAATTTTCAAATTAAATTTAAGTTTGACCGTTCCGAAAAGTTGCAACTCTTCACTTAAGATATTTGTATTCATTTGAAATGAGTTTTCTTTATGTAAAGGTGTGATTGTAATCACTTTAAACTCCAAACGGTGGCAATATGTGTATATATACAGCCATAAGGGAACGTGCAAGATAGATAGATGCATTCTGCTTTATACTTGCAGTACAATGCACTAAAACTATTCTTCCATCATTTATTTTTAGTTTACAGAAAGTTTTCATATGATATCTCAATTCACATATAGCCGGCCTTTAAAATACTTTGAGTATTCGAGTTTGTCTTCGAAAGTGCAATTCGTAGGCAAACAACAGTTTTTGTGATTGGGCTTCATTGTATCCTGAGACAAATTCGCTGTATAATTCATTTGCACTCGGTAGAGGGCGAATATTGTCTTGAGGAGAGCGTAAGAATTGCGCGACTTGAAGGTTATACGAAATCATTCGTATGAGTTGTAGATCATATATTTCTAACACTAAGTCCCATATGCTTAATGTAATTAGTGAATGCATGCATAAATCCTTGCTGGTACATATGAGCAATTTTAAGGTTTTGGTCCAACGGACATGAGCATGTGATAATTATCCATTAAGATGTAACAATTTGTTATTTGTTTCATGAGGTGCTAATTTGCGGATGCTTTATAAGCTATATATACATGTTTCTTGAAACATTCTGGAGGTTTAGCAAGTTAAGTGTTATGTATATATGGGTAAGTTTATAAAATTAATAATAATATATAGGAAACCAATATTCCAATTAGTGTGCGAATTTTATCATTCTAATGAAATTGTTTATTTGATTACTAGTCATGATTATATTTATGATTATATATTTTATGTGAAATGCTAGACATTATTAAATTAGGCTATTGCACGAGACCATGTGTTTTTAGAGTCCTCTATTTTCCTAGGCCAACGGTAATTAGGAGATTATGCTATTGTACAAAGAATTCTCATAAAGTCCATTATGTTTTACCAAGAGTTAATCACATATTGAAACCTAACTCTTATATGTAAGGTAATTGAATTCATTAATGTAGATTAACGTTTTGCATTTGTGTATTGTCATTTTGCACACATATAATTATTAAAAAAAGAAAAAAAGAAACATCCGCTTAATTTGCAAGTTGTGAAACTAATTAATATGTCCAACGGCTAGTGTGTGCAAGTCATGAATTAATGAATTTATTTGCTATCATTGTGTTGGTGGTTACATAAGGTTATACTAAATGTTTTTAATTAAGAAGGCAAAAGGTCACTTGATTTTCTAGGGGTGGACATCTGATTATATTTTACAAAGTGCTAAACTAAATAATTTTACCGTTTCTAACGGCTAGACTTAAGATGTTATGAATTAGCTATAATATAATGGTAAATATTGATAAATTCATTGCATTGCTATTATCGTTTGGAGGTTCCACCAATAAGTGTTTGAGAAGGCAATGGACATGTTATTAAATTTCTGGTATGAATATATGATTTTATTAGAGAGTTACAAATGTTTAATTACATAGCACTAAAAGTCACCAACGGTTCAATTAGCTAATGTAAATTGTAAAAGTTTTTTTCACTATTATGCATAAAAGAAGTGAATGAGTCATTTGTCTAAAGGCCAATTAAGTACAAGGTTAGACTTCTTTTTCTAGTGCAAGGACTAGTGATATATTGCATCTGTTACAAATGCAAGGTATTTATCAATATGTGTAGTAGAGTATATTTAAAGTTAAAAATGTCAAAATTCCATAGGAATTATCATATTCAAGAACATAAAGAAAAGAATGTATTGTTTTAAATTTGTTTTTAATTTTCCCTTATGGCCTATACACAACATCGGTTAGAGAGTGTACTTAATGTGTGCCTTATAGGACTTTATGTGTGCCTAATAGGAGTAATGTAAATTTGACAGTGAAATTATACTTGAGATATAATTATGGTTTGTTTCAAAATATTATGTGGCAAATAGATAGTTAAATTCTACATGAGGGGTCAGATTCATATGCCCCATGTGATGTGAATAAGAGATATCTATAAGTTCAATCATGCATGATAAAATGTGGGGGATGACATTGTTTAAATAGAAACGGATAATTATGTTGTGGATTAAAAGAAAAATATCTTTTACATAGTGCTATAATTTAATTTAATTTGAAATGTGTCTCATTGAATATTAATATCTTTTCTTAGTTACATACAGTTTAACTATGACAAGCTTGTGAAATGTGGGGGTTTATATTGATTTTATTTAATATGAAAATTTTGCTCGATTAGTTGTTTTCACAAGTTTTATTAAGTGCACGAAATATATTTTCAAAGAAAATGGAGAGAAATTTTAAGGTTTTGATTATTTTTTAATACATTAGAAATATGGGGTTAACTTTATACGAAAATATTTTATGAGATTTATTCTGGTCATGGATTGAAGGAAAATTATCTTTTATATAGTGCTATAATTTAATTTAATATGAAACGGGTCTTATTAAAATATTAAAATTTAATTTTCTAATGAATTGCTGATAAACTATGAAATTGTTTATGAAATGTGGAAGTTAGAAAGTGAAGCCAAGATGTTATGAGATTTGAAAAGGTTTGAAAATAAATTCATTATGTCTTGGATTAATATGCAGAAAATGAAAGGAAACATTTATAATATTCAAGAATAGAGATTAAAAAGATTTTATGACATTTTCGATGGGTAAAATTATCATATATAAGTTCAATTGAAATTAATAATTCGATTTGTGGAGTTGTCTATAACATGCATGTTTATGTGATGTATTGAGAAATGAAAATAAGAGGCATATCATATTTTAATCCATGAGATGGAATTTGCCTCGGCAGACTAGCGCAGAGGCTAGATCCTTTATCATCGATGGGGATGGGCTAAGTGCGTAAGGGAATCACCTCCGGGAGTAACCCAACCTTTGTGATTGGAGACCCCATGAAGAAGGTTCAATGGGTAGGAACAACCTGTAATGTGTGATTCATAAGCACTATTTTGAGGAGAGTGTACGTGGAGATGCCTCCTTCCCAATCCCTAAGGTGAAGTGCTGTAAAAAGTGTGATGTTAGGATGGGCTTTGACCCTTAATGAGACCAAGGCGGGAAATCCGCGGGGTAAAGGTCACACGTACCCTTGGGAGGTTTCACCTAAGTGAGAGTCGCCCTGATGGCCGGGGCTATGGGTTTGGGCTGACCCTAGAGACCTCACGAGAATCAAGATCAGAGCGCATGGCTGTTAACGCGCTAACCCGCTATAACCATGTCCTAAAGTCTATATCGTGTGTGTAGTAATTGAAGTTTGGTCAAGGGGCCTAATTCCAGGCCTAGTCCATTGTGGCTCCTTCAAATGGAGATTACTATCACTAAGTATAGGTTCAAGCCCAGAAGGCACCTATACCGATTGCATGATATAAAGTTGCTACCATATTTACTTGATTTATTGAATTTCAGAAATTTTAAATCTTGTGAGGGATTGTTGGAAATAAGCTTTAAAAAAATTTCAATTTACTTTTTATTTCCAACAAATAATTATTTCTTAAATCTCACAATTCGTGTGTCTATTTACTTATAATTTATTTTAGACTTATGGCCTCATTATCATCTTATTTATGTGATATTTGACCACATTATTTTATCATTAGTGGGCCTAATTATTATTTGATTTTATTATGATTTTATGATGGTTTTTAGTGGTCCATTAATATCTTTGAAATGGTCAAATTTTAGTTCTCTATATAAGGGGTCATGGTCTTGTTTGTTGGCACATTGAGAGTGTGAGGTATTTTACATAGAGTTTTGTGAAATGATTTGTATACTTCCCACAAGAGTGTTTTGGCAACGTGACTAAGGGATTGGTTCCTCGTCTCCTTGTGGTCGTGCACATAGGATGAGACACCGCTGTGAGCTAATGGGGTTTTATCTTGGAGTCGTGATCAGCCGTCAAAACCTGCACGTAGGGAGGCAATCATGGCTTTAGGACAGCGTCATGTGGCGTGACTCTCCATCGGTGCAATCTTATTTTATATTTTTTATGTTGTTTAATATGTATTATTCTATGATTTATAATCATCATATCATGATGTATGACTAATATATTTTGAAATTATTTAAGTAATTAACATTTATTTAAACACAAATCACAAAATTTACAACATGTGTAATGTAAGGATTATATTAGTAGAACGACTATGCATATAGAGTGTGCTTAATAGAGAATAAGCCAATTTCATATCATTTTTGTCAAAATTTTATGTAATCCTATGAAATGAGTTGTGTTGTGATAAAAAGGAAATGAAAAAGAATCATATTTGAGTAACACAGTAAGTTAAATAATATTATCAAAAAAAAAAAAGTAAGTAAAATAATTAGGGGCCCCTCGTCGACCCGACCCAAATGGAAAAATGCTGCCCCATGTAGTCAATCAACAACCTCTTGTAGCGGGTCGAACCATGAGACGGACGACAATGATTCAAAATATTTACTTTTATTACAAAATATCTGTACACATCACTCCGTTACATTTAATATGAAGATTTACAACATAATTAAATTCCATCACTCCTTAATCATATTACATCATAGAAATCAATCATAGAAACCACAGAATGGAACACAAATACATATTTTTTTTATTGTTTATTGAGCGGTACTAATTTTTTATAACATTATTATGTAATACTTCATAGATGTGTGACAAATATTTATATACAGATTAACCACTTGTGTCTCATCTGTACGTACAATAAGAAATATCACACGATTGTGGGACAAATGATTTGAACTGATCATAGAGAAAATTGTTCTCTCGGAACTGCATTTAAGGGTACGAGTTTGCGAAGGGAAATCCCCATCATCTCCCTCATATCCATCGTATCTGGGGACTCATTCATTGGGAGCTCCCAGTCAAAACATTGTACGAGTCTGGCCAAAGTTAGAGTCACCACTCTTTCTCCCAACAACATCCCGATACATGATCTTCTGCCAGAACCAAATGGAATAAACTCAAAGTTTTGCCCTTTGTTGTCGATGTTTGAGTTCAAAAACCTCTCGGGCTTGAACGAAAGTGGATCTTCCCACGCACTTGGGTCCCTATGGATAGCCCATGCGTTCAAGATTACCATTGTGCCCTTGGGTATGGTGTACCCCATGAACTCAGTATCTTGCATTGCACTTCTTGGGAGCAGGAGAGGAAGAGAGGGATGCAATCGCATTGTCTCGTTTACCACAGCTTGCAAATATGGCAATTCATTGAAATCGCCCTCCTCAACTTTTCTTGAATGGCCGATGACTTGATCGAGCTCTTCTTTAAGCTTTCTCATGGAGTTAGGATTATGTAATAGCTCAGCCATTGCCCATTGAATAGTACTGCTTGTTGTCTCTGTCCCACCGAAAAACATTTCCTGCAAAAGGAAAAAAAAAAGGTTGTCATCAATACAACTCAAATTTATATTCGAGACAATATGATACTACTGGCTGCCCGGGAATATTGTGGTGTCATCAATACAACTCAAAATTTTCACATATTATTAACAATAGATATATGATTGTTAGAGTTTTGATATATGTGAATTCCACATGAATCTCAAATATTTGTGATGGTTACAATCTATGATGCACCGACACGGACACGAGGAACGGGGAACGACACGACACGGACACGGGGAACGACATTTTAAAAAAAATACATGACACGACACGACTTCGACACGGCTATCCAATTTTTTATATATATATATATATATATAAATTTGTATTTTACTTGTTTTTTCGTAAAATTATGTATATTGCAAATAATTCAACTATTGTCTACTTTTCAATAACAAATGCAAAATAAAAATATAAACATAAACTAAATATAAACATCAATCGTCATACAAATAATGCAAATAAAAATGGTCTAATCTTTCACATTTGGAAAAACTTCAGAATCATTGTGAGGTGCTTCACCACTTTCATCCACAAACATACATTACTTTCCTGTTCAACATTCCATATTTCCCACATCAACATATAATTTGCATAAACAACTCTTAATACATTAATATATGTTCTCCACAATCATCACCAAACTATTAGCATAATAATTTCGAAATAATATAGGTTTCTTCAATTTGGAGATTTAGGTTTTGAATTTGTGAAATAAGAATTGAAAAGTAAGATAATAATCAGTAAACCTGCGACTGTGGTTGCCGATAGAGACGATCGACGGCGACCGGCGAAGAAGAAGAGAGGATGAGATTGAGAGGAGAGGAGATCAGTTTCTTTATGTCTTCTGCGCAGAGTGAGTGACTTGCTGCTGTTGCCTTCCCTTTCCTTCTTAATTTGGTAAGTTTTATTTACATTTTCACCCCCCAAAAATTTCACCATATTTTAAAAAGAGCCAAACGTGTCCCAACCGTGTCGGACACGCCTCTGGCCGTGTCCGTCACGGTGTCCAATTGATTTTTTAATTTTAAAATGGGGACACGGGAATAGCCGTGTCTGACACGTGTCAGGGGCGTGTCGGTGTCAGAACGCGTACGACACCGCACGGGGTGATTTTTTGGAGTGTCCGTGCTTTATAGGTTACAATATTGAAGTTCGAAGATCACCTAAAATATAATATGAAAATAACAGGTATAATCAGATGTTATTGATCCGATTATGCATCAACTCAATATATGCACGCCCTCAAACACTGTGGATCCTCAATCCCAAAATACCGTGTCATCTTATATTTTGTTTTGTATCATGGGGTGATTCTGCGAAGGATCCGGACCAATGGCCCCGTTCCACCATACACTTTGAATCGGGATAATTGAGATGTCTTTTACCATCATATCTCTTCTAGATCCGAAGATGCATGGTGCTGCTTGTTTGTCATGTTCATATCTAAAACTATATACTTGATGTGCATAATAAAGTAAATATTATTTTGCAATAAAGGATATGAAAAAACCTGTAATTACGTACCATGATAATAATTGTCACATTCTTTTGTGAGAGCTTCTCAATTCCCCCTTTTCCATCACCTTCAAACTCCAACAAAGCATCCAAGAAATCCCTACTTTCCTTCCCTAATTTCCTCTCCTCAATCCTTTCCTTCACAAAACCTGCAACCAAACTCAATAATATTCCCAAATGCTTCTCAGTGTTTCTCCTAATTCCCTGTGGATCAATCCATCTCAAGAAACCAAATACATCCACAATATTAGGCGTCCCATTCCACTTCATAAACTGATTCGTCGCTTCGAAGAATTGGTTTCCTTTCTCGGAATGCAAGTCCATTACATCTCTACCGAGCATGATATTGCCGATCAAGTTGTGTGTCATGAAGAAAAGATACTTATTGAGTTGAATCTCACCGAACTTCGATACATCCTCCTTGATCCACTCGATCATTTTATCGATTGATATTCGCCGGAGTGGAGCAGAAGCGTTGATTCTTTCATGGACCGTGAGCTCTGATGAACATAGTCGGCGTACTCTGCGCCAGTATTTGCCATAATGAGCTTGGGCTAATGATCCTTTGTGGTAATCACACGCTGTTAATGAATCAAAAACTCGGCGGTCGGAGAAAGGGAGGTCGTGTTTCTTGAAAAGCTCTGCCGCAGTTGCGGCTGACTGTATTACTACGGTGTTTACAGTTCCTAGTTTCAGCCAGAGAATAGGGCCGTATTTGGATTGAAGTTTGTGGAAATCCTGATGTAGCATTGTTCCGAGGTTGAATATATTTCCGACGAGAGGCCAGCCGGGAGGGCCGGGAGGAGGGCGGAGCTTGGAGGAGGAGTATTTGAATTTGAACATGAAAATAAGAGCTGCTAAGAAAGAGATGATAAACCAGGTTGGTGAATCTAGCAACGCCATTTTTGAGTGAGTTTGAGCTCTAAACTTATTTCTCTCTTTATGACATATATATATATATATATATATATATATATATAGGGACAATTGCAATATTAGTTCGAGAGGATATGGTCTATTGCAATTTTAATCTCGTTGTTTATAAATTTGCAAAGTTAGTTCCGCATAGGGGTGTTCACGAGCCGAGCTCGAGCCGAGCCTGGTGATTTTTCCAGGCTCGAGCTCGAGCTCGCGAGCTACATCTGTATTTTTTAGTAAATTATATTATTATATTAATAAATAAATATTATAATATATATAATAAAGACTATATAATATATATTAAAATATATTTATTAAAAATATATATTAAAGGAAGCTCGCGAGCCCGAACACTTACAAACGAGCTCGAGCTCGGCTCGATCGCCGGCTCGAGCTCGTGAGGTTCGGCTCGAGCTCAAAAAATCTTGAGCCCGAGTCGAGCTTTTGTCGAGCCGGCTCGCGCTCGACTCGATGAACACCCCTAGACTTCCGCATGATGCATTTTTTTGTAAGTTTGGTCCCATTTGTTAAACAATGAAGGGAATCTTGCGCATGTAATGCACAGTCGTTAAACTTATTACTGATCATGTGCAAGTGAGGCAGTGACTAAGCAAATGTTTTCCGTCCATCTTTTAATGGTTGAGAATAAAAATAAAAAATAATGCATTTTATGGGATTAATTTTGCAAGTTTATAAATAATTGTATTAAAAATGAAACATTCGTTATCCTATAGTACCAATGATGCAATTTTCCCATATAAACATATATATATATATACACACACAGACGGAGCGAGGCCCGGGGTATGTCTGGGCACCCCCACCCCTCAACTTTGAGGAAAAAAATTTCTACCCTACAAATTTTTTATTTTTGATATTTTGCCCCCTATAAATTTTTAATTTTTGACATTTCGCCCCCCAAAATTTAAAATTATTAAGTGTTGTCCCGAATTTTTTTTATTCGCCCCCGCAAATTTCGAATCGTGACGCTGTCCCTGTATATACACACACGTTGCCTCCACGATGGATGAAGATGAGAGATTAGTTGAAGACGTGAAGTAGACGGGGAGAATGACCCCATAGAAAATCAATAATATGGGTGAGTGATTGAGCAATCCAAAATTCAGAATAGTGACATAAGACCCTCTTTTTTTTTTTTTGGTAAATGAATGATTAGTGACATAAGACGTCACTGCTCACAAGCAACTGATTATTTTACCTCGTACTCTCTCTTGTAAATTGACTTGATGAAATATGGGCATCTTTTGTTTTGTTAAAAAAAATAAAAAATAAAGGGTACTTCTACTACATTTTTCTATTGCATTATTGCACGACACAAATAAATAACATGTATTCAATTGACAATATCTTGTAATAAAAAATAAAAAACTCTTTGTCGCATCACTCTCATTCATGTCGTCCAATAGGAGAGGCAGTAGAAAATTGTAAATGAACATTATTTTTGGATTAATAGTCTTGTTTCATTATACAATACAGGATGTATGTAATAGTAAAAAATATTTCAATCACCCTAATTTGACGGCGTATAGTGAACTGAAACCAGTATTGGCCGGTCTTCCAATAGAAGAGGCAATAGAAAATTGTAAATGAAGATTATTTTTGGATTAATAGTCTTGTTTCATTATACAATATTGGATGTATGTAATAGTAAAAAATATTTCAATCACCCTAATTTGAGGGCGTATAGTGAACTGAAACTAGTACTGGTTCCGATCGGGGAAAGAATCGCCTATTGAAGATTAACTATTTTTCTTTTGTTAATAATGAATTCATATGGGGAAAAAGCAGCCCCCTTTTGTATAAAGGATAATGTCATTAATCAATTATTTTTCTTTTTTCGAGTAAATTAACAGCTAAAAACACACTTATTTGTAAGAGTAAAAACACATTTTTCACTATTGATTTGATAGAGGCTTAGTGATGCAAACCACCCACCCAATTATAATCTAATGATAAAAGTTCGAAAAATTTTATTGCATTCGATTCATTATAAAATTACGAAGAAAATTTTATATTAGATCAAATTTAATGATCTTAATATTTATCTCTCTCACACGCCATACACAATTGTGCGGTCTCCACCACACACACTCGTGTCCAAAAAATAAAACACAAAATACACTCTCAATCAATTTGACTCTGTCTGTTATAGAATTACCCAAATAATTATATCAATAATAAATCATGAAAAAATGCACAAACATGATCGGAGACGTCACGATTAACAAGATAATATCACTATTTATTCTATTATTTATTTAAAATACTCAATAAAGCCAAATGCACTTTTGAAAAATACTTGGGTGCACATGTCTGGGCCCCACTTATGCACCAAAAAATATTTAAATACTATAATTCCATTAATATATATATATATATAGGCCCCACAGACTTTAACCTTAATCAAAACTCCCACTAACAAACCTCGTTCCTCACGAATACTTTTTTCTCGCCTGAAGCCTTTCTTTTTTCTCTTGTACTTTTTTCTGTGACCTTTTTCTCTTGCAATTTTTTCTTTTTTATGCTAAAGAGTTAAATGCAAATTGAAGCTACCTAGAAAATTCATTTTGTACTTATATACTGATTAAGCATTCTTTCACATTATCTAATTTTAGGCCATGAGTTAATGATGAGCCTTTGTGCTTGGTTTTTTTGAACTTTCTAAAAAAAAAACAAAGAAAACGAATATTATACTAAATGCAATATAGAAAAAGCAAAACAAAAGCACTAATTTCTTTTCTATTTAAGATTTTCGAATGAAATTGGCATAATCAAGCTAATAATACTTTTTCATGACAATAAGTGTTAGTTGAACCAAAAGAGAGTTAAAATAAAGATATTAATTAATATTTTTTTGGATGATAAAAGAATAGAAGATTAGATTAGGAAAAGTTTTTTCTCTTAATTTAAAAATTATGCATTTTATAATTGTGTTTTTAGATATTTTTGATTTAAGATGCATTTTATAGTTACCATGTCAGTTAATGGTACTTTTTTCATTCTCCAACCAATTATTCAATTATTTAAAGAAAATTTAACTCATATGTGAAGGGTATTTTAGTGTTTCATAAGTAAATTTGATGAAAAAATTGAAGAAAATGAGGTCTATGCCAAAATATCAAATACGAAGGGCCGTGGACACTAAATGTCTATAGTTGAAGGGACTTGATGCAATTTTCCCATTTAAAAATATATAAACTTCGTTTCCAGTGGAATGCAATTCACAGCGGATTTAATCTATAAAGTATTTGATATTCCTTTTCGACTCTCCATCTTTCAAAATCAGAGGTGGAGATTCTATTCTAGGGAAGTTCGATCCTAGCAACTTGGGGATAGCCCAAGTTGCTTCACAGGGCGACACGTGTCTCATTCATACTTTCTTTTCTATTTTTATTTTTTGATATTTTTAATTACTCCAACCTCAACCATGGTTGGTGAAAAGTGAACACTTTTCAGCCAAAAATGATTTGCCTACTTTTTCTTTCCCAGGCTTGATAGTTTTTGGAGTTTTGAAGTTTAAATTCAAATTTCAATCTCTAAATAGATATTATAAAAGCATTTTAATAGTTTTAATATAAAACATTGAAAAGAGAGATGAAAGGTAATTTTCAGATTTTTTTCCTCATATTCAAAATTCCTCCGGCAATGTCTATTCGGTGCTCGACGCTGGTGATTCTTCAAATGTTGAAGGGGCCTGCAACAACACTGGAAAATGATATAAAAAGTGTGGAAAAGAAGGGATAGGTGAAGAGGTCTGTAAAATGAAGAAAGAAAAATAAAAAAAAAATGGTGGGGAGGGGGGGAGAAGAAAGAGGTACGGTGGGAGGAGATGATTGGTGCTTTGGTGGGTTTATCAAATTTAGTGGCTATTTATATATATATATATATATATATATATATATATATTATAGTTGTGAATTAGCAACGGATATCCGAAGATGGTGTGATCGGAGGAGAACTCGAAGCTCAAGCCCGCCGGAATCCAGACTGAAAACTTCTCACAAAATTATATATAAAAATAACAAAAAAAGTTATATAATTTTGTGTGTAAATATATATATTCATATTATATATGTCTAGGTGTTCGTCTATATGTGTGTGTGTGTGTGTGTGTGTGATTATGTGTGTTGGGGGCGGGGGGAATTCAGTGAAGACGATGAACAGTGACTTTCTTTTTATTGTTATTTAATTTTTATATATATTATATAATCTTGTGTGTATATATATACATATTATATATGTCTATGTGTGTGTTTGTATATATATATATATATATATTTGTGTGTCTATATATGTATGTGTGATTATGTGTGTGTGTGTGTGTGTGTGTTGGGGGGGATATTGGGTTCACTGTTCTTCGTCTTCACAATGAAGACGATGAACAATGATTTTTATTTTTATTTTTGTTATTTATATATATATATAATATTATATAAAAATAATATATACGTTTGATGAACAATGTCAAAAGTTAAAAATAATAGGTTGGTTTTGTGAATTAGCAACGGATATCTGACGAGGGTGTGATCGGAGGAGATGTCGAAACTAAAGCCCGCCGGAATCCAGACTGAAAACTTCTCCGGCTCATGCTTTTTATCTCTTTTTTTTATCAGTAGCTTAAGGTCTTTGAACTTTTTTTTTTTTCAAAAGACTTGTACTTGTTTTTTTTTTTTTACGGATTACAACTTCAAATTAGGTGTGCCCACGCTCAATTCAAAGTTCTATTCTGTCTAGTTTTTTTTTTCAAGCAAAACAAAAAGTACTATTAGCAAGTATGAAAATTTGATAAGAAAATATCATGTTCGAAATTTTAATTAATGGTCCTAATCATAAATCAAAAGTTAATATAAGAATATAAATAGTTAATATCGAGAAGTAGCTAGCAACAATGATCACAATGGAGTGCAAAAAGAGTTCTACTACTGTTAGTGTTAGAACTCATATTTAGCAAGGAGCCAATATTTGTATGAGCAAATGTTAGTAATCATAAGTCATGAACTCTTTGGTTATTGATTTACACTAGATAACCATTTGCAAGAAGGAAAATCTTATAATACCAATAAGCATCTTGTCCCCTTGAGTTACAGAAGCTTGCAACAAAACAAGAAAGAAATTACAAGTGACAAGAATCTCATTCGTTGTCATGCTCATCTTACAATCATCGAAAGGATTTGCAACTTCTAAACCACTGAGCAAATTCCATTCCCACTAATGAAAAGCAAAGAACTAGTGATCATTTATCATCTCCTGGATTTGCTTTTTCATGTAAGAAATCTTTCCATACATAGCCGTTAACGTCAATGGGGTCTATTCAATTAGAAACAAATACACATATTTTAGTAAACAAAAAACAAGAAAAATTCTCACAATATAGCTATGTGAAGATAAACTAAATCTCATATTTGCTTATACCTATTTGGGTCGATCCAAGATGTTGTGAGTTCCAATTAAGATTAGAATGTCCCTAGAAAATCACACATAATGAATTCATATTTTTAGCTCATAATAATTTAAGAAGAAAATAAAATTTAAGGTCATGTGAGACAAACCTGTGGGAAATTAGGACCTAAAAATGGAAATGTGCTTGGTACATTCCCACCCATTTGAGACCAATACAATTGGTTTTCAACCAATGTCTCTTGAAACGGTTGACCGGTAGGGTAATGAGGTGGTTGTACATACACTGGTTCTTGTGTATTTGGGGCAGTTGTAGTCTCTTGAGAGGGACATTCCAGTGTAGAAATTTGATAGTTTTTCCCTTTCCTTTTGGTGCCTTTGACAACCACCTCTGTAAAATTACTTAGAAACATAAACGAACGAGGAGAATAAAAGAATAATAATAAAGCACAAAGAAATATTTAAAGCTTACTTGAAGTTTCAACTTTTCCTTTCCTCTTTCCCTTTTTACTCTTCTCATCCCAATGACGTTGAATGCAAGCATTTGTAATTCCTCTTGACTTAATAGAAAGAGGGTTACGTAGAGGCTCTTCTGTTGACTGGTTATTACGTTCACTAGAAATCAAATCATTGCAAGCAATAAGATCCTTTATGCTCACTCTCAAGCCACGTAATTGTTTTTTCGGCAACACTATTGAAAGATTCTGTCAACATGTTCCTCGTCTCTTCATGAGCTTTGCATTGCATAATAAGATCATAAATGAATCTCATTTTTTGATTAACAAATATCATCTCAGATTCATTTCCACATCCACTTGCGTTTTCACTTCCACTACTCACACATGCACTTCTTTCATTAGATAATCTATTCCTCATACCTTTGGTCCATCTCTTTTTTATATACATCTTTGGTATAATATGCACATTCATACAATTAAAAACTATTAAAGCATGTCTGCACAATATACCCATGGACTCAAATTTGTGGCAACTACATCTAATTTCCTCTTTCTGCACATCAAATACCACTATCCTAACCTTTAAATTCTGCCCATAAGACTGCATTTCAAATACTCTAGGAAAATGGCCAGAATGTGAAGGTTGTTCCCTGAGTTGAATGTTCAAAGACTCAAACAATTCTACCTGAAACAAGTTGAATATATTGAGTGTATAAACATTGGCACCATGGTCCAATAATGGGTTATTTTTCAAAATTGTTGCGGGCTTCCCATGGCGACAACGAGTATCCTCAATCCTTTCATTGGCACGCCAAGTCTTTTGAACTTTTTCATAATTAAGGACAAAACTATACAAAGAAATTGTTCGGTTACCTGCCTTTTTCAGAATTGAATTTGTTCCCTCACTTCTAGATGTAGCCAAAAGACCAGCACTAAACTTGTTATTACTAAAAGTTGTAGACCATCTGCGACTCAAGTTATACATTCCTTTCAACCAGTTGTGGCCATCAAGATTATAATCATCAATCATTTTTTTCCAAGTCACCTCGAACTCCTCTTCAGAATCACAGTGGTGCATACACTCATTCCATAATTTTTTAAATCCCGAATTATTGTTCATACTACCTAAATGTGAGGGAGCATTTTGATTGATGTGCCATTAACACAATCTATGATGCGCACATGGAAACACCGTATCAATTGCATTCATCATAGCTTGACATTGATCAGTAAAGATTGTTTCAGGTTGTTTACCACCCATAGACTTAAGAAATGTCCTAAACAACCATTCAAAAGAACTTTCAGTTTCGTCTGACATAAATGCTAAACCAAACATCACATTTTGCTTGTGGTGATTTATGCCCACAAAAGGAGCACATATCAAATCGTATTTATTTGTTCGATAAGTTGTATCGACTGAAAGTACATCACCAAATATTCAAATCAACCCTACCCGGTGGTCTCTAAAGAAAAAGTTCATCAACCTATTATCATCATCCACTTGCATATTCCAATAAAAAAGAGGTTCATCATTGGACTTATTAACAAAATGTTGTAATAATTCAAAAGCATCTTCATTCTCAATTTTTGTGCATTTTTTTATATGACAAAAATGATCATATGCATCTTTACGAATAAACCCCAAATGCTGGACCCTTGAGCTTCATCTTCCATGTAAGAAGGCACGCTAGCTAGAGGTATTTTAGCATTTACTAATGCTTCCATGGTCGATTTTGAGCATGTGAGATATTGCGTGATGACCTTAACAAGTGTGTTTGACCAGCTGCAATCATCTCATGATTATGTTCTAACACAAATCTAGTCACCTTCCATTCTCCTCCCTTTTCCCGCCCAACTCTAAGTCTTGTTTTACATCCAGTCCTAGTTATCAATTTTGGTAAACGGAACCCTATCATTGAACATTCATCTTTAGTTCCTTGACAAGAACATTCAAATTCCTTTGCTTGAATTTCCTTAGTACCAGTAAAATAACGTTGATCTCCCTTTTTGACACCAAATCCTTTTGCATGTGCATATTTACAATACAACAAATAAGTATCTTCAGTACTTTTCAAGACTTGACCAACTCCCAATTAATCTCAATTCTTCTATATGATAAAGATGTACCTTAGCATGTCCAGATAATGATGAGTCTCCAAGTCCAAACTGCTCGTCGGATGGATTTGAAGCTTCATTATAAAGTAACAACGATTAGCAGTTAATTAATATTTAAAAAAATATCATACACTAAAGTGTAATAAATACTAACCTGAGAAATTAAGTCCCGAAAGGTCTCAAGTAGACGATGGTGTCCAACACCCAAACGAAAACGTCATTAATAGAGCCGAAAACCATTAAGACTCTCCTTAAACAAAAATAGCCAAAAGTAATGGACTACAAGAACAAATTTTAAATGATGTGAAGGAGTAACAAACTCAAAAAAGGCATGTAAAACTATTACCATGTGGTTGTAATTAATTGGGTTATTTTCTCCGAGAGCTTCTCAAGCACCCCTTTTCCATCACCTCAAACTCCAAAAAAGCATCCAAGAAATCCCTAGTTTTCTTCCCCAATTTCCTCTCCTCAATCTGTCCTTCACAAAACCTGCAACCAAATCCAACAATACCCCAAAGGCTTCCAGTATTTCTCCTAATTCCTTGTGGATCAATCCATCTCAAAAACGGAAACACATCCACCAAATTAGGCGCTCCAATCCACTCCATATATTGATTCGTCGCCGCGAAGAATCGATTCCCCTTCTCCGATTTCAAATCCATCACATCTCTGCCGATCATGAAATTCCCCATCAGATTGTAAGTCATGAAGAAAAGGTACTTATCGATTTGGATCTGACCTAATTTGATGCATCTCTTTAATCCAATTAATCATTTCGTCGATTGATTTTTGCCGGAGCGATGCAGAATCGTTGATTCTTTTATGCACCGTGAGCTCCGACGAGCAGAGGCGCCGCACGGTGCGCCAGTATTCGCCGTAGCGAGCGTGTGCTAGCGATCCATTGATGTAATCACAGGCGGTTAGTGAATCGAGGACTTGCCGGTCGGAGAATTGGAGGTCGTGTTTCTTGAAAAGCTCCGCCGCGGCGGCGGCGGACTGTAGGACGACGGTGTTTACTGTTCCGAGCTTGAGGCGGAGGACGGGGCCGTAATTGGATTGGAGTTCGTGGAAACTCTGGTGCGCCGACGTCCCGACGTCGAATTGTTTCGATTAGAGGCCAGCCGCGAGGGCCGGGAGGAGGACGGAGCTTGGAGGAGGAGGATGAGGTTTTGAATTTGAAATAGAAGATGAGAGCTGCTAAGAAAGAGAGAACTAACCACGCCATGGCTGAGTGAGGTTTGAGCTCTCTTAACTCTCTTTGCTTACTTTCCTATCCTTTTATGATAATATATATGTATAGATATATGTTTTTAAGTAAGAATATATATAGATATAATCATTTGTTTCATATTGAATTTGGTCTTAGATATAATCATTTTTAGATATAATCATTTGTTTCATATTGAATTTGGTCTTAGATATAATCATTTTTTAGTTAAGTAGATTTTAAATGATTGACGTGCGTATAAATAAATAAAATAAGAGATGAAATATAATTTTAAAATAGAATATAATCTGTACGATGCAGACGTACAAATAAACGTGGTAAGACTTTTGTGATAGAATAGTGGGGCAAGCAAAGAAAAGTTTGGCCGTAGGCACAAATTAAATGAATGAAATATTGGGACAATTTTTATTAATTACCACTGTGAAGATGTATAATTTCTGTAACTTTAAAATTGCAAATTTTGATGAATAAACAAATATAACAAAAAGTATAAAAGCTTACTTCTAGCAAAAGATGTGTTAAATTCATTTCATTTTAATATTACGAAATAAAATGCTATAAATTACATTAGATGATATGCAAATTGATGAAGAGAGAGATTTAGTTGAAATAGACTCAGAAAGATATTTTGCATGGCAATTAGCAAGTCAACCAGAGAACTAATTATTGTAATAATTGAAGAATTAAATTATTGATGTGAGTGAGTTGCTTGGAGAAGAAAACGATATTATGACACTTAATTTAATTTAGGGAGTAGCCTTCCAAACGTGATAATCAAACTCTCAATTCACTTTATTTTTATTTAAATTATTAAAGTGTTCATATATTATTTGAACGGGAAAATTACAGTTTTCGTCCCTGAAGTTGTCCCCAAAAACAGATTTAGTCCCTCATGTTCCGACCTCGACACATTTGGTCCCTCAACTTACAAAAAATGAACACATATCGTCCCTGCCGTCAATTTACCGTTTGCAACTAACGGAAATATCATGTGCCGCGCACGTGAGGCTGCTTTTGGGGGGAAATACACAGGTTTGGCGCCTTTCTCACCCTTTTCATCCGATTTTGACCTATTTTGACCAACTCACACCATAAATTATCTTCAAAATCATCCAAAATCATATTCTCTCCTCTCCAAAATCTCCAACTTCTTCAAACATGAGTGGAAGTAGCTCATCCAACTCAAATAGCTCACAAAGGAGAAGGTCCCAAAATACTTCTTCAAGTTCTGGCCCGGTTGATGAATGCAGATGTGGAATGAAGCTTCCTGTGCTCACTGCTTGGACCGATCAGAACCGGGCGGAGGTTTCAGAAATGCCCAAATTATGGGGTGAGTGTATCAATTGACTTGGATTAATTTAATTGTTTGTGAAGTATTTGACTTGGGTTCATGTTTAATTGGTCTTTTTTGAACCAGAAACCATCATATTGTGGTGTATTCGTGTGGTTGGATCCGGATATTTGTGAGAGGGGCAGAGAACTTCTTCCTAAAATGCATAGAAATTATGCGCCTAGAGGACGAAATTTATTGGTTCAAGAGAAGAGAAAATTGTTTGAAAGATGAGTTGATTGAGTATCAGAAAAGAGAAAAGAGTTTGGAATCCATAGTAATTGATTGCAAGCGAATTGAGAATAATTTGAGAGCAGAAATTGCGGACTTCAGGAGAAAAGAAAGGAATTTGGAAACTGAGATAATGGACTGCAACAAAAGAGAAGAACTTCTCGAGCAAGAGCTTCATTCACAAAGAGTAAGAATGAAGAAATTTACTGAAGAATTGCCCAACCAAAGTCTCCAGAAAATGGTGATATTTGTTCTTGTTGTCATACTCATAATCATAACCCTTATGGTTATGACACCAATGTTTAAGGGAGGCAAATTTGAGTATCTACAGTTGAGTTGAAAAGTTTGTGTAGTTTATGTTTTAATGGTGTAGTTTGTATTGTTGTTTATGTTTGTTGTGTTGTAATGGTGTAGTTGTATTGTTGTTTATGTTGTTTAGTGTTAGTTTAAATTTGAGTTTAACTAGTTTGACTTGACTTGAAATGTTGTAGTGTAAGTGAGCATCTCAATGGTATACTTTGTGGTCATTTCTCACTTAAATCACCTCATCACCAAAATCGAAATCACTACATCATTCAATCCAAAATAAACTGCTCAAATTAAGTACATAAACTGCTCAATTCATAAAATGTCTGAAATAAAAACCCAAATACAAACAATCTGGAGAAAAATTCCAATACCAAACATAACATCCAAGATAGCCATTCAAATACATCAATAGTTTGTCCTACAAATTAATTAAGGTCTCCAAAACTTCTTGGACACAGAACTTCCAGAGGGCTGTGAGGCAGACTTTGGGGGTGCTTGTGATGTATACTTTGGGGCAGGTTGTGAGGCAGACTTGCCACTCATGGAGACTGACTTTGAAGCTGATTGTGAAGCAGCCACATTTGAAGGTTGTGAAACCATGTTTGGATGTGTTGGAGGCTTCAAAGATGGATTTCCAGAGTTGGGGCCAGAATTGGATTGATTTCCAGATGAAGCTCTTAAGTTGGTCAAAGTGATGTAATTTTTACCACCTTTGATCAACATTGGAGTGTGAATGGTTGGACCTTGATTTATCTACAAACCAATAAAATACATTATTTACATTAAACAAATGATCAGAAATACACTAGTTGAAATACTTACATTAACTGAGGCTATTCTATTTGAGGTCCCTCCAATATTAACTCCTTTCTTACTTGGCTTTCTCACCTGAAAATGTTAATAAATAATTACATACACAATGCATTTAGTTTAAACAAATAACAATACACACTACACACTAATAATTTACTTGTAATTTCTCTTTAGTTTGTGTAGTTTTCTGATTGACACCACTGGAAGAGGCTGATGATGTTGCCACTTGTACTGCAGCAGTTTGTGGATTGACTGGAGAATGTGGTGTTGGTCCATGTCCAGCTCCAGCATTGCTTCCTTGAGTCTGGGTCTGTTCATTTACAGTGTTTCTTTCTTTTACAACCCTTGAATTATGCCCAACAGTCCCACATAATCTACATTTATTTTTCTTTCTAATGACCCCTCAGTTTTGTTTGAATGCCTGGAGCAGGGGGCTCATCAGGCTGCCTTCTTCTTTGTTTTTGTGGCCTACCAACATCAGCTTTTTCATCATATTTTGGTGGTAATGGTGGTACTAATTGGCATTTAGGCCACAAATCAGGACCATTAATAGGCATAATTGGTTTTTCATAGCATTTTTTATATTCTTCCACATTGTAATACTTATGCACATACATTTCAGGATTTTCATTTCTGCACCAGATGGCAGAAATTGCATGTCTACAGGATATGCCAGTTAATTCCCACCTCCTACAACTGCAGCTCATTTCCTTGACATTGACAGTATACTGATCAAAAGGCCCCACAATCTGAAAATTCCACTCATCAGATCTAATTGGTATACATTCACCAGCATCTTTCATGTTTTTTATTAGCAAAGTTCTGATTTTTGGACATATAGCACTGTCCCACTTCTCAGCCTTTTCCCTATTTAACTGTAACCTTGTCATTAAAAGGGTTCTAATTGTTTCAAGCATAGGGATTATGGGTTTCTCTCTTGCATCAAGGATAAAGGAATTAAAACATTCACACATGTTATTTAAAAGTATGTCACATTTAGGAAAAGGACTAAAATGTGACCTAGACCACTGATTTGGTGGTTTTTTCACCAACCAAGAGTAAGCCAACTCATCAATGCCCAAACCCAAACCCATCTTTTTTCATATTAGTGTGTAGGTGCCTAACACAAAATCTGTTTTCAGCATCAGGAAACAAAGATTCAAAGGCTGGAATCAAGCCTTTTTGTTTGTCTGACATGAAAGTCCATCTATACTGATTCTCTGAAATACCTAGGTCACCATCTAACAGATTCAAAAACCACATCCATGTATCTTTTGTTTCCCCTTCAACAAGTGCAAAGCAAATAGGAAAAATGTTGTTGTTTGGATCTATCCCAACTGCCCACCCTTTTGCCCTTTTGAAAAACAGCCATCTACACCTACTACAGGCCTACAAGCTGCTTTAAACCCATCCTTACATGCTGAGAAGCAGATGTACAACCTATGGAACCTGATGCCCTCTTCATCTTCTGTCAACTTTAAGATTACAGTTGCCTTATCATCAGTTCTTTTTAGTTCATTGCAATAATCTCTTATCCTGCTAAACTGATCCTCAATATTACCCTGCATAATCTTAAGTGCTTTTCTCTTTGCTCTATAAGCTTGTGACCTTGACACATTTGCCTTTAATGTAGTGCATATCTCATCTCTAAATGCAGAAGTTCCCAACTTTGGATTGCTTTTAAATTTTTTCACAAAAGTTTTCCCTATCCAATTGGACCTAAGGCTTTTGTTATTGTAATTCCAGTAGCAATACTGTGTTCAGGGTTATATGTCTTATTTGCCATGTATGATCACCCTGCATAAGTGACACATGGACAGTCCCACACAACCCCTTATTTTTACACTTAGCCCTAAGCCTACTTCATCATTTTTTTCAAATTGTACCATCATTCCCTCCTTAAACAGTGGCTTTGGATTGCAAATTTTGCCTGTTGTTTTTAATCAAACACCAAACCCAACTCTAAATCAGGATTTTTAGAATTAGCTCTAGGGTTAAATTTTGGATATTTTTTTCCTGGTGATTCATCATCTGATCCACATGCACTGTCTAGAGAATCACTATCATCAACACAGTCCTCATCCCCCTCCCATTTGCATTCTATCATACATCTTCTCAGTCACATACTCATTTCCTCTAAAACACTTTTTCCCTTATCCTTAGACCCATCAACTCAATGTCAGGGTCAACATACACCTCAAAAAGCTTATCATCTTCCTCAAAATCATATTCACTATCATAAAAGTCTGAATCTTCCTCATCAGTTTCTGAAAATACAGCTACTTCCACAGTTTCTTCTACAGGTCTTCTACAGGCTGCACATTTTCCCCTAAACCACTCTCACTGTCATTCACAACACCACTACATTCAGCCTGACTCTCAACAATCCCTCTACCATCCAGATGTTCTAAATAAATTTCAACTTCATAGTTAGAAGGAATGTGTTTATTAATGGCTAAAACAGTATTATCATGTTCTAGATATCTACCCTTATCCATAGTCTTTCCATATTTGTGCCAATACCTAACACTTCCTCTAACACTGTATCCTACCTCTTCTGCAAATCCCCAAAAGTCAGGCATCCCAAACTTATCTATATCAACAAAGTCAAAATATTCTACATCCCCACCAATATATTGCTTAGGATTATGCCTCATTATACCTGTAGTATAGCTTAATTGTAAAACACCCATCATCCCCCATCACTCCTTAATTATTTTTTGTTATATATTTAAAAAAAAAATAAAAAACAAAACAGAAAAACCAACAAAATAGATCAATATCCAGAAAATAGAAAAACCACACAAGAAATATGCACAAAAACAATTCCAATGTTCACAACAACATAAACACAAATTCACTAAATGAATTCAATACAAAAACAAATCAGAATTAGGGTTTAAGCATTCGTGTACCATAATTAGGTGTAAAGTCCAATGCATGCTTGCTTCTTCTAGCCATACTGCAAAACTATGTCATTGAAATTAGGGTTAGTAAAATTGGGGATTTTAAAATAAACCAATAAAATTTCAGAAATAAAATTTACCTTTTCAATTTGGTGGTGGTTGGAGAACCCTAAATTTGGTTCGACCTTTTGGGGATTTCAGAAATAGCCGATGGAATCTTAGGGATTTTACTATAAATCAATTGATTTTGGGTATAAAATGACATATACGAACAATATATGAGTTTTGGTTCAGATTTGTTAGAATTTTATGGTTCGAAGTTGGGGTTTGAGAGATTTCAGGATTCAACCATGAGTACTGGATTTTTTAGGGAAAATCGACCGATTAGAGGCGGTGGTAATCAGATCGACTAGGCATTTTTGAGGAAAATGGCAAACAAATGAGATTGGTGGTAAGATTGAGGGAGATCGAGTGATAAGATTGAGGGAATTCTTGGACACTTAGCAAAATTTAGGGTGAGAAGTGAAGAAGGAATGAGCCAAACCTGTGTATTTCCCCCCAAAAGCAGCCTCACGTGCGCGGCACATGATATTTCCGTTAGTTGCAAACGGTAAATTGACGGCAGGGACGATATGTGTTCATTTTTTGTAAGTTGAGGGACCAAATGTGTCGAGGTCGGAACATGAGGGACTAAATCTGTTTTTGGGGACAACTTCAGGGACGAAAACTGTAATTTTCCCTTATTTGAACACACATTTCTCTTAATATTTAAGACAAATATAATTTTTATTGTACTATTCACTCTTTTAAGGTTTATCTTCAAATTATTTATGTTTGAACATCGTTATTAATTATTTTAAAAAATAATTAGAAATAATAATATTAGTTTTCTTACATATAAAATCAGGTCAAGTTTTCTCACATCAGGTCAAATTTTTCTTTATATTCTTGCATCAGGTCAAACATTAGGCAAAAAATAATATTAATTACCAATAATATTTATCTAAAATAATAATATTAGGTTCTTACATACATTAGTTAAAATCAGATCAAAATTTCTTACATCAGGTCAAACATTAGGCAAAAAAATAATATTAGTTATCAATAATATTTATCTAAAATAATAATATTATTAGCATTCTTACATTAGGTCAAGTTTTACTTCACATATAAAGTTCAGTATCTATTAGGCAAAAAAAGTAAAATAAAATAATAATTTTGAATTTGTTGTGTGTATTAATTAACTTTCTTTTTTCTTTTGGTATTTGAGTTGATGTCATAGAAATCACATGAAATAGTGATTTGAATTTCATATCAGTAGTTTTATTGTAAATGTTGAATTTATAATGCATAGGAGATTTCTTTATGAAAAATAAATTATATTTCACATATTTGTGATGAAAATACGATTTAAACAATTGTTCGATAAAATGTAAAAAAAGTTAATAGTAGAAAAGATGAAAAAAATTATGCTAAAGCTGCAATATATATTGTGTAGTGTGTTCAAACATTAAAATATAAAAATAAACCTAAAATATGATGAATAGTATAGTGAAAATTATATTTGTCTTACATATTAAAAGAAATTGTGTGTTCAAATAATATATGGGAACTTTGATAATTTGAATAAAAATAAAATAAATTTGGAGTGTGAATATCACTTTTAGAAGTGTTAATATCAATTCCTTAATTTATATTAGTAAACGTCTAATGATTAACGTGGTAAGACTCTTCGTGATAGAATAGTGGGGCTAGCAAAGAAAAACTTTGGCCAAGCATGTAGGGACATATTAAAGGAATCAAGTAAAGAGCATCCACAATGGTGGAACCCCAAAAGGGGTTCTTGGACTGCCACATCAGCACTCCAAAAACCTCTCCTTCCAAGCACCCTTCTTCCCATCACAAGTAACTTTCTGCACTTGTCACATCAACATAGAACCCCTTCCAAGAACCTCTCTTCCCATCAAAAGAACCTTTCTGAAAATAACCAATTTATATTTATTTTTTAATAATCAATTATATAATTAAATAAAAAAATTTATTTTCCAAAAATAATTAATTAATTTAAAAATAATTTTCAGAATTAATAAATAAATAAATTAAATATATTTAAATATATTGTGAAAAATTAATAATTATGCAATTATTAATTAAAAAATAGAAAATTTAAGATAATTTTTTTTATTATTACACCAACTTAACAAGACTAGCCGTTACAATTGTAAACATTGCAATCATCAAACAACTTAACAAGACTAGCCGCCTTCTGGCCGATGGGTCGCCGCTCTACTTCACTAATATCCTCAGACTGGAAGCTTGGTGTCGATGGATTGGATGAAGTATAATCCCCTTCTTCATTGATCCTAGTCTTCTTTTTTTTAGAAAACTCTTCAAATCCTTGTTGCATACTCCATTTCGGTTCATCTTCGACCATTTTCCAAACGTGGTCGAACTTGAATTCTAAAAATAGTGAATAAAAAAATTAAAATCTAATTTAAACAAAAAAAAATTAAATCACAACAGCTAGAAAATATTCTAGCCGTTGGAGCATAACAAGAACAAAAGACAACAAGAACAAAAAGAAAAAGGAAAGAAAAGGGAAAAAAAAAGGAAAAAAAAAAGGAAAAGGAAAAAGAAAAAGAATCCGCCACATCAGCGGATTCTTAGGGGTTCCTGCATAGGAACCCCAAAAAATCATTTCCCTCCACATAAGCAAAGAACCCACTCCCCATTGGAAGGAGAGTTGCATCCTTCCCAAGCACCCTCCAAGGACCCCCAATGGAGATGCTCTTAGGAGTTTGGGACTAAACATGTTAGTCCCACCATCGATCATGACATCCAAATCCAAGTAGTAAACTTCAACAATTTTGACTAAGTGCATATTTTGACAAAGTGCATATTTCTATTACTGACGTCCAAACCCAAGTACTAAACTTCAACAATTTTGACTAAGTGCACCTTTCTATAAGGGGTAATGACATTTTCCCATCCTAAACTTCAACAATTTTGAATAAGTGCATATTTTTATTTGGGGTAATGACATTTTCCCATCCAAACTATTTGGATTTTTGTACTTTTGTAAACTAACTTTTTTTTTCCCATTTTTTTTATCTAAACTAAACGGGTTTTGCATTATTTTATTTGAACTTGCTTATTTTTTATACTTTCATATCTGAACTATACGAATTTTTACAAAATTTTATACTTGTAGCATTTTTTCAGTAGAATTCGCTGGAATTTTATTACATATATTGCATATGTCTAGGGCTGGGCTTTCGGGTCGGGTTTTTGGGTACCCACCCGACCCGATCGGGTTTGGGTAATTCGAGTAGTGAATTTTTTAAAAAAATCGGGTATCGGGTATTGGGTAGGAAGTTCCTACCCGATTTACCCGATCGGGTACCCGACTTTTTAAAGCAAAAAAGAAAAAAGAAAAATATACTTCATTCACATTCGTAAAGTGTATTAGTTGATTTTAATATTTTAAGTTGAGTTGTAATTCTATTTGAATTAGTTATGCAATGTAATAGACAATTTACATTTGGTGCTTGATTTGAAATTTGATTGAGTATGTTGAATTTGATGTTTAATTTGTGTTTGACTTAATTTAATCGAATGAGCTATTTATTGTTTATTCTTATTTCTTGTTAATTATTGATTAGTTGTTAAATTGTAAATGAATTAATTGTTAAATCTTAATTTTTGAAATTACATATTTTAATGGAATATTAATATTATTAAAAAAAATTGCGCATTTGCATGCTTTAAAAGCAGATTGCAATGACCGGGTACCCGAAACCTGAAATTTCGAGTACCCAATTTTTCGGGTAGCAAAAATTGCTACCCGAAACCCGAAATACCCGAACTCAAACTATCCGGACCCGAATTACCCACCCGACACCCACCCCTACATATGACCCTTTTAAGGGTAAAAATGACATTTAATGAAACTTGCGGTTCACTATTTTTACCCTATTAAGTTGAAATGATCCTTTGAATAGTAGAATTAAAAATAGCGAAACCACAACAAATTGTTGTTTCAATTGATAAAATTTTATATTTATTCTTAAATAAATAACATGTGATATATACGATGGAACCCTGGTGGAATACTCACGATATTTTGCGGGAAAATACTAAAATATAAAACTTTGTAAAAATCAATGTAGCTCGGATAAGAAAGTGCGAAAAAATAAAATTTGTTTACAAAAGTGCAAAAACCCAAATAATTTGGATGAGAAAATGTTATTGCCCCCTTTCTATTATTGTGAGTCAACAATTTTAGAAGCAAAATAGAAGTTTGTACCCTCTTCGGACTCTTTTTGGTTGGGAGGTTGGATTTAGACGTGTCTAGACAACCAATGGGTTTAAAATCATAGAGTATTGAAACAACATCTTGAAAAAATGGTTTGGTTGTTAAATTTGGCCCCAAATCAAGTAGCTGATGCTCTAGCTAAAATGGTCATTCACACCCACATGCACCACACGAATGTACCACACTCACATACCTATCACCTACTAGACAATGATAGAGCAGGCATTACTTGGCCTCGTTTTGTGACTATTGACCCGGATTTGTCGGGTTAGTTTATGAATTGTTGGGTATCCCCCCTTCGGAATCAAAAAAAATAAAATATTGAAGTTGTGTGTCAACAACCTTATTTCTTGTTTGTTGGGTGGTTTACATGGGGATAGGTTTAGGGTAAAATACCTTGGACTTAGAAATAAAATGCTATAAATTACATTAGATGATATGCAAATTGATGAAGAGTGAGAGTTGGTAGAAACAGACTCAGAAAGATATTTTGCATGACAACCGGCAACACCAGAGAAAATCAATCATTGTAATAATTGAATAATTAAATTATTGGTGTGAGTTTCGAGAAGAAAACGATATAATGACACATAATATCTATCTAGAGAACAAAATAAGAGTAAACGTCTAATGATAAATGTGGTAAAACTCTTGTGATAGAATAGTAGGGCTAGCAAAGAAAAAGTTTGGCCAAGTATGTAGGCACGAATTTAAGGAATTAAGTATTGGGAGTCTGGGACTAAATTTTTATTAATTACCAGTGAGAAAATTTACAATTTTTTATAACTTTAAAATTGCAAATTTGATGAATAAACAAATATGGCAACAAATATAAAAACTTACTTCTAATCAAAACATGTAAAAACTTGGCTATATTTGTTTATGTTTCTAATTTACTTTTTTCATTCTCATTTCATCCAAAAATGAAAATACACACTTTACACTGTTTTTAACTGAAAATATTCTCATTTTCATTCTCGTTTTTACGTTTCCAATAAATTTCAATCATTTCAATAAAATTACATTTCACATCACTCATTTCACAATTTCTTTTTATCATTTTTCTCTCTCATCTCCTTTCAATTTTATAAACATTTCTCTCTCTCTTCTCCTTTAAATTTTTAAATCCAACACTATTCATCTAATCATAACTTTTCAATCATTTCGCACATCACAATCATCAATTTCAACTATTTTTAAAAACACAACCAAACACACCTACTTTTTTCACACAAAAATCAAAAAATTTATTCCCCATACATTTTAGAAAATGATGGTTGAAAATGAAATGAAAACACATCCAAACAAAGCCTTAGGCTATGTTTGGTTATGTTTTCAAGTCATATTTGGTCCAAAATTTTCGCCAAACAATGTTTGTTTCACATAATATTTCATCAAAAATACACAACTTTTTTCATCCAAAAAAACATAATCATTATTTTTCCTCTTTCTCTCACTTTGTCCCCTATCTCATTCTCTCTCCTCTTAATATCCACTATCTCTCTCTCTCCTCTCTCTATCCCCCCTCCTCTTTCTCTCTCTCCCCTCACTCTCTCTCTCTTCTCTCTCCTCACTCTTTCTCTTCTCTTTGATCGTGTCTTTTTTTTTTTTGGTAATATTTTGTCATATCTTTGACCATGTACCATTAAACTTTAAAATAGCAAAAAGTTTGTTTGTTTGTAATTCTATCATGAGAAATAGTATTATTGATAAAATATAGATTAAAATTTGTGGAGTTTTCTAAAGTAAAATTTTCAAATTTTGTTTTTCAAATTAGTTATAGTGAAAGTATTTGAATTTATATATATCTATATTTCTATACATATATATGTTATTTGTACATATTATTTTAAAGTTTTACTTATTTTTTATGTATGTGGCTGTGTAGAATTTATCTCATTACTAAATTTGTGATTTGATTGTGTGTGTGGATCGAGAAATGCATGTGTGTTACCCATATTTATGTGTGTATGTTTTCTTAATGTATATTATGTGGGGAAAAAAAGGTCTTGGGACAGTCAAAGGCAATTTGACTACGGTCAACTCGGGTTTGACCGAGTCAACCGTGTGGTCAACGCGGATTTGACCGCGTGAATAGTGACTTGAACAAGGGTTTCTTAGTTCGTGGTTTTGATTTGGATTTGGTAATTGACTTGTAATAGAAGTGACCTAATTATCTAAGAATAGGATTGTATTTTAATAATTTTTAAAATAAATTACTTATTAATATTTTTTTTATAAATTAAATAAAAAAAAAGAAAAAAGAAGAGGGGGGGACTGTTCATCGTCTTCCCCAATCTCCCCCAACCCCCCTCACATCCCTTTCCCAGGCGCACACACACACACACACAGTTTGAGCGCATACAAACACACACAATTACACACACACACACACACTATTACACGCACACACAATTACACACACAGTCACACACGCACACTGTTACACGCACTCTCACACACGCTGATACATATATATATGAATATATATACTTTTCTTTTAATTATATATCAACTATTATTAACACTATTACTTATATATATATGTGTGTGTGTATATATATATACTTTTCTTTTAATTTTATATAAATTACTATTACTACTATTACACATATATATATGTACACTAATATATATATATATATATATATACACACACTACTATTACTTACATATATATTTATCTATATATATAATAATTATTTCAATCTCAATATTATATTATAATTTTTAATTATTGACAGACAAAAACTTACATGATTTGACAGCTACAGTAATTTATGTTCCCTGTGAAAACAAAACCAAACACTATCTCACCAGAAAATCACTCAAAAACCAACTCCCAAAACATAACATATCCCATCAAAATTGCACGTGTCTCCATAAAATTTTCACCAATAATTCTCACCAAAATACCATCCCAAAACATAACCAAACATAGCCTTACTTTTCCTTACGATAATATATATATATATATATATATATTATATTTATATATATAATCAAGTAGACCGTCCATAGCTTTTGTTTCGGATGTTGTTTCATCCCTTGTTTCATTAAATTTTGTTCATAAATATACAAGTTACATAGACTTTATATAATTGATGTGCATAAATACAATTTTAAACAAAATATACTCTGTATGATCTAGATGTATGAACAATTGATTATTTCGTAGTGCCTATCTGATATCTTTTGTTTATTTGTTCTGTATTACTATATCATCATCTTTAACTAAATCTATTTTAAGAAATTAATTTTTTGATAAAATAGTATTAGTAATATTTTCTGTTATATTTATGGTGTATGCATATATCATCAATCTATGTATCTTTTCTTAGTTGCCATTAACATTTTTTTTCTTCGCACAAGTAGATGCATTTTCTTTTATCCTATCAGTTCCAATAATATAGAATTAGAGATGGAATCAAGAATATAAATTTGGAGGGACGAATGCAAAATTAAGGGTGGGGGGGGGGGGACCGAATGTTTTTAGATTTTTGGGAGGAGAATTTCAAATTTCAAAAATTTATAGGATAAAGAATTTAATTTTTCAAATTTTAGAGGGGTGGGGTTACCCCTACCTGCCCTTCCATGGGCTCTGTCTCTACGTAGAATATATACCACTTTTCATATTTCTATATGCAGTAACACTAAATACATTCTTTATTATGAAATTATAAAGATAAAATAAATACAAACAATAGATTACATATTAATACTCATGTCTATAAGTCTTTTTGTAATTTAAATAAATTTAATTTATCTATCCTCATATACATCTATTAAAAGAGTTATGATAAATACTTATGTAAGATTTTAATTTATCATTATTTTCAGAATATACGTATATGTCTTTAGTATCAAAATATAATGTTTCGTGTATTTCATTTATTATTTCTTAAAAATGAATTTTTTCTAGTAAACTTCTCAACTAAAATAGAGATAGATATTGATATTTAGTAACGATTATTTTACATTTCCAAATCTCATTTAAAACTTAAAATTTGGTAAAAGATAGACAAAAAATTTGGTAAAAGTTAGACAAAAAATTTGGATGGAAGGAGTCTTATCTTAGATGAGCGAGCTTTCGTTGCTTGATTTCGTCTCAACTTTTGTCCAACACCTCATACTTAAACATCTACAAATATAAAAACTATATTATATTTTTATTACATCTTCTCATGTATATAATTAAGTTTTTTAAGTGTATTACCTACTATTTTAGACAATGTAGAAACCTAAATTATTATTTTCCTTCTACCCAAAGACTTTCCAACCTTTAAGAGTTCCTTTTTTCCTTAATCAACATTTATTTGTTATACTTAAGATATATTTGTAAGCATGCGCAATATTATGTCCCGCTTTAACATAAATACATTTTTGACAAAAAAGTTATTACTTTATTTTTTGGCATGTACGTATATATGTTCATTAATTTACGTCTCTTTTTTAATTTTATCTATAATATGTCTTTTCTACCTTGTAATGAACAAATGTAGATTTATTTCTTTCATCCTATTACACTTTCTAATAATGATGAAAATATAATATCCATCCTCATATTATGTATGTAGTAACACATAAAGTATATTCTTTATTATGAGATACTGAAGATAAAATAATTGTAAATATCATATTATATATGAATACTTGCATCCATGAGACTTTTCGAAATTACCAGAAAAATACATCATACTTTTGAAGTCACTATGACGTTATAATCAAGCATTTTTTTATTTGTTATTTTTTAATAACTTCAAGCATATATAAACTTTTAGATATATAAAGTGATAGTCCATTTATGCAAGCATGCTATATGCTTGATTTTGTGTCCTTATCTACATCCTCTATATAAGAAAATAATTTATTGGTATTTTCAAAATATATGCTTATTTTTTAGCATCAATTATATTGCATGGACACTATTTTTTTTACTTCTTATTTATTTTCTGGGAGTTTCAAAACGAAGTTTATTTTCTTAAAATGATTTTTTTCCTTCTAAATCACCCACTTAAAATAATGACCTGACATTAATAACAACTAATACTATTTAATTCTAAAAGTTTTTACAATTATATCATTTAGAAACTTAATAGTTTGGTCAAAACCTTATAAATTGAGATGGAATGTGTATATTCTTATATGAGCAAACTTTTGTTTTGATTTTCCTCTCAACTTATCATCTCAACTTATCTATAATATTTCATATTTAAAAATATAATTTTAAGAATTCTATAATATTTTTTGTTACTTTTTCCTGTTTAAACACAATGTCTAAACAATTTAGACAATATAGAAACTTAAATTTGTTTTTTTTTTCTTCTACTAAATAATTTCATAATGCTAAGGATTTCTTTTTTCCTTAGTCAACCTTTATCTTGTTTTACTTGAGATTTGTTTTAGCACGTAAAATACTTTGATCTATTTGAATTTAATGCAAAATGAACTATTGACAAGAATATTAACGTTTATTTTCTAGCATTTTCATGCTTTCATTAATCTACGTATTTTTTTAATTTGTCACAATCATCTATTTTTGTTCCTCATGATTCACAAAAATAGATTTATAATTTCAATTATCGTATCACTTTATCTGATAATGGTGAAAATATAATATGAAATTTCATGTTTCTATATATAGTCACATATAAGAGTACACTCTATATTATGATATTCTAAAGAAAAAATAATTGTAAACATCATATTACATATGAATACTCGTGTTATGAGTTGTTTTAAATTAAATAAATATATTCTCACTAAAATTATTTATATGATTTATTCTCAAATATGCCTTTTTTTATTTGTTATTCATGCTAATAACTTAGAGTACATACAAACTCTTAGATTATGATGATAATTCATTTGTACAAACATGTTATATTCCATAACAATGATCAAAATATGCTTTTCTATCACATAATTATTACTTTTTTTTTCTTTTTGGGATGTCAAAATAAGATATAATGTCTTAAAATTATTTTTTTTATCTTCAAATCAACTCACTCAAAATAATGATCTGACACTAATAACAATGTATTACTAATTACTAAATACTAAAAGTGTATATGTAATGTAAGATTATCTAACCTAATAACCAACCTTTTTTTTAAGTTGAAATGTTGGTTGTGTTTGTAAGAATTTTCTTCTTCTTTGTTGGTGGTTATGGGTAAAAATCTATTTTATTTGGTGGTTAATAGTTTAGAGAAAGTAGGAAACTATTTTTTTCCCCCTCATATTAAATAATGTCCTACTATTTTTCTCTTAATGTGATTGAACTTCTACAACTAAATGGTTTTCTACTACTCAATGGATTCTTTTACTTAATAAATTCAATTATTAATTAATTAATTTTTAATAGTAAGGATGGGTATGAAAGTCTTTTCACAATGGAACAAACATTTGAGTTATTCATACATTTATATAGGAGTTACATAAACAAATTAGATAGATAGATTCAAACGATGCGAGTTTACGAAGTGAAATCCCCATCATCTCCCTCATATTCATCATATTGCATGTACTCATTTACTGTGAATTTTCATTCAAAATATTGTACCAATCTTGCTAAAATTAGACTCACCACAATCAAATTACTACATAGCAGTAGGGATGGCAACGGGACGGGAATGGGACGGGTTGGGCAGGACTCATTTCCCGTCCCGTTAAAAAAAAATTTGGACCCGGACCCTTCCAGGACCCGGTCATTTCCCGGTCCCGCCCGGACCCGTCCCAGACCCGATCATTTCCCGGCGGGTCCGGGTCCTTCCCATTGGACCCGACTGATTTTTTTTTTTTTTGACATTCTTCTTGTTTTCCTTCTTCTTCTTCCTGTTTTTTTTTCTTCCACACCCCCACCCCCCCGACCGCCCCTTCTTCTTCCTTTTTCTTCTTCTTCTTCCTTTTTTTTCTCTTCCCCCCCCCCCCCCCCCGGTCTCCTCCTCCTTCTTCCTTTTTTTTTTATTCTTCTTCTCCCTCCAACATATAGAGGTGGACACTTTTGTCTCCCACTATAAAAAAGTGTCCACCACTACATATATAATAATATATATACACTAACAACATATATATATATATATATAATTTACTACATATATAATAATATATATACACTAACAACATATATATATATATATATAATTTTAAAATATTATAATTATTTTGACCGGGACTGGGATCGGGTCCGGGTCCGGGACGGGTATCGACTGGACTCGTTTCCCATCCCGGACCCGGCCGGGTCTTGATTTTCGATACTCGGACTCAGACCCGGTCCCCTTTTTTTGGACTCATTCCCGTCCCATTAGGGACAGGTCCGGGACGGGTACTCGTTAGACCCGGTCTCATTGTCATCCCTACATAGCAGTGTTTTAAAAACTGGATCGGACCGGCCGGTCCGATCGGTTAAAACCGGAACCGGCCATCAAACCGGTCCGGTTATGCGAAAAAACCGTTCGGGGGTCAAAACCGGTCAGAACCGGACAATTTTGAAAATTTTGAAATTCAACCTTTTAAACTCTAAAAATCTGAAATTGACCCCTTTAAAATCTAAAAATATGCAATTGGCCCCCAAAAGTATAGGAAATACATATTTTTTTTCGACATTTTCATATATATCTAGGAAATACATATATTTTTTTTCATATTTTCATATTTTATATATTTAATAGTATATTAATTATTATTTATTGCATACTTATGACGTCACTGGTTCGACCTCGGTTGACCCGTGACCCGGTCACTTTTTCGATTCGCTGTCCGGTCCGATTTTCAGAACACTGCTACATAGAATTTCATTTATGTTGTGCAATTTGTAACAAAGATGGAATACGTAACATATACTGCCCGAAACTGTTTAATACATTTATTAGTACGAGAAAGTACAAAAGCGAAAAATATTACTTTACAAGAGCTTCTAGTTCAAATCAAACTTGGTTGAATTATTAAAATTTGCGTTCTTTTGGAACTGCTTTTAATGGTACGAGCTTGCAAAGTGAAATTCCCATGATCTCTCTCATATCCATAGTTTCTGAGGCCTCATTCGTAGGGAGCTCCCAGTCAAAACACTGGACAAGCCTAGCTAAAGTGAGATTCGCCATTTTCTCTCCCAGCAACATTCCAATACATGATCTCCTGCCAGAACCAAATGGAATAAACCCGAAGTTTTGCTCGGTGCTGTCGATATTCGAGTTTAAAAACCTCTCGGGCTTGAACGAAAATGGGTCTTCCCATGCGCTCGGGTCCCTATGGATGGCCCATGCATTCAAAATTACCATTGTGTCCTTGGGTATCATGTACCCCATGTACTTTGTATCTTCCGTTACACTTCTTGGGAGCAAGAAAGGGAGAGAAGGACGCAAACGCGTTGTTTCTTTTACCACTGCCTGCAAATATGGCAATTCATTTAGGTCAACCTCTTCGACTTTTCTTGAATGCCCGACGACTTGGTCAAGCTCTTCTCTAAGCTTTCTCATGGAGTTTGGATTGTGTAATAGCTCAGTCATTGCCCATTGAATGGTACTGCTTGTTGTTTCATTTCCAGCAAAAAACATTTTCTGCAAAAGAAAAATATAATTCTTAGTTATTCATAGAATATTATCGAATGATTAATGCAGAAAAAAAATAATCTGTTACATGTACTTTAACGTGCATAATCGAAGTCAAATATGAAAAATTTTCCAAAATAAAAAAAGTAAAATATGAAAAGCTATTAGCAAAATGAGACCAAGTGAGCAGTGAATCACGAGAAATTTTAGTTCTCTCCAAGCTCAGCCGCACCTAAGTATATTTTACAAAATAAATAAACAAGTGTAATTCACCCACTATACGATATACACTTGGGTGTTGCTGAATTAAGAGCGAACTAGAACCACACATAATTACCATGATAATAATTGTCACATTCTTTTGTGAGAGCTTCTTCTCAATTGCCCCTTATTCATCACCTTCATACTCCAAAAATGCATCCAAGAAATCCCTAGTCTTCTTCCCCAATTTCTTATCCTCAATCCTTTCCTTCAAAACCTTCAACCAAACTCAATAATATTCCCAAATGCTTCTCAGTATTTCTCCTGATTCCTTGTGGATCAATCCATCTCAAGAACCCAAATACATCCACCAGGTTAGGCTTTCCAGTCACCTAGTAAACTGATTCATCACTTCGAAGAACTGGTTCTCTTTCTCTGATTTCAAATCCATTACATCTCTACCGTGTTAAACGAGTTTGATTAGTATTAGGTTATTTCCTTATATTAGGAGTTATATTAGTTTAGGAAAGTTATTTATTATTTCCTTCTTTCTTATTATTTGTACTCTATACTTGGTTATTATCAATAATATTCTTAAGGAGAATTACATTATAACATGGTATCAGCCAAAACCTTAAATTCCTAGGCCACAAAATCCGCCCCTCCCTTCCATTGGTGCCCACGCCCCGGTTCTTCTTCCTACCTTCTCAAATCGTTGCTTTCCTCAACGCAAAGTTTCTCAGTAAATTAGCCTTTTATAGCACGAAACACGCTCCAATCTTGCATTTTGCTCGTGCCTTGCGTCCGCGCCAACTTCTCCACAGATTGTTGATTCGTTCTTGTTACATATTCCTCACTACGGTACAATTTCTGTCGTTATCTTTACCTTTGTTTTTTTGAATATTATTTGCATTACGAATTTCGGCTTTGCTTTTCATTATGTCTGACCCTGAAGAAACTTCTAAAACCACCACCACCAATGCCCTTAAACCATCCCCTATTCACCCTTCTCTTGCCGCCGGCATTGTCCAAACCTCCTTTGGTTTTAAACTTTCAGATGTTGATTCTAGTTACAAATTGTGGCATGGTATGTTTATGGACTTATGTCGTAGTTACTGGGTTTTTAATCACTTAACTGGTCAATCTAAACCTACTGATGAAACTTGTGATTCTTGGTTTTCAATTGATTCCACAATAAAAAGATGGTTTTACTCCACTGTGGATTTCAAACTTCTAAAAAATCTTGACTTAGAATATGCTATATCCCATTACATATGGTTTGCTTTTGAAGAGAATTTTCGAAATAACAAGTCTTCTCGATCTTTACAAATTAATGCTCGTTTTCGAAATTTCCACAAAGGAACTCTTTCCATTATACAATATTGCCAGGAGATGAAATTTCTAGCTAACAGCCTCGCTGATCTTGATAATCCTATTAAAGAACAAGATTTTATTCTCCAATTACTGCATGGTCTCCCCAAAATATTATCTTCCTCTTGTTACTGTCATTACCACCAAATCTCCTCTTCCCTCGTTTTCTGAAATTCGTAATTTACTTTTGCTCCATGAATCTCGTGAAACTCGCTACCATAATCCTGACTCTGCTTTCGCCCCTTTTCCCAAACTCCTACCAATTATGCAAATCGAAATTCGTCTCGCAATAATTTTCGAAATCGAGGTAGGGGTACCGGCCCGGGTCAAGGCCTTGGTCATGGGTCAAACCAATTTCAACAATCTAGTCAAAATTATTTTCACCCTTCTGCCCCAGGTTATTTTTCTAATTCGTAGGCCCAATATCCAGCATGAGGCCCGCTCGCTCCACTCATTCAGCAGCCGCCCAATTTAGGTTTTAATCGGCCTCCTCCTGCTCATTCTGCCCAACAGCCACAATGGGCTTCTTTTCACCAGTCCAGCTCAGCGACTGCATATAGTACTCCTGCGCAGTGGGACTTCTCCCAGCAGCCCAGCTCTGCGCCTTGGACCTCCCTGCCTCAGCCGCCGGCCCAACACTTCTAAGTCCAGAATCCACCCTCCAGCCCAACGCCGTCTCCCTCTCCTGGATTGCTTGGGTTGCGCCCTTTCTGGACCAACTCAGCAGCCCACTCGGCCACACACACTACCGCCCAGTAGCCCACTGATCTCTCCTCCATTTTTCAGACCATGTCTCTCACCCCGCCCGATGATCAATGGTATTTGGACACCGGTGCTAGCTCCCACAGGACTCCTCACCAAGGTAAGCTTTTAAATATCGTACCAAATAAATTGTCTTCTTCTATTACTGTTGGTAATGGTGCTGTACTCCCTATTTCTTCTCTTGGTTATTTATCCCTTCCATCTACTTTTCGGTCTCTTCACTTATACAAAGTTCTTGTCTCTCCTTCCCTCATAAAAAATCTTATTTCTGTACGCCAATTTACTCGTGATAATTCTTGTTCAACTAAATTCGACCCCTATGGTTTCTCTGTAAAGGATCTTAGGAATGGTGATCTTCTTCCCCGGAGCAATAGCCATGGTGATCTCTACGCTTTTTCTCCATCCTCCACCGCACTCGTCTCTCCTCATCAACCCCTCATCTCCTCATCTACGTGGCATCGTCGTCTTGGTCATCCTAGCGTTTTTGTTTTTTCTTTTCTTAATAGTAGAAAATTTATTAATTGTAATAAAGACTTCTCTAAATCTCTATGTCATGCATGTCAACTTGGCAAACATAAACGATTACCTTTCTCTAGTTCTTCGTCTATTAGTTCTAGTATTTTTGACGTAGTTCATTCAGACCTTTGGACCTCCCCGGTCCCTAGCATTAATGGTTTTAAAAATTATATTTTATTTTTAGATGATTTTTCTCATTTTTTATAGGTTTTTCCTTAAATTAACAAATCTGATGCTTACAAAGTTTTTGAAAATTTCTACTCTTATAGTCATACTCAATTTAATTCTAAAATCAAATCTTTTCAACGTGATCATATTTCGATTGATAATAAATTTTTTCAATCTTTCTTTAGCAAAAATGGCATTCAATTTCGTTTCTCCTGTCCTCATATTTCTCAACAAAATGGCAAAGCCGAACGCACTATACAAACCATCAATAACATCATTTGCGCCCTTCTCTTCCAAGCCACTCTGCCACCCTCCTTCTGGGCTGAAGCCTTACATTTGGCCACTCACATCCTTAACATTCTCCCTACTACCACTCTCTCTTACAAAACTCCTTTTGAAATTCTCTATGGTATTTTTCCCACATATGGCCATCTCCACGTTTTTGGTTGCCTTTGTTATCCCAACCTCTCTGCCACCTCACCACACAAACTCGCACCTCGTTCATCTGCTTGTATTTTTTTAGGATACCCCTCTAACCATAAAGGATATCGCTGTCTTGATCTTAGTACTAACAAACTCCTTATCTCTCGACATGTTGTGTTCGATGAATCCGTTTTTCCCTTCTCTTCTTTCAATTCATCTCCTAACCCCACTTCTTCTTACAATTTTCTTTCACACGATGATGAAATATCCCCTTTTATTTCTCACCTCTCCTCTGATGCTCTCCCTTCTATTAATCGTTTCACCCTAGGCCCGCCTCCCGAATTTCCTTCTCTCTCTTCCTCCTCCTCTGACTCCCCCGATGCCCCATCATCTGACCGCGCCGTCTCATCAGCCACATCACCCATTACCGAACGCCGCTCTCTTTCTTTTCCTGTTTCGATCTACTCACCCGATGGTCACTCATGCAAAATCAGGGATCACTAAACCTCATTCTCTCTTTAATCTTTCCGCTTCTTCTATTTCTCCTCTTTCGCGCTCTTATACTCAAGCTCTACGCGATTCTCATTGGAAACTTGCTATCAACGATGAACTTTCTCTTCACTCTAATGGCACTTGGGACCTTGTTCCCTGTCTCCCCAATGTTAATCTTGTTGGTTCTAAATGGATTTTTTGCCACAAATTTTGTTCTGATGGCTCCCTCGAAAGCTATAAAGTTCGTCTAGTTGCTCAAGGTTTCACTCAGCAACCCAGCATTGATTATGAGGACACTTTTAGTCCTGTGGTTAAACCTGCCACCATTCGTACTGTCCTTAGCCTAGCTCTCTCTCTCCCCTGGCCCTTACACCAGCTCGATGTCAAAAATGCTTTCCTCCATGGTACTCTTCATGAAATTGTTTATATGAAATAACCTCCCGGTTACACTAACCCCTCTTTTCCTAATCATGTTTGTCTTCTTAAAAAGGCTCTGTATGGTCTTAAACAAGCTCCATGTGTTTGGCACCATTGCTTCGCTTCTTATCTCTCCACCCTTGGTTTCGTTTGTAGCAAATCTGAAGCTTCTCTCTTCATCTTTCGTCAGGGTTCATCCACTGCTTATCTTCTTCTCTATGTTGATGATATTGTGCTTACTACTTCCTCTCCATCTCTTCTATCCAAAATCACCTCTCTTCTTTCTTCTAAGTTTGCTATGACTGACTTAGGTCCTCTTCACTATTTTCTTGGTATCTCCATCACTCGCACGTCTTCTGGTTATTTCCTCTCTCAAAAAAAATTTGCTCAAGAAATTCTCGCTCGTGCTAATATGACCGACTGCAAATCGGTTTCCACCCTTGCCGAATCCCAATCCAAACTCTCTCAAACCTCTCCTTCTCTCTTCTCGGATCCAACTTTCTTTCGTAGTCTCGTTGGCGCTCTTCAATATCTTACTTTCACTCGCCCTGATATTTCTTTTACGATCCAACAACTCTGTCTTTTCATGCATGACCCTCGTGATCATCATATGACTGCTCTTAAATGTGTTCTTCGCTATGTTCGGGGTACCCTATCTCATGGTCTCTCCATCCATCCCTCTTCCTCTGCACAGTTCATTGCTTATTCTGATACTGATTGGGTAGGGTGCCCTGATACTTGTGGCTCTACTTCCAGCTCCTGTGTTTTCTTGGGTACTAATCTCATTTCCTGGTCCTCAAAACATCAGCATGTTGTCTCTCGTTGCAGTGCTGAAGCCGAATACCGAGGTATCGCCAATGCTGTTGCTGAAACTTTTTGGCTTCGCAATCTTCTTCTCGAACTTCACTTTCCTCTTCGTTCGGACCTTCTTGTTTTCTGTGACAACATAAGCTCTGTCTATCTTTCTTCAAATCCAGTACAGCACCAACGCACCAAACATGTAGAAATAGGCTTACATTTTGTACGTGAAAAAGTTTCTTTCGATGATGTTCGTGTGTTGCATGTTCCGTCGTCCCGCTAGTTCGCTGATATTTTCACAAAAGGATTGCCTTCTGCATTGTTTTTCGAGTTTCGTTCCAGTCTCAACATTCGTGATCCTGCCGTTTCAACTGCGGGGGAGTGTTAAACGAGTTTGATTAGTATTAGGTTATTTACTTATATTAGGAGTTATATTAGTTTAGGAATGTTATTTATTATTTCCTTCTTTCTTATTATTTATACTCTATAAATACTTGGTTATTATCAATAATATTCTTAAGGAGAATTACATTATAACATACCGATCATGAAGTTCCCCATTAGATTGTAAGTCATGAAGAAAAAATACTTATCGAGTTGGATCCATGGTTCAAAGTCGCGGTATCAGCGATAATGTCGGGGGGTGCTGTTCCATATCGGTCGCGGCGTATTGGGATATTATCGTGCAATACTATACAAAAGCATTATAAATGCTCCAAAAATTCAAGAAAAAGCAGTAAAATTAGAGAAAAATATAAATAACACAAATTGCTACTTATTAATACATATTAAAAGTTTTTACTACATCAATCATGACTAAAGTTAAATATATCATTCTAGTCGCTTACGAAAGTAATGCATAGATATAATACATGAATGCACTTAGTTAGCCACAACAAGATTCAAGCAATTTTTCTCTCAAGAAAAGAGAAACATCCACAAATACATTCCACACATAATGGTTATGGAAGATTAGAATGCGACCTCAATCTTCTGTTATTTCTCTATATTCTCATGAGGTTTGTACACTATAAAAATCGATAACCCTCATGATAGTTTCTCAAATATACAATGAAATCAAGAAACACATTTGTATATATTATAGTATTTGTAAACATCTTCATATAGTCTCTAGTGGAAAAGTTGTAAATATACAGTGGCTAATTGATAGGTAGTTAACAGAGTTTGTTAATCTTAGCTTAATAGTTAAGCTAAATTTCCCTTCTTACGTTAGTTGCTATAAATGGCCTTCCCCTATATATTTGACATTTTTGAGATCTCAGAAATAGAAGCTCCACATTTCATATGTTCAGTTACCTTTCTTGATCTTTTCTACAATTGGAGAATATGAAGATCAATAGTATATTTGAGAGAACAAGTATCGCCGATATTATCATTATATCAGCCGATAATATCCAAGTTAGTCGATATTATCATTGTATCGGCGATAATATCGGCGATACTATACATACCAGATAACATACCGTATCGAGCGATTTTATCGGATCGAACGGCGCCGATCCGATTACGTATTGGCCAATATCATCGGATATTGGCCGATACTTTGAACCATGAGTTGGATCAGACCTAATTTTGATGCATCTTCCTTGATCCATTGTATCATTTTGTCGATTGATCTTTGCCAGAGCGAAGCTGAAGCGTTGATTCGTTTTTGGATAGTGAGCTCTGACGAACATAGCCGTCGTACGGTTCTCCAGTATTCGTCGTAGCGAGTTTGCGCCAATGATCCATTGTGGTAATCACACGCTGTTAATGAATCGAATACTCGTCGGTCGGAGAAAGGAAGGTCGTGTTTAAATAGCTCTGCTGAGGAGGCGGCAGACTATATGACTATGGTGTTTACGGTTCCGAGTTTGAGGCGGAGAACGGGGCCGTACTTGGATTGGAGTTGGTGGAAACTCTGGTGCGCCATCGTTCCGACGTCGAATATGTTTCCGACTAGAGGCCATCCTGGTGGGCCGGGAGGATGGCGGAGCTTGGAGGAGGAGGAGGTTTTGAATTTGAAATAGAAAATAAGAGCGGCTAAGAAAGAGAGAGCTAACCAGATTGGTGAATCTAGCAACATCATTTTTAGAGTGAGTTTGAGCTTTCACTGGTCTCTGTTTACTTTTTCCTTCCTTGATGATCATATGATATACACACATATCTATATCTACATCTATACTACCATACTATAAAAAATATGGATCTTGAAAGGTATTTCTTCCAATTGTGAAAATACATTATTGCCCTTTACTTGAATAACTTTATTATAACTTAATTATTAATTATTATATATGTTTGTTACTAATTACGATTAATATATATATATATATATATAATTGTCTATCTATTATTAATAATTAAAAAAACTCCACCTTCCTAACTACTCAAAATGTATGAAACCATACAATTCAATCATGACATTAGAGAATTCATATTCACCTTATTAATATGAGCAACTTTTCACATTCAAATAATAAATATGCCCCCTCTCCAACTTCCTAAAACCATTCCAAGATTATTATAAACATAATCTTCTATCTGTTAATCTCTCGGGCAACTTAGGCTGTAAATTCCTGTTTTTTTTTTCTTTGAGTTTTATATTATAGTTGAATATATTTTATAGGCAAAATTCTAATTTTAGTCTCATAGGATCTCGTGATTCTAGTTTTAGTCCCACAGTTTACGGAATTTTAAAAATGGTCCCCAAATATTTCACTTTTTCCAAAATTGGTCCCAATTTAACCCAAAATTAGTCCCACAAGATTTTTTTCGTTAATTTTAGTCCCATAGGATCTCGTGATTCTAGTTTTAGTCCCATAGGATCTCGTGATTCTAGTTTTAGTCCCATAGGCTGTGCAGACAGTTGTGCGCGTCTTCACGAGAAAATTTATAACTCATTGTAGAAAGTTCGGATTCATGAACCGTTTTATTCCCATGAAACTAGACACATAGATCTATCCACACATATATTGCACATAATCAGGAAACGTCTAGAACAAAGCAGTTTTGTATTCAAAATTAGATAAAAAACTGTCGGCTGAGCAGACAGCTGTGCGCGTCTTCACGAGAAAACTCATAACACATTGTAGAAAGCTCGGATTTATGAACCGTTTTCTTCCCATCAAACTAGACACATAGGGATATCCACACATATATTGCACATGATCAGGAGACGTCTAGAATAAAGCAGTTTTGTATTCAAAATTAGCTAAAAAACTGTCGGCTGAGTAGACAGCTGTGCGCGTCTTCACGAGAAAATTCATAACGCATTGTAGAAAGTTTGGATTCATGAACCATTTTCTTTCCATGAAACTAGATACATAGGGTTATCCACACATATATTGCACATAATCAAGAGACTTCTATAACAAAGCAGTTTTGTATTCAAAATTAAATAAAAAACTGTCGGCTGAGCAGACAGCTGTGCGCGTCTTCACGAGAAAATTCATATAACACATTGTAGAAAGCTCGGATTCATGAACCGTTTTCTTCCCATGAAACTAGACACATAGGGATATTCACACATATATTGCACATGATCAGGAGATATCTAGAACAAATCAGTTTTGTATTCAAAATTAGCTAATCAGATTTCGTGCAAAATTAACGGAAAAAATCTTGTGGGACTAGTTTTAGGTTAAATTGGGACCAAATTTGGAAAAAGTGAAATATTTTGGGACCATATTTAGAATTCCGTAAACTGTGAGACTAAAACTAGAATCACGAATCCTATGGGACTAAGATTAGAATTTTGCCATATTTTATATATCAAAATGTTTCATATGAACAAGTCCAAGTTTGTACTAGATTTTTTTTTTATATATTTCCAGATATAGTACTTGAATATAGAAATTCTATAGCGTATATATATGTATTCTACGTGCAATGCATGTACACTCTACTAGTATAGATAAACATATACAAATTCCATTGTGGATTGGATTTTTTTTTGAATTTGTGTTGCATTCTAGTATTTAAATTCATGATCGGTTTAAATTTGTGGCATATCGTATTTTATATGATGATATTAATTTCACGTACGTCACTTTTCTTTAAATATCCTTATAGATTGAAATGAGTTACACTTAATACTCAACTAATTATATATAAAACGAAATAAAATATGAATTACATTAGATGATACGAAGTGATGAATAGTGAGAGATTTCGTTGAAAAAGACTCCTAAAACATTTTTGGCATGGCAAGTCAACCAGAGCAAACTAATCATTGTAATAATTGAAGAGCTAAAATATTGGTGCTGACGAGTGAGTGAGTTAGAGAGACCGAATAATGTCTAGTTATTGTTATTTTCATAAATTAAATTTTGGTTTTCAACCTTTTTATGTTCAAAATAATGTCCCACAAAAAGATTAAAAATATCAAATTTTGTCCTCCGGCTTTTGTATTTGACAAAGTTCAAAAATACTCACTTCATCCCAAAAAAATGTCCCACAAAAAGATTTAAAATATCATATTTTGTCCTTTTGCTTTTGTATTTGACAAAGTTCAAAAATACTCACTTCATCCCAAAACAAATGTCACACAAAAAGATTTAAAATATCAAATTTTGTCCTCTTGCTTTTGTATTTGACAAAGTTCAAAAATACTCACTTCATCCCAAAAATGATGTCCCTTTTACTTTTCTTATATTTATCAAAAGTTCATTGTTTCTCTAAAATACCATTTCCATAAAACAAAAGATAATTAATAATATTACCTTCTAAACCATGCATAATTTCAAATTAATTTATGACTATTATCTATTATCCATGTATAGAACTATTTTCCTTAAATAAGATTACAATTTTATATTAAAAATAAATTAATTATATATTTCTCAATTAAAATGAAGGGTAATATAGTCAGATTAGACAATAAATACACACATAAATAGTAAGGAATAATAATTTTGGGACCGACAAAAGTAGAATAGTGTATATCCTTTTTGGAACGGAGGAAGTATTAGTTTTGATCAATTTCTTTCCGGTACTCATTTCAGCCAAGTTCTCCATTTTAAATAAATTTCTAAATCGATCTTCTCTTTCTTCTTATAAGTTCCAAAAGAAAACATAAGAAATATATTTCTTTATTTCTCATCTTGAAAATCTTGGATAGTTGAAACCATCATCGACATCGTTATTGAGAAAGATATCTCAATAACTTTTCACATCTTTATGTATGTGTTCTACAACTTTGTAGCTTATTTACACTTATTTTTTATTTTAGTGTGATTATGCTCTTATTTTGCGCATTATTTCAGATTATATGCACAACAAATATTAAAGTTATACACCTATTAAGAAATCCGCAACATGAGGGGTATGTTGGTAAGTTTCGATAAGTAAGGGGAGTTTTTGGTAATTACACAATAAGTGAGGAGGTCTATGTGTAATTTTCCCTTTTCAAAATCATACAAGTTTATTTGTAATGAAATTTTCTCAATTTTTTAAAACTGATTTCTTATTATAAATAACTCATTAACCTATTGGTAATTATTTTATTGGAGTAAGAGATATAAATTGATTTGTAGGCGCAGATTGATACTTAACTTTTGATATTGATATTTTAGTTGAACAAGTACGAATGTTAAAAATACATATGAAGTTATATATATATATATATATATATAGGGGCTTGGGGGTCGGTCTCTGTATGTATGTGTTGTTGGAAATAAGCTTTAAAAAAATTTCAATTTATTTTTTATTTTCAACAAATAATAATTTCTTAAATCTTACAATTAGTGTGCCTATTTACTTATAATTTCTTTTAGACATATGGTCTCATTATCATCTTATTTATGTGATATTTGATCACATTATTTTATCATTAGTTGGCCTAATTATTATTTGGTTTTATTGTGATTTTATGATGGTTTTTAGTGGTCCATTAATATCTTTGAAATGGTCAAATTTTAGTTTTCTATATAAGGGGCCATGGTCTTGTTTGTTGGCACATTGAGAGTGTGAGGTATTTTACATAGAGTTTTGTGAGATGATTTGTATATTTCCCCCAAGAGTGTTTTGACAACGTGACTAAGGGATTGGTTCCTCGTCTCCTTGTGGTCGTGCACATAGGATGAGACACCGCTGTGAGCTAATGGGGTTTTATCTTGGAGTCGTGATCTTGAATTTGTGTTCCTACAAAATCACAAACAAATCACTATTAGTAAAGCACAATTGTAAATAATATATCTATAAATAAATAACAAGAAATTAGAGTTAAAAAACGTTTGTCCTTTTGGGAGTCACGACAAAGTCGCTGTCCTAAAGTAATGATGTCTCCCTACGTGAGGGTACCAACGGCTTGTCACCACTCCAAGATAAAACCCAAATGCATACTGCGAGTCTCCTATTGTGAGCACGTTCACAATGAGACAAATGAACTTAACCACTCAAATTGCCCTCAAAACTATATTAATATGCAACTCTAATTTATATGTATTTTTGTAAGAGAGTGGGTGAGTATTTTAAGAGTATGAAGTATTCTAGAGTTTTTGTTGTATAAAAAGCTTTGTAGGAGGCTTCATTTTATAGGCATATAAAAATATGAGTTAACACATAATGAAGGCTAATTTTAATATTTTGTAACCACCACAATTATATTAATCATAGGGTTTAATATTTTTGTAACTTATGAAATAAAACTTTGACTTGGGGATACAAGACAATTTAAAAAATTGTGAAATAGAAATGAAGTTTTAAAACTTACAATATAAATTTTATAACAATCTCCCACAAGTTTTAAACTTCTATTTTAAAACTTCTTGAAATAAAATATTTTTCATAATAATATAGAAGGACAATATTATACTATGCAATAGGTGCAGGAGCCTTCCGGGCTTGAGCCTACACTTAGTGTTGACAATTTCAATTTGAGTTACATTTATTTAAACACAAATCACAAAATTTACAACAATCTAAAGCCGTGAATGTGATTTGTGTTTAAGCAAGAATAATATTGAGATTTATGATTTAATATGTCTCCATCGTTTTGGTTGTTTGCATGTGAATTCCATTAATCGAGTGATGAATCCATTGGGATATAACATGTATCCTGATTAATCAAAATTGTTCGGCTGCTTGTTGATTTGTGTTATGATCGAGCTATTCAACTCCAGAAAATGGTATGGCTTTCTCCAAATGCTACTATGAAATTTTTTACAGAAATAAAAAGGTACGTGCATTGCATAATTCTATTCGTATATGATCAAAATGAACTATATTTCTGACTAAGTGTTGGATAATTTTCAAATTAAATTTAAGTTTGACCGTTCCGAAAAGTTGCAACTCTTCACTTAAGATATTTGTATTCATTTGAAATGAGTTTTCTTTATGTAAAGGTGTGATTCTAATCACTTTAAACTCCAAACGGTGGCAATATGTGTATATATACAGCCATAAGGGAACGTGCAAGATAGATAGATGCATTCTGCTTCATACTTGCAGTACAATGCAATAAAACTATTCTTCCATCATTTATTTTTAGTTTACAGAAAGTTTTCATATGATATCTCAATTCACATATAGCCGGCCTTTAAAATACTTTGAGTATTCGGGTTTGTCTTAGAAAGTGTAATTTCCAGGCAAACAACAGTTCTTGTGACTAGGCTCCATTGTATCCTGGGACAAATTCGCTGTATAACTCGTTTACACTCGGTAGAGGGCGAATATTGTCTTGAGGAGAGCGTAAAAATTGCGCAACTTGGAGGTTATACGAAATCATTCGTATGAGTTGTAGATCATATATTTCTAACAATCTCAAGACAATATTTGGCTTTTCAAAAGTTACTACAACTCACGATTGATTTTGTGGAATCAAAGAGGTTTTGATTATAAAATCTCGTGAAAGATGTTTGGAAGGAATAGACCATATATCCGTCGAGTGATATGGAGGGACATGTTAGGAATCAACGCGCATAAACGAAATTAAAAGCAAGAATCAAAGCGAGAAAAACGACGAGACAATATTTACGTGGTTCGGCCAATAATGCCTACGTCCACGGACCTTCACTAGAGAGATTTCATTTCTTTGTATGAGATGCAATTACAAGGGGTAGAGAGCGTATATATCAATTCTTTTGTACACCTCTCTCACACTCTCATTACATAGCAACATGGGAGATATATATAGGCAAAGAAGAAGTCCAAAACGCGTCGAGTCATCAAAGACGCGTGCATAGGTGTCGAAAACGCGTCCAGGCCATTCTGCCGTTTTGTGCCGCGGTCCAAGTCTTGATGCCGTGGCATGCTTTCCTGATGCCGCGGTCCTGTGTCGCGGCATGCTTTTCCAGAATCCGAAATCAGCCCGTTTCCACCGTCTTCTTCTTCTTTTGATCCATTTGATTTGTCTCCACACTTTATCCCATCAATCTCCCACTTGGAGACCAAACTCAAAGTTGAAAACACAATCCCTTCATCCCGATCATTCAATATATCTTCCATTTGTCCCTTCACTTTTCCCAAGTGAACCTCAATCTAGTCGTCACATCCCCAATCCCATTGGAGATCAAATCCGTCCCTAGTGCTCCCACTTGACAGATTCACATTGTGAACGATGTTCCCCTTCTTTGACCTCCGCCACTACCCTATTCTTTTGGTGATCAGTCAACTCCTGAATAGCGTGACTTATCCATCTCGGTCCGACTGACCTCGGATATAGGTTACTCCCAAGACCCGGAACATGTCTCACAACCCCGCAACTTTCGTTGTCATCCTCCTCACAAGAGGATAACCACCTTGGTCAACCTGTCTCTCGACATCCTTACACCATGGATTTTTCCGATTTGGTCAACCTGTCTTGCGACACCCTTACACCAAAGACTTTCATTGACTATCTCGGATCTTCCAACATATCTGCTCCTTGCCAACTGCATGAGCTATGTCTTGATCCATCCGTCAATACTTTGGTTTTTCAATGGCAACTCGGATCCCCCACATATCTGCTTAATGCTCCCACTGCACAAGCTATGTCCGATCCATCCGCCAACAAAACCCCGGCTCCGCGAATCTGCCTATCTCGGCTTCGCGTTCTGCCCCAGCTCAGCGAATCTGCCTAACCCGGCTTTTCGCATCTTGCCCCCGCTCAACGAATCTGCCTAACTCGGCTTCGCATCTTGCCCCGACTCAGCGAATCTGCCTAACACGGCTTTTCGCATCTTGCCTCCGACTCAGCGAATCTGCCTAACTCGGCTTTTCGCATCTTGCCCCAACTCAGCGAATCTGCCTAACTCGGCTTTTCGCATCTTGCCCCCGCTCAGCGAATCTGCCTAACTCGGCTTCGCATCTTGCCACAGCTCAGCGAATCTGCCTGATTCGGCTTCGCGTTCTGCCCCGACTCAGCGAATCTGCCTAACCCGGCTTCGCATCTTGCCCCAGCTCAGCGAATCTGCCTGACTCGGCTTCGCATCTTGCCCCGACTCAGCGAATCTGCCTAACCCGGCTTCGCATCTTGCCCCGACTTAGCGAATCTGCCTAACTAGGTTTTTCGCATCTTGTCCCTGCTCAGCGAAGGCCTAACCCGGCTTTCGCATCTTGCCCCCATGACTTCCGGCTCCACGGTCAACCCCCTCTTGGCGCCGTTTCCTGCCTTCATGGTTTGCCCACGTGGTTACGTCTCCGTAATTCCGCCTCCCCGGTCCCCGGTTTGCTCGTTCTTCCGCCTTCTTGACAACACGAGTCTGCCCCTTGACATCCGGCTATACGAATATGCTCATGGCTCCGTAACTCCGCCTCTCCGGTCCCCGGCTTGCTCGTTCTTCCGCCTTCTTGACAACACGAGTCTGCCCCTTGACCTCCGGCTATACGGATCTGCCCCCGGCACTGCAACTGCTCCCACTGGCTTCATGTCTACCTAACCCGACAACATAAACCTGCTCTCGCTGCTGCGTCTCTGCCTCTGCATCTGGCACCACGATTTTTCAACGTTTTCTCGTTAACGTTCAACGGGATAACCCCAGAACTTGCAGCATCTCCTGCAACTCTCAGTCTGCATCTGTCACCTTTTCAGGCTTTTTCCTCGACTCTTACTTTACCATCTTCATACGCCATTGATTCGCCCACGGATCGCTGTAACCCGTGCTCTGATACCAGTTGTTAGGAATCAACGCGCATAAACGAAATTAAAAGCAAGAATCAAAGCGAGAAAAACGACGAGACAATATTTACGTGGTTCGGCCAATAATGCCTACGTCCACGGACCTTCACTAGAGAGATTTCATTTCTTTGTATGAGATGCAATTACAAGGGGTAGAGAGCGTATATATCAATTCTTTTGTACACCTTTCTCACACTCTCATTACATAGCAACATGGGAGATATATATAGGCAAAGAAGAAGTCCAAAACGCGTCCATAACGCGTCGAGTCATCAAAGACGCGTGCATAGGTGTCGAAAACGTGTCCAGGCCATTCTGTCGTTTTGTGCCGCGGCACAGTGCCGCGGTCCAAGTCTTGATGCCGCGGTCCTGTGCCGCGGTATGCTTTCCTGATGCCGCGGTCCTGTGCCGCGGCATGCTTTTCCAGAATCCGAAATCAGCCCGTTTCCACCGTCTTCTTCTTCTTTTGATCCATTTGATTTGTCTCCACACTTTATCCCACCAGGACAGTATATAAATTCATGGTTAAACATGTGCAATCGTGGAAGAGTTGCGTTTCATGGCACCTCTGTATGCGTTGCTGCCGTTGCGGCATTTTACACCAATATTGATTCTTCTCTTCATGCAAGGATGGGATCTGTTTATTTAAGATAATGACAATTTGAAAGATAAATTTCCAAAAAGGGTGATTACTCTTGAAAAGATACTAGCGGATTGATTTATAACCTCTATATTCCAACAAGGCATGCAATTCGGAGCGTTGCGGTTTTGCTCACCCAATTGTTGATCAAACCAGATAAGTTTATTTCAGTAGTTTATAAAATTCATATATATTTAAATGCTATATCTGTTGCTGCGCTTTAAATTTATACATTACAATTTGGTAGCGCATTATTTTCAAATTGTGACTTTTCATAAGTTAATTTGCTGCCAATATGAGTTCATAGAATTTTGTTGTTTGGTAGTTTCAGCAATTTAATGATGAATATATAAGTATATAAACTGCCATTAATAACTTGGAATTGATTGATGATTCAAGTTAAGATAACATTTGTCTATTCTCTTGGCATAAACTATGAATGTGTTTTATTGGCTGTCATTGGAAGATGACTATATTAATCTGAGTTGCATGTGAAATAGGCTCATTCACGCAAACAGGGACAGAGCCAGAAATTTGAACGAGGGGGGGCGAGATTATTGTGATATATGTATACATTTTTTTTTGGCAGATAGTTGAAGGAGTCAAAGGGGGCCCCCCGCGGTACGGTACGGTATATCTGTGGAGGAAAATATAATAAGAAACTAGGTTCAATTACAATTTTTGACATATTTTATACTCTTATATCTCTTTCGTTATAACCAGGATTTTGGATTTGGGGGGGACGAACTCAAAATAAAGGGAAAAAAATATGATATTTTTTTATTTTGAGGGGGAGGGGGGCGAAATCCAAATATCAAAAAATTTTAAAGGTAAAAAAATGATTTTTCAAAATTGAGGGGGGCGACCGCACCCTCCAGCCCCCCCCCCCCCCCCCGCACGCAAAGATGCTTTTAATTATAAAATATGTGGAGCATTATATATCAACTATTGTATTTGATAGAAGGCATAATAAGTTGAAGGAAAATTTAGTATTTATGGATATTTTATATGTAGATTGATTACTTGAAGGAAAATTTAGTCTTTATGGGTATTTTATATGTAGATTGATTAGAACGCTTTGTCATGAATTATGAATGTATATGCTGAATTCTTGAAGAATTGTGATCATATATATATATATATATATATATATATTTGAAAGACAATTGTGGCAATTATTTGACTTTTGATTTTATAGAAGTACGGGTACTCATTTAAAAACACACCACATATAATTACTAGAATCTGATAAATGTGTTTATAGTAAATTCGATGGTAGTAGAGGTGTTATAATTGGTTAATATGTTGATGATATGTTTCTTTTTGTCATTGATTAATAATTTGTTCAGCATGTTATTTAGAAATTTGATATGAAAGATATGAGCATTGCTAATGTGATTCTTGATATTAACATCATTAGATATAATGATGACTAAACTCTTTCTCATTCTCCATATATTGAAAAAGATGCTAAAGAAATTTAATCACTATCATTGTAATCATGTTAATACTCTTTTTGATTCTAGTATGAAGTTGGGGGGCTATAAACAATTTGAATATGCTAGATTAATTGATTGTCTCGTGTATGCTATGACTAGTAATAGACTAAACATCGCCTTTATTGTTAGTAAGTTGAGTAGATACACGAGTAACCCAAGTCTTGAACATTAAATTGTCAATAGGATTTTGAAATTAATATGTAAAGAAAATCATTAACTTTGGAATTTGTTTCAAAGGACATCTTTCGATTTTGGAAGGATTTACTAATGCCAGTTGGATAACTGAGCAAGAAGATCATATGTCCACAAGTGGATGGATCTTAACATCTTGGTGGGGGAGCTATTTCATGGAGCTCTAAGAAACAAACTTGCACTTGCTTCTAGAAGTAAAGAGGCTGAATGGCTAAGGAATTTGTTAATTGAAATTCCGGTATAGCCAAAGCCGATGCCACCAATATCAATTCGTTGTGACATTGAGGCCACACTGGTGTATATTGAAAAGTCCATACATATTGGACTAATACATAGCTATGTTGGACAAATTATTCATTGATGGAGTAATTACAATTAATGTTGCTAAAGGGATCGGATAAGCCCATGTTATTGGACCACCAATGATGGAAACTCAATTCCATCTCAAAATATCGAGAACCGGAATTCAATGAGCAAAGTACATCATATGAAGTGGTTGAAGCACTAAAACTATTATTCATCCTGAGGAAAATAGTGCTTGTACCTATAATGTTAAAGGAAGGTTGAGTTTTATACTCTTAATAGATTTATAACACATTTGTGTTAAAGTGCTTTTATTACGGGGGCGCTTTCAATAAGTCTACCTATGTAAGTGTCGAAGGTGGTGCCGCCTTCTATGCGTTAAAGGCTTAACTCTAGAGCACTCATGAAATAGGATATAGACACAAGGCCAATCCACGTGTCGGCTTTTTGAATACTCAAGATTATTGGATATATATGTGTGTTAGCGTTTCCGATTTTTCACATAGAAAGTTGGTTCAAAGACAAGTCTACCATTCTTTCTGATTAACTTTAAAATGCTTTCACTAAGTAATGGTTCAAGTCGTGAGACACCATTATTTATGCACATACTCCGGGGCCTATATTTATATATATAAGTTTGAAAATGGTGGAGGATTGTTGGATAATTTTCAAATTAAATTTAAGTTTGACCGTTCCGAAAAGTTGCAACTCTTCACTTAAGATATTTGTATTCATTTGAAATGAGTTTTCTTTATGTAAAGATGTGATTGTAATCACTTTAAACTACAAACGGTGGCAATATGTGTATATATGCAGCCATAAGGGAACGTGCAAGATGTGGGATATTGGGTGAATATTGTGTATGTATGAAAAGTGTGTGAACACCTCTTTTGGGTACGAAATTCGAACACCACAAGTATCGAGGATACTAAATATTATTGGATAATATTATTCTACTCCGGGAGTAGATGAGGTTAGCATTTCGAATTTCTCGATTCGGAATTGAAACGAATGAGAAATTAATTGCTATTGTTGGGTGTTTGAATGTGGATATCCCACTTTGGATATAAACCATAAGGTGGACCGGACCGAACCTCGGACCACGAACTCGAGCTCGGGTCTGGGTTTGGGTCGGGTCGGGTCTGGGTCCGGGATCGGGCTGGTACGCGGGCCGTGGGCCGTGACTGGGTTTGGTAGTCGTTGGGCTAAATATATTCTTTTTGGGCAAAATTTAGAATTAAATTAACTTGGGCCCAGTTAATTATTTTCTTTTTTTGGGCCAATAAGAATTAATTTAGGCTCATTTCTTTTCCAAAGAAATCAGGCAGCCCAGCAGAAGGTTGAATTACATCTGAAACGTTTCATTTGTAAAGCAGTCAGACATTGAAAGATTCTTGATGCTAAATTTGAAACGTTTGAATTTATAAGTGAAAAACATTTCACTTTAAAAGTGGTAAGGGAAAAACATTTCACTTTAAAAGTGGTAAGTGAAATGTTTCACTTTTAAAAGTGGTTAGTGAAAACGTTTCATTTCTCCAAATTTCTCCTATATATAAAGAGTCTCTCATATGAATGAAAAGATAAGAAGACGAACACACAAAAATCAGAAATCATTTCTGCATTTTAAGCATTCTACATACATCACATCAGTGAGAGTTCTTGAGCAAAATAAGTTCGTGGAGTGTTGTTCTTGAAGTGGTTCAATTACAATACGGAATCGTTGTATCTTGGGAAATTAATTGCATGATTTCGTACCACCGTAGGCGGGGCAATGTAGCTTTAAGGATAGAGAGTTCAACTCTCACTTCGATTCGTTTTCCTTTGTTCATCGCATATATTTCTAGTATATTTCAGATTAACAGTGCAGGAAATCCAACAAGCTTAAAGCTATATTGTTGTTGTTGATTTCTGTAATTCTGAAAAATGACTGAATTTGGTGCTAATGAAAATGTTGCTGCTACTCTCGACTTTGGCCTTGGACCTGGAGCTAGTCTCGGTCTCGGTCTTGATTCAGGTTTCGCCTCGGGTTCAGGGGCTGGGTCCGGTTCAGGCTCTGGTCCGAATCCACCGGTTGTAACTAATGTTAATCCGGTAATTCAGACACGAGCTGAAAGGACAACTCCTATTGTACCACCAGTTAATCCGGTTATCCCGGCGCAAGCTAAAAGGCCATCGAAGTTCAGCGGGGCTGACTTCAAACGTTGGCAACAAAAGATGCTTTTTTACTTAACTACTTTGAACCTGGCGAGGTTCTTACGGGAAGATGCCCCGTCTGTCCCTGAAGAATCTGACGATGTTCAGCTGAGAACGGCGTATGATGCCTGGTGATTTCCTTTGCAGGAATTACGTGCTCAGTGGTTTGGACGATTCGCTTTACAGCGTTTATCTGTCCATGAAAACCTCGAAAGACCTCTGGGAGGCATTAGATAAGAAGTACAGAACCGAGGACGCTGGACTGAAGAAGTTCATGGTCGCGAAGTTCTTAGACTTCAAAATGGTGGACTCTAAGTCCGTGACAAGCCAAGTCCAAGAGCTTCAGATTATCATACATGAAGTTCATGTCGAGGGAATGGCTTTAAGTGAGAATTTTCAAGTGGGGTCTGTGATTGAAAAATTACCGCCCTCATGGCATGAATTCAAGAACTACCTAAGGCATAAACGAAAAGAGATGAGCTTAGAAGAGTTGGTTGTCAAACTCAGAATTGAGGGAGACAATCGGGCTTCTATCAAGAGGGCTCCTGATCAAGCAATGGCAAACATCATTGAAGTTCCAGAAAGTTCTAACCGGAAAAGGAAGTTCCATGGGAAGTTCCAGGCCCAGAAAAATCAAACTGGGAAAAGAAAACCGAAGCTGGGTTGCCGCCAGAGATGGCAAATTTCTGGTAACGCGAGGATCGACGAATCTCGCTGAAAAATCCTCCCGGATCGGAGAATCTGGTGGAGTGATATTGGCCGACGTGGGTCACCGAGGGTGATGCCATTAACGCCGCTTGAAACACCGACGGAGACAATCCAAGAGCGCCGATTTGATGCCATGGAAGTCGCATTTTAGCGGCTGAAATAGGTTTCAAAGTTGGGCATTTCGCGTTGCTCCGATGGTGGTGATTGACCGGAGCAAAGCGGCAGCGGCGTCCGGCGAAATCACGGTCAACGGCGCTACAACTCCGCGTTGACTGAATTTGGAGAAGCTTTGGTTAAAGGCAGCTGCGTTTGTTGCTTCAGATTTGCTAGTGCAATACAACTTCATCTTTAACAAAGCAATGGTGATGATAGCCTTTTATTATATTAATACTAAATACTAAAAGTATTAAAGTAGCCATCCATGGAAAAGAATTGCTAAAGCAGCCGTCCATTACGGAAAAGAATTGATTTTTGCTTTTTTGTTTCTTAATGTGTGGGGCCACTTCGTAATTCATGCTAGAATTGGCCCAGGATAGTACAATGGAATGTGGGCTTGTCCCAAAGCACTCAAATTACTAGTCGGGCTCGGCCCATTGTGTTGTTGGTCAATTATGTGGCATAGTGTTGGGCTGGGCTCAGTGAATGACATAGACCCAACATCTATTTTAAATTAAATTGGGTTGGACCCAAAATATTTAAGTTTAAAATGAGAGTGGGCTTGGGTCAAGAGATCCTAATTGAAATTAGTTTGGGTTGGACCCAACACCTATTTTAAATTAAATTGGGTTGGACCCAATATATTTAAGTTTAAAATGAGAGTGGGCTTGGGCCACTGAATTTCAATTGAATTAAATTGGGTTGGACCCAATTGACTAAATTAAATGGGATTTAATTTGGTAATTGATTAAATTGGATTTAATAATCCTATCAAAATTAAATTGGATTTAATTTTGTTGTAATCATTTTGAGTTTGTCTATTAAATAAAATAGATTTATGTTAATATGACCAAAATGATGCGCTTGGAGCGCTGTTGCTCATCGGGGATAGCAACGTTAGATGTCACAAATCGCATCACCAAAAGTTGTTGGTATTATTTATCGCAAAAATAATCTCAAGGAGATAAGGGGATTTAATCAATTTTGGTGTATCGCAGAATTGTGGGGGAGGGAGGCAATCCTCTCAGCGAACTATGTTTTCAAAATTAGCCATTGTTAGTTATAGTTGTAGTGTTATATTGTGCTATTAAATTCGTCTAGTTAATTCTGTCGAGGAGATTGGGTTTTAAGCACGACCGTTGTGACGCCTCCAATCTTTCTTGGAAATTAAATCTAGTGTGATTTTCTAGTACAATATTCACTCTCTATTTCTATAATTGGTGGAATATGACTCTGAGTTCCACAACAAGTGGTTAGAGCTCGGGTATTCTGAGTATGCTCTGTGGTTGCAGTTTAATCTGATCTTCCACATCAGAAAAGTTTTCCCTGGATATTTGACTTTGAAAATGTGGAGGTTTTGGAATACCGAAAATCCAAACAAAGTAACATATGGTCAAGGACCATTGACTGCATATTGGATATGCACTTCATAGCGTATCTCGTATATAAAGTCAAGAAATTCTGATATTCATGACGGCAAAATCATGGAATATAGAATCGTTGTCTTTTCTCGAGGATACTGGATATCTGACACAAACGACTCTAAGTCCACGAGTGGTTCTGGTTTACCATCATTGGAGGAGCAGTGTCAATGAAATCATCTAAATGAACTTGTATAGATCATGTCAGAATTCATAGCTTTAGATAAAGTTGATGGAAAAGCTGAGTGACTACACAATATTTATAGGAGAACCAAGGTTGGAATCTTGGACGTATAAGAGTAAAAACCAGGTTTTAACTAAGTTCCAAACCGAGTTCCAAACCAAGTGCACATCTTACACTCCGGCTGATGAGCTGATGATGTTTATGGACAACTTGATCAAGTCATTTGTGGTTTGGAATAGGTAAAGTGGTGTTGTGCATAAACTTGGACGTCGTCACAGTTGTTGAGTGAGATCGGTCCTACTGTTTGTGGCACATATTCTCTGAAGAGAGAAACGTCTAGACGACGTGGTGTACGAGGTACACAACTTGGTCAAAAATACGAAGGACTTGACCATTAGAGTAAAATCGAGAAAGTCGATGAAACATCCTATGGTGCATCGTTCAAAGAATTTGATGCAAGTGTGGTTTCCGAAGGCCAAAATCATACTCTAAAGAAGATAATGATGCGTTGGATCAATTCAGAATTGTGGGGGACGTGGTCCTAGATAACTACATTCTGAACGACGATCCCACATAGTAGTAAAAAGTAAGAATCTGCCTGAAAGATGGCAAGATTTCCTACAGTTACATACAAATATAGGGGCTGTGGGTTAAGGTAAAACCACCCAAACCTTAACAAGGTTACAAGGCGTACTTGGTAGCCGAAGGGAACCTTCAAATGGTAGACCTTGATCGTCTTTTCATATTTTCGGGAATGGGAATTAAATCCAAATAATATTCATTGTTATTGCTAATTTGCATAACCATGAGATATTTGAAATGGATATTAAGACTGCGTTCCTTAAACAAAAGATTAGATGAGGAAGTTCACATGGAACTAACTGAGGGGTATGTTGGGTTGGTATACGGACTCGAACATAGCTCCAAAGTAGTGGCATGAAAGGTTTGACAAAATATTATGTTTTCAAACGACTTCATAATCAACGAGCGTGATACATGTGATTTTAACAAAACACATAGCTCATAGTATGAAATTTCACTAAGGTTCAAAGCCAAAAGCTACGTTTTCTGGTGTGAAAGTTTGATATGTTGATTATGTAAGTAATCATGACCACTGAAAGGATGTTGAAAAAGAATTCGACAAAAATGATATGGGTACGGTCCAAAGACTTGTCTTACTGAGACTTTACTTGGAAATAGTTTCCATAACAGTGCTCTTGTAAGAAAATGATTAAAGACTTGGTGGAGAACCATGGTGCACCCATATTAAAATATGCACATATGCCCAATTTGATATATTGAGATAATAAGTCGGCAATAGCACGTGCATACAATTGCGACTGTCCGTCTGCAATAACAAAGGCATATAGTAGCATAAATAATGATAAGTCTAGACAGGCTTGTCGTAGGCATAATACCATTAAGCAGTTGATCTAAGATGGCATTATCTCCACTGATCATGGAGGATAAAGTAGATCCTTTGACGAAAGGACTTCCATAGAGATCAAATAGACTGCCTATCAAGAGGAATGGGATTAAAGTCTACAAATTAAGAATTGACACAGCGGTAACCCAACCATGTTGACTGGAGATCCCAAGATCATGGTTCAATGGGACAACTAAGTTGTGAAAATTCAAGAGGGCACTTAAGAGTTTTAATAAACTCTAAACCCATTGTCTAGGATAAAGAAGTGCATCCTACAAGTGTAGCAAAGGTTAAGTCGGAACTTTTAATGATTCCTATACTGTCATGAAAATGAAGTGGAGTATGGTAGGATACTCTTAAATAGGAGATCACTTATGTAAGTGTGAGGTGTAGGCCGCCTCAACATTCAGTAAAATGTAAACACTTATGAAACCAAGAGGGGCCTCCACGGCCAAAACGGGCCCAACAGTGAGAACTAAAATTTTGCTTAGAAAATTTATCATGTGAATATCATTGTCTGGTTTTACACGAACGGCTGACCAATTCAAGACATCATGTTCATTGGGTAGCCTAGTAAATCCGATGATATCTCACTAAGAAAGGTTCAAAGCCAAAAATTACCTCTTCTGATGTGATAAATATTCGTTTAAACTCTCAGTATCATGCATTGCATCAATTGCATTAATTTCATTCTTGTGGGGGATTGTTGGATATTGGGTGAATATTGTGTATGTATGAAAAGTGTGTGAACACCTCTTTTGGGTATGAAATTCGAACACCACAAGTATCGAGGATACTAAATATTATTGGATAATATTATTCTACTCCGGGAGTGGATGAGGTTAGCATTTCGAATTTCTCGATTCGGAATTGAAACGAATGAGAAATTAATTGCTATTGTTGGGTGTTTGAATGTGAATATCCCACTTTGGATATAAACCATAAGGTGGACCGGACCGAACCTCGGACCACGAACTCGAGCTCGGGTCTGGGTTTGGGTCGGGTCGGGTCTGGGTCCGGGATCGGGCTGGTACGCGGGCCGTGGGCCGTGACTGGGCTTGGTGGTCGTTAGGCTAAATATATTCTTTTTAGGCAAAATTTAGAATTAAATTAACTTGGGCCCAGTTAATTATTTTCTTCTTTTTGGCCAATAAGAATTAATTTAGGCTCATTTCTTTTCCAAAGAAATCAAGCAGCCCAGCAGAAGGTTGTATTACATCTGAAACGTTTCATTTGTAAAGCAGTCAGAAATTGAAAGATTCTTGATGCTAAATTTGAAACGTTTGAATTTATAAGTGAAAAACATTTCACTTTAAAAGTGGTAAGTGAAATGTTTTTCACTTTAAAAGTATAAGTGAAATGTTTCACTTTTAAAAGTGGTTAGTGAAAACGTTTTATTTCTCCAAATTTCTCCTATATATAAAGAGTCTCCCATATGAATGAAAAGATAAGAAGACGAACACACAAAAATCAGAAATCATTTCTGCATTTTAAGCATTCTACATACATCACATCAGTGAGAGTTCTTGAGCAAAATAAGTTTGTGGAGTGTTGTTCTTGAAGTGTTTCAATTACAATACGGAATTGTTGTATCTTGGGAAGTTAATTGCATGATCTCGTACCACCGTAGGCGGGGCAATATAGTTTTAAGGATAGAGAGTCCAACTCTTGCCTCGATTCGTTTTCATTTGTTCATCGCATATATTTCCAGTATATTTCAGATTAACAGTGCAGGAAATCCAACACAAGATAGATAGATGCATTCTGCTTCATACTTGCAGTACAATGCACTAAAACTATTCTTCCATCATTTATTTTTAGTTTACAGAAAGTTTTCATATGATATCTCAATTCACATATAGCCGGCCTTTAAAATACTTTGAGTATTCGGGTTTGTCTTCGAAAGTGCAATTCGCAGGCAAACAACATTTCTTGTGACTGGGCTTCATTGTATCCTGGGACAAATTCGCTGTATAATTCATTTGCACTCGGTAGAGGGCGAATATTGTCTTGAGGAGAGCGTAAAAATTGCGCGACTTGAAGGTTATACGAAATCATTCGTATGAGTTGTAGATCATATATTTCTAACACTAAGTCCCATATGCTTAATGTAATTAGTGATTGCATGCATAAATCCTTGCTGGTACATATGAACAATTTTAAGGTTTTGGTCCAACGGACATGAGCATGTGATAATTATCCATTAAGGTGTATCAATTTGTTATTTGTTTCATGAGGTGCTAATTTGCGGATGCTTTATAAGCTATATATACATGTTTCTTGAAACATTCTGGGAGGTTTAGCAAGTTAAGTGTTATGTATATATGGGTAAGTTTATAAAATTAATAATAATATATAGGAAACCAATATTCCAATTAGTGTGCGAATTTTATCATTCTAATGAAATTGTTTATTTGATTACTAGTCATGATTATATTTATGATTATATATTTTATGTGAAATGCTAGACATTATTAAATTAGGCTATTGCACGAGACCATGTGTTTTTAGAGTCCTCTATTTTCCTAGGCCAACGGTAATTAGGAGATTATGCTATTGTACAAAGAATTCTCATAAAGTCCGTTATGTTTTACCAAGAGTTAATCACATATTGAAACCTAACTCTTATATGTAAGGTAATTGAATTCTATTAATGTAGAGTTAACGTTTTTGCATTATGTGTATTGGTCCATTTTGCACACACATATAATTATTAAAAAAAGAAAAAAAGAACATCCGCTTAATTGCAAGTTGTGAAACTATATGTCCAACGGCTAGTGTGTGCAAGTCATGAATTAATGAATTTATTTGCTATCATTGTGTTGGTGGTTACATAAGTTATACTAAATGTTTTTTAATTAAGAAGGCAAAAGGTCACTTGATTTTCTAGGGGTGGACATCTGATTATATTTTACAAAGTGCTAAACTAAATAATTTTACCGTTTCTAACGGCTAGACTTAAGATGTTATGAATTAGCTATAATATAATGGTAAATATTGATAAATTCACTGCATTGCTATTATCGTTTGGAGGTTACACCAATAAGTGTTTGAGAAGGCAATGGACATGTTATTAAATTTCAGGTATGAATATATGATTTTATTAGAGAGTTACAAATGTTTAATTACATAGCACTAAAAGTCACCAACGGTTCAATTAGCTAATGTAAATTGTAAAAGTTGTTTTCACTATTATGCATAAAAGAAGTGAATGAGTCATTTGTCTAAAGGCCAATTAAGTACAAGGTTAGACTTCTTTTTCTAGTGCAAGGACTAGTGATATATTGCATTTGTTACAAATGCAAGGTATTTATCAATATGTGTAGTAGAGTATATTTAAAGTTAAAAATTTCAAAATTCCATAGGAATTATTATATTCATGAACATTAGGAGTAATGTAAATTTGACAGTGAAATTATACTTGAGATATAATTATGGTTTGTTTCAAAATATTATGTGGCAAATAGATAGTTAAATTCTACATGAGGGGTCAGATTCATATGCCCCATGTGATATGAATAAGAGATATCTATAAGTTCAATCATGCATGATAAAATGTGGGGGATGACATTGTTTAAATAGAAACGGATAATTATGTTGTGGATTAAAAGGAAAATATATGTAAAAGTGCTATAATTTAATTTAATTTGAAATGTGTCTCATTGAATAGTTACATACAGTTTAACTATGACAAGCTTGTGAAATGTGGGGGTTTATATTGATTTTATTTAATATGAAAATTTTGCGCGATGTGGGGGTTTATATTGATTTTATTTAATATGAAAATTTTGCGCGATAAGTTGTTTTCACAAGTTTTATTAAGTGCACGAAATACATTTTCAAAGAAAATGGAGAGAAATTTTAAGGTTTTGATTATTTTTTAATACATTAGAAATATGGGGTTAACTTTATGAGAAAATATTTTATGAGATTTATTCTGGTCATGGATTGAAGGAAAAATTATCTTTTATATAGTGCTATAATTTAATTTAATATGAAACGGGTCTTATTAAAATATTAAAATTTAATTTTCTAATGAATTGCTGATAAACTATGAAATGTGGAAGTTAGAAAGTGAAGCCAAGATGTTATGAGATTTGAAAAGGTTTAAAAATAAATTCATTATGTCTTGGATTAATATGCAGAAAATTAAAGGAAACATTTATAATATTCAAGAATAGAGATTAAAAAGATTTTATGACATTTTCGATGGGTAAAATTATCATATATAAGTTCAATTGAAAATAATAATTCAATTTGTGGAGTTGTCTATAACATGCATGTTTATGTGATGTATTGAGAAATGAAAATAAGAGGCATATCATATTTTAATCCATGAGATGGAATTTGCCTCGGGAGACTAGCGCAAAGGCTAGATCCTTTATCATCGATGGGGATGGGCTAAGCACGTAAGGGAATCACCTCCGGGAGTAACCCAACCTTTGTGATTGGAGACCCCATGAGGAAGGTTCAATGGATAGGAACAACCTGTAATGCGTGATTCATAAGCACTATTTTGAGGAGAGTGTACGTGGAGATGCCTCCTTCCCAATCCCTAAAGTGAAGTGCTGTAAAAAGTGTGATGTTAGGATGAGCTTTGACCCTTAATGAGACCAAGGCGGGAAATCCGCGGGGTGGAGGTCACACGTACCCTTGGGAGGTTTCACCTAAGTGAGAGTCTCCCTGATGGCCGGGGCTATGGGTTTGGGCTGACCCTAGAGACCTCACGAGAATCAAGATCAGAGCGCATGGCTGTTAACGCGCTAACCCGCTATAACCATGTCCTAAAGTCTACATCGTGTGTGTAGTAATTGAAGTTTGGTCAAGGGACCTAATTTTAGGCCTAATCCATTATGGCTCCTTCAAATGGAGATTACTATCACTAAGTATAGGTTCAAGCCCGGAAGGCACCTATACCGATTGCATGATATAAAGTTGCTACCATATTTACTTGATTTATTGAATTTCAGAAATTTTAAATCTTGTGGGGGATTGTTGGAAATAAGCTTTAAAATTTCTTCAATTTACTTTTTATTTCCAACAAATAATAATTTCTTAAATCTCACAATTAGTGTGCCTATTTACTTATAATTTATTTTAGACTTATGGCCTCATTATCATCTTATTTATGTGATATTTGACCACATTATTTTTTCATTAGTGGGCCTAATTATTATTTGATTTTATTGTGATTTTATGATGGTTTTTAGTGGTCCATTAATATCTTTGAAATGGTCAAATTTTAGTTCTCTATATAAGGGGTCATGGTCTTGTTTGTTGGCACATTGAGAGTGTGAGGTATTTAATTTACATAGAGTTTTGTGAGATGATTTGTATACTTCCCACAAGAGTGTTTTGGCAACGTGACTAAGAGATTGATTCCTCGTCTCCTTGTGGTCGTGCACATAGGATGAGACACCGCTGTGAGCTAATGGGGTTTTATCTTGGAGTCGTGATCAGCCGTCAAAACCTGCACGTAGGGAGGCAATCATGGCTTTAGGACAGCGTCATGTGGCGTGACTCTCCATCGGTGCAGTATCTTATTTTATATTTTTTATGTTTTTTAATATGTTTTATTCTATGATTTATAATCATCATATTATGATGTATGACTAATATATTTTGAGATTATTTAAGTAATTAACATTTATTTAAACACAAATCACAAAATTTACAACATGTGTAATGTAAGGATTATATTAGTAGAACGACTATGCATATAGAGTGTGCTTAATAAAGAATAAGCCAATTTCATATCATTTTTGTCAAATTATCAAAAAAAAAAAAAGTAAGTAAAATAATCAGGGGCCCCTCGTCGACCCGACCCAAATGGAAAAATGCTGCCCCATGTAGTCAATCAACAACCTCTTGTAGCGGGTCGAACCATGAGACGGACGACAAAGATTCAAAATATTTACTTTTATTACAAAATATCTGTACACATCATTCCGTTACATTTAATATGAAGATTTACAACATAATTAAATTCCATCACTCCTTAATCATATTACATCATAGAAATCAATCATAGAAACCACAGAAAGGAACACAAATACATTTTTTTTTTTTTATTGTTTATTGAGCGGTACAAATTTTTTATAACATTATTATGTAATACTTCTTATCATATGCATAGATGTGTGACAAATGTTTATATACTGATTAACCACTTGTGTCTCATCTGTATGTATAATAAGAAATATCACACGGTTGTGGGACAAATGATTTGAACTGATCATAGAGAAAATCGTTCTCTCGGAACTGCATTTAAGGGTACGAATTTGCGAAGGGAAATCCCCATCATCTCCCTCATATCCATCGTATCTGGGGACTCATTCATTGGGAGCTCCCAGTCAAAACATTGTACGAGTCTGGCCAAAGTTAGAGTCACCACTCTTTCTCCCAACAACATCCCGATACATGATCTTCTGCCAGAACCAAATGGAATAAACTCAAAGTTTTTGTTAAGCTAATTTAGTTTGTTTATGTTTATTCTATTTTTAGCATCGGTGTTTTCCTATTTTATCCTTTTGCAAGATACTATAAGTATTGGTTTTGATTGGAATAATACCTAAGGGGAATTCTATTCAACATGGTATCAAGCCTTGCACCCTAAACCCTACCAAAGTTTTTTTTTTTCCGGCTGCCTCCCTTGACCGCCGCTACAGTCGCCGCTACAGTACCGCTACAGTCCGCCGCTACAGTACACACCACCACCCTACACCGTGGTTCCCCTCCACGCACCGTTCTCTCCGCAAATCAGCCTCCTTCGACGTCGACTATTTCTCCTCGTGGTAAGAAATTACTTTCTGCTGATTCTTTATCTTTTCTTTCTTGCGTTATTCGATTTCGTATTGCGACTTCACCATGTCCCAAACCACTGAAGAAAATCAGCCCAACCCCATCCTACCTCCACCCGAGCCCCACCGTCCCCCTCCTCTTCACCCGGCTCTTCATGCGGGTAATATTTTTCAATCCTTTGGTTTCAAACTTTCTGATCAAGGCTCTAATTACAAGTTATGGAGGGGTATGTTTTTAGATGTTTGTCGTAGTTACTATGTCATCGATCACTTAACTGGAAATTCGCATCCGAAAGATGCGTTAGATCATGACTGGTTTGCTCTTGATTCAACGATAAAACGTTGGTTCTATTCTACCGTTGATATCAAACTTTTGAAAAACATGAATCTTGAAACTGCTACTGTTAGTGATATTTGGTTCACAATTGAAGATAACTTTCGAAACAATAAGCCTTCTCACTCCATGCAAGTCAATGAGCGTTATAGAAATTTTCAAAAAGGCCCGTTAACAATTTCCCAATACTGTCAAGAAATAAAGTCTATGGCTGACACCTTAGCTGACTTAGATGCCCTTGTGTCTGATCAGGATTTTATTCTTCAGCTCCTTCAAGGTCTCCCTGAGTCGTATCTTCCTCTAGTCACCATTATCACTACTATCAAACCCTTTCCCTCCTTCTCTGATGTTCGCAACTTACTCTTAACCCATGAGACTCGAGAAAATCGTTTCCATTCGTCTCTCCCTTCGCCTACACCAAACACGGCCCTATACACTCACACCCAGCCTGGTCGCAATACAAATCGTAACAATAGAAACAAAAATAAAAATCAGGGGCGTAATTTCGGACGTGGTGGTGGATCTCAGTCGCATGGCTCCTCTTCGGGCTCAATTACACATAGCCTGCGGCCTCCTGGCTCTTTTCCCACCTCCGGCGTCTCCTTACAGTATGTTCAGCACACTCCGTCAGGCCCACGTCTTCTCGGACCCTTTCAACCCCCTTCCGGGTCCCCGGCTTCATCTTTTGCAGCACAACAGTTCCCTGGTCCCGCGCCTTCCCAGTGGCATGCGCTGACTCCATCCAATCAGCACGGTCTCCTCCCGAGCCCCGGCCCTCCTGTCTACGGTAACCTTCCATCAGCCGTCCCTTCTCATCACTACGCTTGGTCACCTTCTACTGCTCCTGTTACTCCATCGCCGTCTATTCAACAGTCTGCCCAGCCTACCACGGATATCTCATCCCTCTTTCAGGCAATGACTCTTCAACAACCTGACGACGACTGGTATATGGACACCGGGGCGACATCCCACATGTCCCCCAATCCAGGTAACCTACATAATCTTGTCCCTTGTGCAATGTCTAAATCAATATTAGTTGGAAATGGTGATGCTATACCGGTCCATTCTATTGGCTCGTTTTCCCTCCCCTCAAATTCTCGTCCTTTGCATCTTAAGAATATTCTTGTCTTCTCTGGTCTTATTAAAAATCTTATCTCTGTTCGTCAACTAACTCGTGAAAATAACTGTTCTATAGAATTTGACCCCCTTGGTTTTTCTGTGAAGGATCTTAGGTCCGGCGAGTTAATTTTCCGGAGTGATAGCGAGGGCGATTTATATCCAGTCGGTCCCATCTCTTCCACCAATTCAACCTGTCAAGCTCTTCTTCATGTCTCTCCTGACGTCTGGCATCGTCGTCTCGGCCACCCTGGATCTTCCGTTTTGCGTTTTCTTTGTTCTCGAAAATTTATTTCTTGTCATAAGACTACTTTTAGTCAATTATGTCGCGCTTGTCAGCTAGGCAAGAATAAACGTTTGTCTTTTTCTAGTTCTACTTCTTCTAGTAGTTGTCTGTTTGACATTGTTCATTCGGATTTGTGGACGTCTCCCGTTTCTAGTTTAACTGGTTTTCGATATTATATTATTTTTCTTGATGATTTTTCTCATTTTCTATGGGTTTTTTCGTTACGACATAAATCTGATGTTTTTAAAAATTTTCTTAATTTTTCTTCTTATGTTAAAACTCAATCCAATCACACTATTCGTAATTTTCAATGTGATCATGGTGGAGAATTCGACAATAAACTATTTCATAATTTTTTTGATCAAAATGGTATTAACTTTCGATTCTCTTGTCCACACACGTCACCACAAAATGGAAAAGCGGAAAGAACTTTACAATCCGTGAACAATATTATTCGAACACTACTCTTTCAATCTATGCTCCCCGCTTCCTTTTGGGTCGAAGCTCTACATATGGCTACTCACCTTCTAAATATCCTTCCCACGACCACCTTATCTTTTCGTACTCCCTTTGAAATTTTATATCATGTCTTTCCCACGTATAATCACTTACGAGTGTTTGGTTGCCTATGCTATCCGAATCTCTCCTCTACTACACCTCATAAGCTTGCTCCTCGTTCCACTCCTTGCTTATTTCTAGGCTATCCTCTTCATCACAAGGGTTTTCGTTGTCTCGATCTTCACACGAATAAAATTATTATTTCTCGGCATGTGATCTTCGATGAAAACATATTCCCTTTTTCTTCCTATAATTCTCCTCCTCTTCCTTCTTCGTATGATTTTCTCCTCTCGGATGATACTCCCTCTCCTCTTATCCGTCTCGATCAATCCTCCGCTCTCCCTCCCGACCCGGCTGCCCCATCTCTCTCGCATCCTTCCGAACCCACTGCCCCAGCTTCGCAGCCTAGTGCCTCGCTCGGCCCTCCACCCGGTTTTCCTCCATCTCCTTCCGCGGCTGCCCCGTATCCTTCTCCCCCTCCTCCATCCCATCCTATGACTACTCGTTCCAAATCGGGCATAGTTAAGCCACGCTCCATTCTCAATCTATCCACCTCTCTTGCTTCCGCCATCTCTCCCCTTCCCTGTTCCCATGTTCAAGCACTTCGCGATCCTCATTGGAAGGAAGCTATGGAGACTGAGCTCTCGGCTCTCCACTCCAACGATACTTGGGATTTAGTCCCCTATCCTTCTAATGTGAATCTCGTCGGCTCCAAATGGGTTTTTCGTCACAAACTCCGTGCTGACGGCTCCCTTGAACGTTATAAAGCTCGTTTGGTCGCCCAAGGCTTCACTCAACGCCCTGGTGTTGACTATGATGACACGTTCAGTCCCGTTGTTAAACCAGCTACCATTCGTACCGTCTTAGCTATTGCTACTTCTCGCTCCTGGCCTATTCACCAATTTGATGTTAAAAACGCTTTTCTTCATGGTCATCTTACTGAAACTGTCTTCATGAAGCAACCACCTGGCTTTCTCGACTCCTCTCACCCTACCCATGTCTGTCGTCTAAAGAAAGCCCTGTATGGTCTTAAACAGGCCCCTCGCGCATGGCATCATCGGTTTGCCTCCTTTATCTCAACTCTCGGTTTTGTCCGTAGTCGTGCCGATGCTTCCCTGTTTATTCTCCGTACCGCCACACACACGGCCTTTCTTCTTTTATATGTTGATGACATCGTTCTCACTGTCTCTTCCTCATCTCTCCTATCCTCTATCACCCATCGTCTCTCCTCTGAATTCTCCATGACAGACCTCGGTCCTCTTCATTACTTCTTAGGAATTTCTGTATCTCGCTCCTCCTCTGGTCTCTTTCTAAATCAATCCAAATTTGCTCGTGATATCCTTCAACGTGCTAATATGGTTTCTTGTAATCCTGTTTCGACCCCCGTTGACACAAACTCTAAGCTCTCTGTCTCCTCCTCTAGTCCTGTGTCTGACCCTACCTTGTATCGTAGTTTAGCGGGTGCCTTACAATACCTCACCTTCACTCGTCCCGATATTACTTACGCAGTTCAGCAAATTTGCCTCTTCATGCATGATCCTCGTGAAAATCACATGAACGCATTAAAACGCATTCTCCGTTACATCCAAGGTACGATCTCTGAGGGTCTAGCTATTCGTCCTTCCTCTCTATCTCAGTTTCTCGCTTACTCTGATGCCGATTGGGCGGGCTGTCCTGACACTCGTCGCTCCACTTCGGGATTCTGTGTCTATTTAGGGGATAACCTTATTTCTTGGTCTTCTAAACGTCAACTCGTTGTCTCCCGCTCTAGTGCTGAAGCTGAATACTGCGGTGTGGCCAATGCTGTGGCCGAATCATGTTGGCTCCGCAATTTGCTTCGCAATTTGCTTCTTGAGCTTCACTGTCCTCTTTCACATGCTACTCTTGTTTTCTGTGATAACATAAGCTCCGTATATTTATCTTCCAATCCGGTACAGCATCATCGCACCAAACATTTTGAATTAGACCTTCACTTTGTACGAGAAAAGGTTGCCCTTGGTCATATTCGTGTTCTCCATGTGCCTTCTTCTCGTCAGTTTGCTGATGTCTTCACTAAAGGATTACCTTCTGCTCTATTTCTGGACTTCAAGTCCAGCCTCACGGTTCAGAAGCCTCCCGTTTCGACTGCGGAGGGGTGTTAAGCTAATTTAGTTTGTTTATGTTTATTCTATTTTTAGCATCGGTGTTTTCCTATTTTATCCTTTTGTAAGATACTATAAGTATTGGTTTTGATTGGAATAATACCCAAGGGGAATTCTATTCAACAGTTTTGCCCTTTGTTGTCGATGTTTGAGTTCAAAAACCTCTCGGGCTTGAACTAAAGTGGATCTTCCCACGCACTTGGGTCCCTATGGATAAATCATGCGTTCAAGATTACCATTGTGCCCTTGGGTATGGTGTACCCCATGAACTCAGTATCTTGCATTGCACTTCTTGGGAGCAGGAGAGGAAGAGAGGGATGCAATCGCATTGTCTCGTTTTACCACAGCTTGCAAATATGGCAATTCATTGAAATCGCCCTCCTCAACTTTTCTTGAATGGCCGATGACTTGATCGAGCTCTTCTTTAAGCTTTCTCATGGAGTTAGGATTATGTAATAGCTCAGCCATTGCCCATTGAATAGTACTGCTTGTTGTCTCAGTCCCATCGAAAAACATTTCCTGCAAAAGGAAAAAAAAAAGTTGTCATCAATACAACTCAAATTTATATTCGAGACAATATGATACTACTGGCTGCCCGGGAATATTGTGGTGTCATCAATACAACTCAAAATTTTCACATATTATTAACAATAGATATATGATTGTTAGAGTTTTGATATATGTGAATTCCACATGAATCTCAAATATTTGTGATGGTTACAATACTTGAAGTTCGAAGATCACCTAAAATATAATATGAAAATAACAGGTATAATCAGATGTTATTGATCTGATTATGCATCAACTCAATATATGCACGCCCTCAAACACTGTGGATCCTCAATCCCAATATACCGTGTCATCTTGTATTTTGTTTTGTATCATGGGGTGATTCTGCGAAGGATCCGGACCAATGGCCCCGTTCCACCATACACTTTGAATCGGGATAATTGAGATGTCTTTTACCATCATATCTCTTCTAGATCCGAAGATGCATGGTGCTGCTTGTTTGTCATGTTCATATCTAAAACTATATACTTGATGTGCATAATAAAGTAAATATTATTTTGCAATAAAGGATATGAAAAAACCTGTAATTACGTACCATGATAATAATTGTCACATTCTTTTGTGAGAGCTTCTCAATTCCCCCTTTTCCATCACCTTCAAACTCCAACAAAGCATCCAAGAAATCCCTACTTTCCTTCCCTAATTTCCTCTCCTCAATCCTTTCCTTCACAAAACCTGCAACCAAACTCAATAATATTCCCAAATGCTTCTCAGTGTTTCTCCTAATTCCCTATGGATCAAGCCATCTCAAGAAACCAAATACATCCACAATATTAGGCGTCCCATTCCACTTCATAAACTGATTCGTCGCTTCGAAGAATTGGTTTCCTTTCTCGGAATGCAAGTCCATTACATCTCTACCGAGCATGATATTGCCGATCAAGTTGTGTGTCATGAAGAAAAGATACTTATTGAGTTGAATCTCACCGAACTTCGATACATCCTCCTTGATCCACTCGATCATTTTATCGATTGATATTCGCCGAAGTGGAGCAGAAGCGTTGATTCTTTTATGGACCGTGAGCTCTGATGAACATAGTCGGCGTACTCTGCGCCAGTATTTGCCATAGTGAGCTTGGGCTAATGATCCTTTGTGGTAATCACACGCTGTTAATGAATCAAAAACTCGGCGGTCGGAGAAAGGGAGGTCGTGTTTCTTGAAAAGCTTTGCCGCAGTTGCGGCTGACTGTATTACTACGGTGTTTACAGTTCCTAGTTTCAGCCAGAGAATAGGGCCGTATTTGGATTGAAGTTTTGTGGAAATCCTGATGTAGCATTGTTCCGAGGTTGAATATATTTCCGACGAGAGGCCAGCCGGGAGGGCCGGGAGTAGGGCGGAGCTTGGAGGAGGAGTATTTGAATTTGAACATGAAAATAAGAGTTGTTAAGAAAGAGATGATAAACCAGGTTGGTGAATCTAGCAACGCCATTTTTGAGTGAGTTTGAGCTCTAAACTTATTTCTCTCTTTATGATATATATATATATATATAGGGACAATTGCAATATTAGTTCGAGAGGATATGGTCTATTGCAATTTTAATCTCGTTGTTTATAAATTTGCAAAGTTAGTTCCGCATAGGGGTGTTCACGAGCCGAGCCTGGTGATTTTTCCAGGCTCGAGCTCGAGCTCGATTATTTTCACCTGAGCTCGAGCTCGCGAGCTACATCTGTATTTTGTAGTAAATTATATTATTATATTAATAAATAAATATAATATATATAATAAAGACTATATAATATATATATATATATATTAAAATATATTTATTAAAAATATATATTAAAGGGAGCTCGCGAGCCCAAACACTTACAAACGAGCTCGAGCTCGGCTCGATCGCCGGCTCGAGCTCGAAAAATCTTGAGCCCGAGTCGAGCTTTTGTCGAGCTGGCTCACGCTCGACTCGGTGAACACCCCTAGACTTCCGCATGATGCATTTTTTTGTAAGTTTGGTCCCATTTGTTAAACAATGAAGGGAATCTCGCGCATGTAATGCACAGTCGTTAAACTTATTACTGATCATGTGCAAGTGTGAAGTGACTAAGCAAATGGTTTCCGTCCATCTTTTAATGGTTGAGAATAAAAATAAAAAATAATGCATTTTATGGGATTAATTTTGCAAGTTTATAAATAATTGTATTAAAAATGAAACATTCCTTATCCTATAGTACCAATGATGCAATTTTCCCATATAAACATATATATATATACACACACACAGACGGAGCGAGGCCCGAGGTATGTCTGGGCACCCGCCCTCCCTCAACTTTGAGGAAAAAAATTTCTACCCTACAAATTTTTTATTTTTGATATTTTGCCCCTTATAAATTTTTTATTTTTGACATTTCGCCCCCCCAAAATCTAAAATTATTAAGTGTTGTCCTGAATTTTTTTTATTCGCCCCCGTAAATTTCGAATCCTGACGCCGTCCCTGTATATACACACACGTTGCCTCCACGATGGATGAAGATGAGAGATTAGTTGAAGACGTGAAGTAGACGGAGAGAATGACCCCATAGAAAATCAATAATATGGGTAAGTGATTGAGTAATCCAAAATTTTCAGGACGCGACACGTGATATAACCCAAAATTCACAATGAAATAAAGTGATATCACATGTCCCTAACGGGTTATTCGATCCTACCAAGTTGGGGATAGCCCAAGTTGGTTCAGGACGCGATACGTGTCCCTTTAAATTATATTAATTTTTCATTTTTGTTTATTTTGTATCTTAACTATGGTTTTTGAAAATTTTACCATGGTTCAAAAAAGAAATGAAAAGTGAAAATGGTAAAAGGTAAAAAGTAGATCTGACTGTTGAATTCCACCTCGCATTTCTTTTCTTCTCATCTTCCTCTCTTCACTTCACTGCCAATTGCCATCGCCGGAAATATCGCCACTTGCCATCAATATATCTCCATCGCCAAAGACTGACATTGGCCACCACAATGACACGCACAAAGACACTCATTATCACTCTCTTCTTCCACAAGCATTGACCCTTTTCACCACCAAATCGGAGCTTAATCGCCACCCACATTTGGTCACTGTTCATCGTCTTCCATGCGAAGACGATGAACAGTGACTTTTTTTTGTTATTTAATTTTTATATATAATATATTATATAATTTTGTGTGTATACATATACATATTATATATGTCTATGTGTGTGTCTATATATGTATGTGTGATTGTGTGTGTGTTGGGGGAGGGAGGAATTGGGTCACTGTTCATCGTCTTCGCAGTGAAGACGATGACGATGAACAGTGACTTTTTTTGTAGTTCATGTAAGTCAAGTAAGGTGAAATAGGAATAATGGGGCTGCAGATTGGTTGTGGTCTAAAACTTAGTTATTAACTAAGGAAAGTAACCTTTTGTTATACTTTGTATTAAGCAGTGGAGTATACTTTGTGAGAACTAAAGGCTAAGGATAATGGATCAAGATCCACACATGTCTGAATTTGATAATTTAAATGATTTCTCAGGTTAGTATTTATTACACTTTAGTGTATGACATTTTTTTAAATATTAAAATTAACTGCTAATCGTTTGTTACTTTATAATGAAGCTTCAAATCCATCCGGCGAGCAGTTTGGACTTGGAGACTCATCATTATCTGGACATGCTAAGGTACCATCTTTATCAATAGTAGAAGAATTGGAGATTAGATTGGGAGTTGGTCAAGTCATGAAAAGTACTGAAGATACTTATTTGTTGTATTGTAAATATGCACATGCAAAAGGATTTGGTATCAAAAAGGGAGATCAACGTTATTTTACGGGTACTAAGGAAATTCAAGCAAAGGAATTTGAATGTTCTTGTCAAGGAACTAAAGATGAAAAATGTTCAAATGATAGGGTTCCGGTTTACCAAAAATTGATAACTAGGACTGGATGTAAAGCAAGACTTAGAGTTGGGCGGAAAAAGGGAAGAGAATGGAAGGTGACTAGATTTGTGTTAGAACATAATCATGAGATGATTGCAGCTGGTCAAACACACTTGTTAAGGTCATCACGCAATATCTCACATGCTCAAAAATCGACCATGGAAGCATTAGTAAATGCTAAAATACCTCTAGCTAGCGTGCTTTCTTACATGGAAGATGAAGCTCAAGGGTCAGAGCATTTGGGGTTTATTCGTAAAGATGCATATGATCATTTTTGTCATATAAAAAAATGCACAAAAATTGAGAATGGAGATGCTTCTGAATTATTACAACATTTTGTTAATAAGTCCAATGATGAACCTCTTTTTTATTGGAATATGCAAGTGGATGATGATAATAGGTTAATGAATTTTTTCTTTAGAGACCACCGGTGTAGGGTTGATTTTGAATATTTTGGTGATGTACTTTCAGTCGATACAACTTATCGAACAAATAAATACGATTTGATATGTGCTCCTTTTGTGGGCATAAATCACCACAAGAAAAATGTGATGTTTGGTTTAGCATTTATGTCAGACGAAACTGAAAGTTCTTTTGAATGGTTGTTTAGGACATTTCTTAAGTCTATGGGTGGTAAACAACCTGAAACAATCTTTACTGATCAATGCCAAGCTATGATGAATGCAATTGATACAGTGTTTCCATGTGCGCATCATAGATTGTGTCAATGGCACATCAATCAAAATGCTCCCTCACATTTAGGTAGTATGAACAATAATTCGGGATTTAAAAAATTATGGAATGAGTGTATGCACCACTGTGATTCTGAAGAAGAGTTCGAGGTGACTTGGAAAAAAATGATTGATGATTATAATCTTGATGGAAACAACTGGTTGAAAGGAATGTATAACTTGAGTCGCAGATGGTCTACAACTTTTAGTAATAACAAGTTTAGTGCTGGTCTTTTGGCTACATCTAGAAGTAAGGGAACAAATTCAATTCTGAAAAAGGCAGGTAACCGAACAATTTCTTTGTATAGTTTTGTCCTTAATTATGAAAAAGTTCAAAAGACTTGGCGTGCCAATGAAAAGATTGAGGATACTCGTTGTCGCCATGGGAAGCCCGCAACAATTTTGAAAAATAACCCATTATTGGACCATGGTGCCAATGTTTATACACTCAATATATTCAACTTGTTTCAGGTAGAATTGTTTGAGTCTTTGAACATTCAACTCAGGGAACAACCTTCACATTCTGGCCATTTTCCTAGAGTATTTGAAATGCAGTCTTATGGGCAGAACTTAAAGGTTAGGATAGTGGTATTTGATGTGCAGAAAGAGGAAATTAGATGTAGTTGCCACAAATTTGAGTCCATGGGTATATTATGCAAACATGCTTTAAGAGTTCTTAATCGTATGAATGTGCATATTATACCAGAGATGTATATAAAAAAGAGATGGACCAAAGGTATGAGGAATAGATTATCTAATGAAAGAAGTGCATGTGTGAGTAGTGGAAGTGAAAACGCAAGTGGATGTGGAAATGAATCTGAGATGGTATTTGTTAATCAAAAAATGAGATTCATTTATGATCTTATTATGCAATGCAAAGCTCATGAAGAGACGAGGAACATGTTGATAGAATCTTTCAATAGTGTTGCCGAAAAAACAATTACATGGCTTGAGAATATGAGCATAAAGGATCTTATTGCTTGCAATGATTTGATTTCTAGTGAACGTAATAACCAGTCAACAGAAGAGCCTCTACGTAATCCTCTTTCTATTAAGTCTAGAGGAATTACAAATGCTTGCATTCAACGTTATTGGGATGAGAAGAGTAAAATGAGAAAGAGAAAAGGAAAAGTTGAAACTTCAAGTAAGCTTTAAATATTTCTTTGTGCTTTATTATTATTCTTTTATTCTCCTCGTTCGTTTATGTTTCTAAGTAATTTTACAGAGGTGGTTGTCAAAGGCACCAAAAGGAAGGGGAAAAACTATCAAATTACTACACTGGAATGTCCCTCTCAAGAGGCTACAACTGCCCCAAATACACAAGAACCAGTGTATGTACAACCATCTCATTACCCTACCGGTCAACCGTTTCAAGAGACATTGGTTGAAAACCAACCGTATTGGTCTCAAATGGGTGGGAATGTACCAAGCACATTTCCATTTTTAGGTCCTAATTTCCCACAGATTTGTCTCACATGACCTTAAATTTTATTTTCTTCTTAAATTATTATGAGCTAAAAATATAAAAATATGAATTCATTATGTGTGATTTTCTAGGGACATTCTAATCTTAATTGGAACTCACAACATCTTGGATCGACCCAAATAGGTATAAGCAAATATGAGATTTAGTTTATCTTCACATAGCTATATTGTGAGAATTTTTCTTGTTTTTTGTTTACTAAAATATGTGTATTTGTTTCTAATTGAACAGACCCCATTGACGTTAACGGCTATGTATGGAAAGATTTCTTACATGAAAAAGCAAATCCGGGAGATGATGAATGATCACTAGTTCTTTGCTTTTCATTAGTGGGAATGGAATTTGCTCAGTGGTTTAGAAGTTGCAAATCCTTTCGATGATTGTAAGATGAGCATGACAACGAATGAGATTCTTGTCACTTGTAATTTCTTTCTCTTTAGATGGTTGTTTTGTTGCAAGCTTCTGTAACTCAAGGGGACAAGATGCTTATTGGTATTATAAGATTTTCCTTCTTGCAAATGGTTATCTAGTGTAAATCAATAACCAAAGAGTTCATGACTTATGATTACTAACATTTGCTCATACAAATATTGGCTCCTTGCTAAATATGAGTTCTAACACTAACAGTAGTAGAACTCTTTTTGCACTCCATTGTGATCATTGTTGCTAGCTACTTCTCGATATTAACTATTTATATTCTTATATTAACTTTTGATTTATGATTAGGACCATTAATTAAAATTTAGAACATGATATTTTCTTATCAAATTTTCATACTTGCTAATAGTACTTTATGTTTTGCTTGAAAAAAAAAACTAGACAGAATACAACTTTGAATTGAGCGTGAGCACACCTAATTTGAAGTTGTAATTTGTAAAAAAAAAACAAGTACAACTTACATGTAATCAGACTAAAACTTTGAAACAAGTACAAGTCTTTTGGAAAAAAAAAAAAGTTCAAAGACCTTAAGCTACTGATAAAAAAAAAAGATAAAAAGCATGAGCCGGAGAAGTTTCCAGTCTGGATTCCGACGGGCTTTAGTTTCGACATCTCCTCCGATCACACCATCGTCAGATATCCGTTGCTAATTCACAAAACCAACCTATTATTTTTAACTTTTGACATTGTTCATCAAAAGTATATATTATTTTTATATAATATTATATATATATAAAAAAAACAAAAATAAAAATAAAAAATCATTGTTCATCGTCTTCATTGTGAAGACGAAAAACAGTGAACCCAATATCCCCCCCAACACACACACACATAATCACACATACATATATAGACACACAAATATATATATATATATATACAAACACACACATAGACATATATAATATGTATATATATACACACAAAATTATATAATATATATAAAAATTAAATAACAATAAAAAGAAAGTCACTGTTCATCGGCTTCACTGCGAAGACGATGAACAGTGACCAAATTCCCCTCGCCCCCAACACACATAATCACACACACACACACATATAGACGAACACCTAGACATATATAATATGAATATATATATTTACACATAAAATTATTTAACTTTTTTTGTTATTTTTATATATAATTTTGTGTGTATATATATACACACAAAATCATTTAATTTTGTGAGAAGTTTTCAGTCTGGATTCCGGCGGGCTTGAGCTTCGAGTTCTCCTCCGATCACACCATCTTCGGATATCCGTTGCTAATTCACAACTATAATATTATATATATATATATATATATATAAATAGCCACTAAATTTGATAAACCCACCAAAGCACCAATCATCTCCTCCCAAACCACCGTACCTCTTTCTTCTTCCCCCCCTCCCCACCACTTTTTTTTTATATTTTCTTTCTTCATTTTACAGACCTCTTCACCTATCCCTTCTTTTCCACACTTTTTATATCATTTTCCAGTGTTGTTGCAGGCCCCTTCAACATTTGAAGAATCACCAGCGCCGAGCACCGAATAGACATCGCCGGAGGAATTTTGAATATGAGGAAAAAATCTGAAAATTACCTTTCATCTCTCTTTTCAATGTTTTATATTAAAACTATTAAAATGCTTTTATAATATCTATTTAGAGATTGAAATTTGAATTTAAACTTCAAAACTCCAAAAACTATCAAGCCCGGGAAAGAAAAAGCGGGCAAATCATTTTTTGCTGCAAAGTTTTCACTTTTCACCAACTATGGTTGAGGTTGGAGTAATTAAAAATATCAAAAAATAAAAATAGAAAAGAAAGTATGAATGAGACACGTGTCGCCCTGTGAAGTTGCTAGGATCGAACTTCCCCTATTCTAGATCAAATAAGTCTGGGTAAGGTACAATTTGATTATAGCTATGTATCAAATACCCCTTGAACATCATAATTGACATTTTATCCCCTAAAAAGTATGATATGACATTTTTACCCTTCAAAATTAAATATATTCCCACTAATACAACTTAACTAAATTTGATTTTTGTATTTTTTTTTTCTCTTTCTCTTCATGATTTGTTTTCTTTTTCCTTTTTCACTTCATTCTTAACATTTTTCATAAAATTAATTTAATGGGACTTGGTTTGTAGTTTGACCCGTTTGGAAGGATGACACTACATGAAGTTTTTAAGTGGATGGAGAGCAAAGATGCTATTTGGGTTGGCGCATCATAAGTGGCGGGATTGGGTTTAGATGTCAAGGCTCCCTATGAGCTGGTTGTGGTGGGAGGGGAGGCAGGTTCGGGTTTGGCATGGGCGAGGAGGTGTGTTGGTGGGGGTGGCCGCATAGTTGTAAATGGCGTGTCATGGCAGGCGCATGGCGCACAACACACTCCAGCACCATGACGCGCCTTTGGCAAATTTCTTTTAATCCTAACCCTAAAACAAAAACAACGAGTCACACACTAAGTATAGCAATTATATCACACACTAAGCATAGCAATTATATCAAAAGGTCGATAGGATTTTTATTCAACCCTATAGATTTAAGAATTAGAATTGCTTTGATTGGTCAGGAAAAGAATGAACAATTGTAGACCAACTTTAAGCTTCAGTTTTAGGATGTGGGCTAATAGCCCCAAACCTCTCTCTGTGTCCTTCACGTTCTCTCTTTGGCTTGCAGGCCTTACCATCCAGCCATCGCTCAACCTCTATTGCGTGTCGTGCGCTCCTCCGCTTAGCCATCGTCACAACTCACAGCCTCACATATTGTTTTCTGCATTTTCTTTCATTTTTCTCTCAGTTTTATTTGTTTTTCTATATTTATTTGTTTTGTTTTTCATTTTTAATTATTTTATCTTCTTTTCATTAAATTTTCTCTATTTATTCTTCTCTCTCTCTCTCTCTATATATATATATATATATTAATTTATAAGTATTTAAGTTTTTTTTTTTTTGGAAATCCCAGGGTAAATCTCTGCCAGTCACCCAGCAGAGCAAACCTGCCCACACGCAATAGCCCGCAAACCACGTATGGGGTTAAGCCGCCTTAGGTTATCCATAGGCGACGGGCTCGATAAGCGCAGGGGCCCCCAGGGAAAGATATAAGAGAAATACCCCCAATCCCCACACCTGGGTTTCGAACCCGGGTGGGTTCTCACGGCCGATGGCCTTGTGACCGCTAGGCCACACCCCGTTGCTTTTCATTTTTGTGTTAGCCGTCAATAATATCCATTCTATATTAATATATAGAATTTAATAAATTTTAATTTTAATTTAAGTTTTGTTAATAAATTTAATGAAATATATTAATATATAGTTCAAGTATTTACTGTGTTAAAATAAGGCGTTCACTACACCATACGCCATGGCTCCAGAGACCTTGTGCGCCGCACTACGCCATTCTGCCTTAAACACCTATGAGGCAGGGTTGTTTGGCCGGAAGGAGGTGGGTGGCGTGAGAAGACTGGGTTTGGTGGAGAGGAGTTGCAGGTTGTCCGGACCTGGGCTGGGATGGGGGTGCTCGAGGGTGGCGGGTCGACAATTTCGGGTTTCTAGAAGAAGTTGGTGCCAGGGTGGTGGTGGACGAGGAGGGTAGGAAAGAGGGGAGATTGGAAAAGAAAATGTGAAAGAAACATGGAATTGACAAAGAGCATAGACGGAAAATTGATTTATTTTGAAATTTTTAAAAGTATGAATGTTACATTAAAAATAACATGGAATTGACAAATAAGAGCGTAGATGGAAAATTGATTTATTTTGAAATTTTCGAAAGTATAAATGTTACATTTAATAGTCAAAGGGGGTATTGATACCTAATGTATAGTTTAAGGGAGCAAAGTAATTTTACCCAATAATTTTTCACATTGGGCGTGGCTTCAACTTAGTTCGAGCGATTTAAAATTGCGAGCTTCGATATATTATATTTTTAAATTATAAATAAAAATAGACGCCCATAACACAAAAGAGGAATAATACACACATGCAAATTTTATAGAGATGTAAAAACAATAAATTGTAATGTTGTTTGATTAATTAAGACTCTTTTAATAATTTTAATCATTTCCATTTGATTGTATTTAAATATTTTTTAGCCTACTAATAAAAACAATCACATCACCAAACTATTTTGAAAAATTCACATCAAGAAAATTAAATATTTTTTAGCCTATTAATAAAAACAATCACATCACCAAACTATTTTGAAAAATTCACATCAAGAAAGTAATTATTTTAGCTTGAACTCATTATATCAAACAAACCCAAAATATAATTTGGCGAGACAATTTACAATAATTATTTTTATTTTTATTTTATTAATACACTTTAAGAAGCTACTACTTTTAATTATTTTGAGATTTTGATGCTATCTTGCTCCCGCTCACATTATCGCACTGACGCCCTCGCCATTGCTCTACTATAGACTCTAAGTGAGTTTCCTTGAATTTTTTTATTTATTTTTTTGAATAAAGTGATTACATATATTATTACATCACAAATATACTATTACATCACAAATATACTGTCAATAATCAACTATCAATCATCAAGAACCAAAAACAATTAATTATCAAATAACCATTTACTACAAAAGTTGACAAACACGTAGAAATCCACACATTTGATGAGATTTGACGACTTTTTTCCAATAAAATTGTAATAATCAAACAATTATGTTGAAGTGATCACCGACAAGAAATCTACATGTTAAAAGTGATCATCCCAAGATCAAGGAAAGCAAGAAATGAAATATTACATGGAGAGAAATCGGCAAATGATGTTTAATTCTTGTTATCTTATTTCTTTCTATAAGTTGTGACACAAGCAGTTATTTTGAGCTATTTTTTCATTTAACATAATGAATTTCAAGTCCATCTAATTTGAAGTCTTTTGATATTCTTCCTCTAAATTCTTTTCAAATCCAAGTTCTTCCATTCAAACGCACCCTAAGACCCTAAGAGAAGTTTATGGGGGATTAACTAAATAAAACCTAAATAATACCTTTCAATGACTGAATGACAAATATCTTGTTCTCTCGTATTACACTCTCTCTCCATTAATAGAATAACTCTCCCAGAGAAACTTTCGTCTTCTCGTTTTTGGAGCATCACCAGGTACTACTCCTAGGGCTTAGTAGACGAGCTCGAAGTCGGGACATGTATTTCATATTCAGTTGTAAGAACCTAAAGTAGTACAAACCCAATCCACATATCTGCGTGCTATTTATTCAACTTCAGAAATTAATAACTTCCCACTTTCATAGTTCATAGATGTAAACAAATCTAGTAACACATTTGACATCACCAACATGCAAAAAGCTAAGTCAAGGTCCAAACAGTAGCAAATATACACATTCTTTAAACCACACATACAACTTAAGTACCTGATATTGAGGCTCATTCTTAGAAGATTTTGGCAATCCGAGTTCCAGCACAACCACAATTGTTCATTCATGTGGAGTTCATCACACACTAATGATCGTGATTTTATTTGAACTTGGTGCCTATAAATTCGCCGAGAATCACTCCATATGTATGGCAATACTTGGAAGCATGTTCTTTGTTACTTCACTGCAAAAAGGAATGAAAAGGAGACCAAAAGAAAAAGAGAGCAGGCTTTACAATGTCAAATTTCCAAGAAAATCAACAAGGAAGAGAAAATTAGGGAAACGAAAGCGAATAATTGCAATTTTCTACAGACTAACTCGTTGATTGGCGTTTAATGAAAATGGAAACCAACTTCTTCCAAATATACAAATCTCACATTCTAATGTTGTGTATGGGTTGAAGTGTCAGAGAACTATGGATTTCAAATCCATCGAGCTTGTATAGATTATTTCAAATCCATCAAACTATGGCACTTATTTTGAACTTGTTTTTCACTCATTATGATGTATTCAAATCCACATATCTTAAAGTCTTTAAAATCCTTACTTCGAATTCTTCCATCCAAACATAACCTCTCGTGAAGCCAAGATCACCTTTTAGCCATACATTTGTTCAAATGACTCGATCCAAGAAGTTGAACTTCTATAGGTTGAATTGAACAGAGTTCAGGCAAATACTGAGCCCATGGATCTCTATAAATTTTTCTGTCCTAAAAATTGTCGTCGAGGCAGAATAAAAACTAGGGAAAATTACCAAAAACTCCCTAACTTATTGGCCAAATACAGTCACCTCCACCGAATTTGAATAATTACTTCCACCTCCCTGAATTTAATATTCGACTTACATTTGAGGTCCTTTTTGTACGGAAATTGATGATCTCATCATCAAATTTTATAAAAATCCGATTTTGTCCTTGGGGTTGACCTTTGTGATTGTTGACTGTTTTTTCGGACCAGTATACCCTCAACATATGAGGAGCTAGATGCAATCTTTTCAATTTAGGGAGGTCATTGTAATTAGTTTAATAAAATGTTTAAAAATACTAATAACACAAATAATATTTTTTTAACACAAAAATTACAAAATAATATAGATTTTTTTGTGTATATATATATGTGTTGCATATATATATATATAATAAAAAATAATAAAAAGATTTCTACTGTTCATCTTTTTCCTTCTCCCCCAAATTTTTGAGTCTATTTTTTTACTTTGAATTCAATTTATGATATAGACTAAATTTCAGAAATGGGTCTTATACATTTCAATTTATATACATAATATATATATATATATACACACACATCCCACTGTTCATCATCTTCACAGATGTGAAGACGATGAACAGTGACTCCCAAATCCCCTTCCCTCCACATATAACACACACAAGCGTTAGTGTGTGTGTGTGTGTAAATACTGCGCGAGGCGACGCGAGGGGGTAGTAGCTCGAGGGGGTGAAGGCGCGAGGTAGTCGGAGGGGGTGGCGGCACGAGGTGGTTGGAGGGGATTTGGAGTTGTGACGTGAAGAAGAAGAAGAAGAAGATGAGCAGCAACGTGAAGAAGAAGGTGACCAAAAAAAAAATTTATTTTCCTTTTTTTTTATATATATATAATATTTATATAATTTTGTATATATAAATATAAAAGCATATGTACATTTATAAAAAAAAATATTGGCTTTTAATTTTAATTTTTGCTCAAGGGGTATAAGTGTCTTTTGCAAAATTTTAGATTTTTTCTTTTTTCTTCTATTTTTTTTGCCTATTTTACTTGAGGGCAAAATGGACATTTCATCAATTTTTTCTATCTTACATTGGACACCCTCATTTTAGGGAGGTGGAAGTAATTACTCAAATTCGGTGGAGGTGGCTGTATTTAGCCCATAAGTTAGGGAGTTTTTTGTAATTTTCCCTAACACTAAGTATATACATCCATCAAAGTAAATATCAGGATGAACATGTAATTATCACCATTGTGATCCCTCCAATGACTGAAAATAATGTGCTGGAGGAAAAGACTACTGTTTAAATGTGCAAATGTATATACCGACAAGAGGAGGAAGAGAGGGGAGGGGGGGACGGTCAGGGGAGCAAAGTGGTGTTTAGTGGTAAATCGGCCACATAATACATACACGAAAGGAAATTCTCAGTTGATAAAAGTGTGGTTAAAACAGTCCTGATTCGGATATTGTTAAGTTTCATGTATTCTAATACACCATCAGTTATAACCTAAAAACGAGATAGTTAGAAAACCAAAGTGACAAACCTGCTGCTTTACCAGATCAGTTTCTCGTGTTGATTTCTGCAAAGAAAGAAAAGCAATAAGTATCATCGCTAATCTTAGAAGCTCTCGATGTCAGAAGCAACGGAATAGTTTATGATCTGTAAGAGAAGCATTACTTGCAATACTCGAAGCTGATTTGCTTGGAAAAGTTTCAAGCAGGGCAGAAAATTGAAGAAGTTGATTATGTTTAGCCAACATGGACATGCACTATTCTAGATTAAGAAAATTAACTACACGTGCTAAATACTGAAAAATTGTAATGATCATTCACTACATCAGATTACAATTAAATAATTGTCTTTGTTAACCTGAACTTATTCATGAACTCAACAAAATTTGTTAACCATTTTCTATTGGCAGCCTAAAGGTGGAAGTGACTTTCTTTTCAAAAATTCATTTTCCTGTTATATAAAATTTCATTAGTTCAAGAAAAAAGAAGCTATAATGCTAAGCTACAGGCTTTAGAAACAAGGGTAAACGCCAAGTCGTGGAGGATATAAAATGGGGACGATATCTAATGGGATCAACAAACTAATGTAAGTATAAGTACTTTTTAGCAGTCATGACTCTAGTCCCATAATCTATGAATTTCACCATACTAATTTTCTTTCTACATCGGAAATTATTTCAATGGGGAATTACAATGATAACGCATATTTTCAATCAATTGTTGGAGATGAATATCTCCAACCTGTCCAAGACAATAATTTACTGAAATAGCAAGATGCTTTTGATTTATGCCAAACACAGTAACACGACAGGAAACAAAATGCTTCTAGATCGTCACTATAGTCCTCTATCCTATGTTGTTTCTTCTCCTGTTCAGTTTTGTCCAGGCTGCTTTCAAGACATAGATCTTTTAATGAATCCAAACAAATAGAGCTTTCCACTTTGTCCCCCCAAAAGGAGGACCACATCAATACAATCAAAGATTGCCTCATCAAACATAACATATATTATATAAACCAATAAGGTGAAGAAAGATGAGAAATTAGCTAGCTCATCGTATCAACATAAGATCATCATTGTTGCATCCAGTAACCAGAGAATCAAATGCAAAAATAAAAATAAAAATAAAACAAGCACACAACACCGAAAATGATATATATATTTAATTATCCAAATCCTCGTAAGATTGTGTTAACTCACTAGTCACTATCATCGTACTTTGTAATTTCCTCCAGTAACTGCCAACTGAAATTCAAGATAAAATAAGGACATGGCATTGAAAAAGAAATATATCCTTCATTATTCGACTTTATTGTTCGTACGATTGTGACCTTGTAATCCGACACACGGTTATCCCTCACGCATGTCACTTCTCAACTGACGAATTCAAATTGAGTGAATCAAGCCAACAGCCAAAACTCCATTCTCCCAAATTCCAGGACCACAGTTTAATTATACACTTAAAAGTACTTTTCACACAAATACTAAAACAAAAGATTCAGTACCTAATTTGACTTAAAACTTTGCAAATAGCAAATCAATCTCAGAACAATATAAAATCAAAACTTAAAATTTAGCTAGTGGTCCAAAGTCTTCAATCATTGGACACCACTACGTCACAAGATTTTGCTTTCATTTTTTTTATGAAAAAGGAGACTCTCTATCTCAGTAACAGACAATCAATGAAACTCCAAAATTCAAAATTGAAAATAAACAAATACCTAAATTATTGTCGAGAAGATTTGGCCTCACATATTGATCTTTGTAGTCGTCAGCAAGACAATTACATACAGATTCCTCTTCAAAAATCATAAAATTTCTGTTAATCCTTCACCTGTTTGATAATCAGTGTACGAAAACACAAATTTGCCTGCTTAAACTACATGAAACATTAATAGAAATGAGTAATTGATAAATTTGTAGCTAAAAATCTCGATTACGGACTAAAATTGGAACAAAAATACAATAACCTAGGTTAAGTAGGCAGGGTGAAACCAAATGAGGTGGCCTGTGCGGCGGCGAACAGAGGGTGTTGTTCGCCGCGGCGAACTTCGCGCCGCCCTAGGCGGAGGCGTATTGATGGCGTTATACGTACGGCACGTCGGCGCTATGTAGATTTTGTAACTATTTTCACCACTTCTCACTCGCCATTAGATAAATGGTTTCGCCCTTCTTTCTTTTGCGGGAAAAATATGATTAAGAAAAAATGAAAAATCTCATTTTTAATATCATAAATAGCCACTCGTACTAATTTTGGTATAAGACATTTTGAAATTTTCACTTTAGACACAAACTCTAGTTATTCGTTTGGTATAACTGTTATCTCATTTTTGGTACAACTGTTATCTCGCTTTTGGATGAAATGTGTGAAGTTATCGGTCACATGTATTTCATGTGATACTTTTTGTCAAATAGTTAACGTCAGGACCAAAAAATGTATAAATGGACAGTGTTTGTGCCAAAATTGAAATTTCAAAAATGGTTCGTACCAAAAATGTACACGTATTGACTTATAATACTCCCTCCGTCCCAAATATATTCCAGAAAATGTTTGTCCCTTGAGATTTATTGTTTAAACTATATTGTTTAAATTGATGAAGATGATAGAAAACAATAACAATAAATTAAATTAAAAGCATGACATGTTTTAGAAGGTAACGTTGGGCTATTGGGAAACAATGAAAATTTGATAATTCCTAAGAAAAGTCAAACGGGACATTCTTTTTAGGACGGAGGGAGTACTAAATATAAGATTTTTCCTTGAGAAAAATAATTGGATGAATGAGTTGGGCGTAAGCAATCTATAATCATCAGTCAACTCCTATCATATCTAATGTGGGGAAATGGTCATTGGGCCAAGTTGGAGAGCCCAAGGCTTAATGGGTCAAAACTTATCACCAACATGGGCCAAAATTCTTCTAGAAGGAAATAAATCCGACTCGGTATATCTGGATGAGCCGCCAACCTAAACCTACAGAGGAAGGTATCTATATAATGCAAGACTAGAGACAAGAATCAATTAAATTGAAGATCTTCCCAAATGAAGACTTACCAAAATTAAGCTCAAGATATGGAAATAAATCAGCATTAATGACGCCAAGATCAGAAGATTATGTCTTCTAATTATTATTATATGTAATTAAGGCTTAGTTGACTTACTATATTTTACCATGTCCATCAAAAACTTGTATATAAGCATGGCGGAAGCATAATAAAAAAGACACTCACTTTTCTCCCGTGGACGTAGGTCTAATTTTTGGACCGAACCACGTTAAATCTCTTGTTATTTACATTATTGCACTTATATTGTTGTCATATCTCACTACAATACTCATAGTATCCCTATTATTAATATAAATAGTATTGGTGTGAAACCTACAAATATCAATATCAATAATTATGATTAGCTCAGCTTTCATATATAGATATATTTACAAAGTTACTTACAGATCGTCCATTAACAATACTTTAATCCACCAGAAAAATCGAATCCACAACCTTCTCATGGGAAGTTCTTTATATGATCATTACCAACTGAACCAATATACATTGGCTCAACTTCTATATTCAGTCCAATATGAAATTATCTATTTGCTGTTTGAATTCACGGCTCCGAATTCCCACATAATTACTATGATAAATGACACTTTACCCCAAATTCCGTCATGACACAATTACCCCTAACAATAAATTAAATGCACTTTGCCCCTTATTATTTTTTTTTGGGTAAGTTTGCCTCTTCGACTTGCATCCATGGTGATACTTTGGATCCCTTTTCGGGCTAAATTTTTGTTGAAGAACTCTTTGGCGGTCGCTCCCGTGACATTTAAAACTATAGATTTCAGTCTTTGCATCATGACATACACATATGCGCTATATAGCTGGGTTCCTTAAGCATTTGTACAGGATTCAATTCTCGGCGGTGTGTATGGAAAAGACTTTGTTGGGAGAGACAAAACTCACTTCAGTGATCTCTACTCCTCGAAGGGAATAGTCTCCGGCATCCCACTGGGGGAAACCCTTGGTAAATACCAAAAAAAAAAAATTACTATAATTCTCAATCACTTTTTTCACTTTGTGTATGAATCGATATTGTTTAATTTGAAGTAAAAGTACTATCGTCTGACATGCTTTTACCATTGGCGATAATAGAAAAGTGCTAAGAATTGTCTTATGCTTTGCTTTTGGGCTGAAAATATGGGAAAGACTAGACAAGAGATGACTACTGAGGAAGAGTGTGTTTGAGAAAAGAAAAATGATCCAAAAATGCTATTGGGGCAACTATAATAGATATAAGTTAAGGTGATAAAATGCTTTTAAATTAATTATAAGGGAAATGTGCTATATAATGATTTTTATTTTAATTTTTTTTTTGGGGGGGGGTATAAATAGTAAAAGTAAAACATCTAATAATTTTCACAATGTTTAAAATTTGTAAAAGATAAGGGTACGCAAAAACGTTAACGTGGCATTGCAAAATAAGACTCAATCTACACCATTGATACCGCTTGATCCCATGGACTGGATTTAACCCAATTTTTCAGATTATATAATATTTTTTAATGGTGGTAGGGGCATTTTAGTCAACAAAACATAACAAACTCATGTAGTATCAAAATCAAATCCCTGTTATTGCGTCATAACAGATTCTGCTACCCAATTTATTTTTTCTTTCTAATTATAATTCGATCAATTCACAGAACTTATCAATTTCATTCCCAGAACGTAAAATGTTTTCATCATTCATCATCAAAGTCAATTAATCATCAGGATCGATTCATCATAATCGCCAATTCATCGTCATCGCGAATTCTGCGTTTTTTTCCTCCATTCTAAGACAGCCATTACTGATGATGATGATGATGATTTTTTCTCAAGAACAACCATGGCGGAAGAAGAAGCTGTTGTTGTTACTTAAATAATTGATTTGAATTTGGAAGCTCCTAATGAGAATGCAGGGAACACAAATACTAACTAAAAAGCCCTTGCCATCATTGATTTGTGTCCCCTGCATTTTCATATTGATTTTGAGAAAAAAAGAATAGCAAAAGGATGAACAGATTTCTATATTTGTTTGTGGGAAGAAGAATAGAGAATTAATAGATTGGATTATATTGTAAATATTGTATAATGTGTTATAACATACTGTATAATGACTTATAAGATACTGTATAATGATTTATAATATAATGTATAATGATTTATGAGATTGTAACTATATGATGTATACTCACATTATATAATTGGTTATAAGACAATGTATATTATCTTATAATATACTGTATAATGGTTTATATTGTACTGTATAATAGTTTGAAATCACTAATTGTATGTCACTAATCACACACTGTATATTACCGTTGTATTTGCTGTATGATGGTTCACAAACTACTATATAATGGTTTACAAACTACTGTATATTTACTATATAATATTATATAAGTTACTGAACAATCAATGAACACTAGAATTCGAAAAATAAGAATGAATACGATAAAAGAACACTCACAAGATGAATCGTGTGCCCAATCTACCAAGCTCCTTATTCCACCAAATTATACAGTAAACGGCAAAATAAAAACTTACCAAACTATTTATACAAATCATCCTAACAAGTTCCATACTCCGCATGGAAACTAATAAAAGACAATATTACAAATAAGGAAACAATAATTAATCAATTCTAATCAATCTGCCCCTCCACAGCGCCAAACTTCTTCTTCTTTCTTTCATACACACATGTGCCACTTGTCCCCACGTCATCATTCCCGCGCACCATGTCACCTGCACATTATATAGTGACATGTAAAACATTATACAGAATATTATAACACATTATACAGTATCATATAACTCAATATACAGTGTGTGTTTAAATATCATACAAATACAATATAATAAACCATTATACATTATATTATAAGACATTATACAGTAGTGTGGAAGGCAATATACACTACCACAAAAAAGCCCTATTACAGCGTACCTATGACAGCGGTTTTGAAAACTGCTGTAATAGGGGGTACTCGGTTCGGACCTATGACAGCGGTGGCACAGGGGCCGGGTTTTCTACAACCCGGCCCCCCCTCTCTCTCACTCTCACTCTCACTCTCACTCACTCTCTCTCTCTCTCTCTCTCTCTCTCTCTCTCTCTCTCTCTCTCTCACCACCACACCACACCACCGCCACCACCACCGTCCGCCGTCCTCGCTCTTCTCGGTTTGTCTCTCTCTCTCTCGGTTTCTCTCTCTATCTCTCGATCTACTTCTCTCTCTCGCGCCGCCGGTTGCCGCTCCGTCTGCCGTCCGCCGCCGTCGCTCCGGTATCTCTATCTCTCTCTCTCTCTTTCTCTTTCTAGATATATATATATATGCATATATATGTATATATTCTATATATATATAAAATTAACTCTATATATATATACATAGTACCCTCCGCCGCCGCCGCGGCCGCCGCGGTCCATTTAGTTTAGGTATTTTCTTTTAGATAAATATATATATATATATACACACACATAGAGTATATATAGATGTATGTATATGTGAGTGTATGCATATATGAGTGTATGTATATATATTTGTGTATGTGTGGGTGTATATATATTTGTGTATGTGTGAGTGTATTTGTGTATATATGGGTGTATGTATATATATTTGTGTATGTGTGGGTGTATGTATATTTGTGTATATGTGGGTGTATATGTATATATATTTGTGTATGTATGGGTGTATGTATATATTTGTGTATGTGTGGGTGTATGTATATATTTGTGTATGTGTGGGTGTATGTATATATATTTGTGTATATTCTTGAAATTTGCTTATTTATTAAAAAATTTAAGGGAACTAGGAATTTGAGATTAAATTGTGCTTATTTGGTGGTTTAGGGTACATTGATCCAACTGGTGATCTATATTTATACTTAGTTGCTGAAAATATGATGTTTTATTTATATTTTTATGTGATTTATGTGATCCGACTGGTGATCAATATTTGTAGTTGTTGGAAATATGATGCTTTATGTGATTCAACTGGTAATCAATATATTTTTATAAAATGGTGCTTTATTTTTAGTTTTATGTGATTTATGTGATCCAACTGGTGATCAATATTTGTAGAAATATGATGTTTTATGTGATCCAACTGGTGATCAATATTTTTATAGTAAGATCGGCATTTTGGGTTTGTTGTGGGTGAAAGATTATAATATTGGGTTTGTGTGGTTGAAATATACGAATTTTGTTGGTTGCAAGTTTGGGGGAAGATTAAGTCGAGAACTTGGTAGAAATTTTTGCGTCGGTACTCTGCCGAATTTTTTCTAGGATAACGTGAAATAAATTAAAATAAAAATAGTTTAAATAATTTGACTCAACTGATGTTAAAATTGTTTAATTTAATTAATTAAGATCGAAATTGGATTTTAGCGGATCGTAAGATCCGAATTTTGTTGGATTCAACCTACCCGGGTGAAGATTAAGTCGAGAACTTGGTAGAAATTTTTGCGTTGTTACTCTGCCGAATTTTTTCTAGAATAATGGGAAATAAATTAAAATAAAAATTATTTAATTAATTTAACTATCAACTGATGATAAGATTGTTTAATTTGATTAATTCAGAATCAAAATGGATCGAAGTTGGATTTTAACAGATCGTATGTCGGAACAGTATGAGAAAGGGGTGAAAGAGTTCATAAAGTTTGCGGTTGACCATGCACCAGATCGAACTAGGATCACTTGCCCGTGTTTACGTTGTTGTTTTGGAAAGAGAATTAGTCCATGTGAGTTGGAAGATCATTTGGTGTGTAATGGAATTGATAAAAGCTACAAACGTTGGACAAGACACGGTGAAAGCAGTGTCCCGTTGGATGATTTGGGTGGTACATCATATCCATCACAGGATTTCAACATGAATGATTATGAGCCTGATCGTTTGGAGGAGATGACAAATGTGATTGAGGAGGATTTGCGAAATTGTCCTAAAATGTTTGACAATTTGACAAGTGATTCAAAGACACCACTGTATAGTGGTAGTAAATTCACAAGATTGAAAGCAGTTCTTAACCTATACAAGTTAAAAGCCAACAATGGTGGAGTGATAAGAGTTTCACAGACTTGCTTGGTTTATTAAAAAGCATGCTACCTGAGGATAATGTGTTACCTAATCGTACTTATGAGGCTAAATGGATGTTAACCTCAATTGGCATGGGATATGAGAGGATACATGCCTGTCTCAATGATTGCGTATTATTTAGAATTGACTATGCATCATTGAAGGCCTATCCAAAATGTGGCGCCTCACGGTACAAGAATAATGGATCTGCGCCTGTCAAAACCATGTGGTATTTGCCTATAATACCACAATTTAAGCGCATGTACAGTAGTAAAGAGTTAGCCAAGGACTTGACATGGCATGCTGATAGAAGGCTTGAAGAAATGATTGAAGATGACAAGATTCGACATCCCTTAGATTCTCCTCAATGAAAAAAGATTGATGATGATTTCCCTGAATTTGGTGAAGAATCAAGAAACTTGCGCCTTGTATTGGCTACAGATGGCATGAACCCTCATGGCTTGCAAAGTAGCTCACATAGTACATGGCCGGTGATTTTGATGATCTACAACCTTGCCCCATCGCGATGCATGAAGCGAGAGCATATAATGATGCCTATACTCATTTATGGGCCGAAACAACCTAGAAATGATATAGATGTCTACTTGGCTCCTTTAATTGAGGATTTGAAGGTGTTGTGGGACACCGGTGTTCAAGTATATGACGGGTTGAGAGAAGAAAATTTTAATCTCAGAGTCATGTTATTTGGAACAATCAATGATTTTCCGGCAAGAACAAACCTCGAGGGATATGGTGTACATGGCCAATGTGGATGCCCCATATGTGTCAAGAGTACAGATCAATATCGATTGACACACTCCCAAAAATATGCATTCCAAGGGCATCGGAGATGGCTAAATCGGAACCATCGATATCGTCGGTGGAAGAAAGCTTTCAATGGGAATATAGAAGAAGGCCGAGCTCCTAAGTGCTTAACTGGTGAAGAAGTGTTTGAGAATGTAAGAGACTTGGAGGTTAAATTTGGAAAGACTTTTGCAGGTGGCCTTGCAAAAACTGGGTGGAAAAAAAGGTCAATTTTCTTTGAGTTGCCGTATTGGACGTCTTTACATGTTAGACATTTTCTCGATATAATGCATATTGAGAAAAATGTATTTGATAGCGTCATTGGTACACTTCTAAATGTGCCCGGAAAGACAAGAGATGGCGTAAAGGCACGGTTAGACTTGGTTAAAATGAAGATAAGAGAAAAATTGGCACCAACAAATAAGGGGAAACATACTTATTTGCCTCCAGCAGCTCACACTCTAGCCAGGAAAGAAAAAATTGCATTATGTGCGTTTCTTAATGGAGTGAAAGTTCCAGAAAGGTATTCTTCAAACATTAGCAGTCTTGTATCAATGAAGGGTTTGAAGCTAAAGCACTTGAAGACTCACGATTGTCATGTAATCATGGATCATTTGCTACCAATTGCTATACGGGTCATTTTGCCAAAAAAAGGTGAGAGACACGATAACTAAATTGTGTTTCTTCTTCAAAGCAATGTGAAGCAAGGTGTTTGATCCTGAGCAATTTCCTGCACTTCAAAAACAAATTGTCATCACTTTGTGTGAGCTTGAAATGTATTTTCCACCTGCTTTTTTTGATATAATGACTCATCTACCCATTCACTTGGTTAGAGAGACTCAACTATGTGGATCGGCTTTTATGAGATCTATGTATCCGGCTGAGCGTTATATGAAGGTATTGAAAGGCTACGTGAAAAATCATAGTCGACCGGAAGGTTGCATTGTTGAACGGTACATAGTTGATGAAGCCATTACATTTTGCACAGAGTATCTGACAGATTCTAATGTTGCAGAGCTTCCAAAGTCTCATGTTGTGGGAGGGGAACAGAAGGAGTCGGATTAATGGGAAAGCAATTAGTTAGTGTTCATATTACACAAAGGGATCAGGCACACCTATATGTGCTCCACAACACCAATGAGGTTGACCCATATGTTGAAGAGCATAAGAACCAACTTAGGAGATTCAATCCAATTAAAAATGAGAGTTGGATTTCAAGAGAGCATAATAAGAGTTTCATCGATTGGTTCCGAAAGCATTTTGAAGAGAAACAGAAAGAGAATCCACAGCTTTCAGTTTCAGATAAATTGACACGACTGTCGATGGGTCCGGACAGACTAGTATTTTGTTATTCAGGTTATCGTATAAATGGTCGCACATTCTATACAAAAGACCAAGATGAACGAAGTACAATGCAGAATAGTGGTGTGAGTCTTGTAGCTCAAGCAATGCATATCTCAAGTGCGAAAGATAATAATCCTATCTATGCCGATTTATCATATTACGGGGTGATTGAACGTATATGGGAGCTTGATTATAGTTGGTTTTGGGTGCCTGTATTTGGGTGTAGGTGGGTTGACAATAAACATGGTGTCGATAATAGTGAAATAGGCTTCACTCGAGTAGACCTTGAAAGGGTGGGATACAAAGATGAACCTTTCATTTTAGCGTCACAAGCTAAGCAAGTTTTTTTTGTTACCGATCCTATTGATAAGAGGTGATCCATTGTTTTATCGGCAAACAAAAATACATGTATTGATGATGATTATGAAGAAAGTGAAGATGATGGAGAAAATCCTATCTCATTAGGTGATTCACAATCAATTGATAGTGACGATGACTTGGATATAAGTCATGATGAATTGTATATGCGACAAGATCACCAAGAGGGGATATGGATTAATCCGTCAGTTCGTCGCCGTACTAAAAAAAATGGTCGTACCGATGGGAAGCAAAAGACTGCTAAGCCAACGACAAAAAGAAAACGATGAAAGGTATTTGAACTTATTTCATAATTGTATGATAGACTTATTTCAATATTTATACTTAGTTGCTAGAAAATTTATATTCTTGAGATTTGCCTATTTTTGTAGAAAATTTAAGGGAAATAGGGGTTGATTGATTTTAAGGTTAATTTGGTTTAGCTGGGGGTTAATTATGTTTAATTGAGGATTAAATTTTGTTTATTTTGTGGTTTAGGATAATTTTGTTTATTTTGTGATTTATTACTTCTATTTGAAAATTATTATTGCCAAATGAATCTGCCAAATTTATATGAATCTAACTTCTATATTTATTACTTCTATTTGAAAATTATTATTGTCAAATGAATCTGTCAAATTTATATGAATCTAACTTCTGTATTTTTTGTCTTTTGTAGGTCGATGGCTTCAAATCCTGATGGTAGTTTTCCCGAGGATGATATATATGGATCAGATAGCGGTCATGAGAAGGAGATACGGAGAGGTGTCACGGCTATGAAAAAAGTTATCAATGCCAGAAGTAAAGACATAAGGCTACCTGTCGGCTGGAATGACAGAGGTCAGCCAGTTAACCCCAACAAATCAATATTTGTTGGGTATATAGGCGTGCAGGTTCAGCAGAAGGTGTCGATTGCCATGAGTAATTGGCGAAAAGTCCCGTCACCAATAAAAAAAAACGTTTGGGATGAGATGAAGGTAATTTGGATATTATCATATTTGTAAGTGTTAATGTATTATCATATTCTCTAAATTATAATTTTATATATACTTTATTGTTTGTTTTTTGTAGTTGGCATTTGATATTGACGAAAGTCGACAAAAGTACGTACTAGCAGAAGCTGGGAGGCTAGCACGTAACTTCAGGAGCTACATAAGCAGAAAGTATGTACGAGATGATGATGGAAACGTTAATGTCAACCCACCTCCACAATATGAGATATCCCAAGCCGATTGGGCGGCATTTTTAGAGGTTCGCTTAGGTGAACCTTGGCAGGTAGCTAGTCATTTTAATTTACGGTTTCATTTGTTGGTTATTGCGTTTATATTTAGCTAATAATTTGATGATGTAATAAACAGAAAATAAGTATGGACAATCAGGAAAGAGCAAAGGACCCTGAATATCCTTACCGGAAAGGGGGTCTTGGACATGCTGTTGTGGAGCAAATGGAGGTATGTAGTTCATTTAGCAGTGAATCCTTACAATTTTTTTAATAATAATTCTATGTTAATGCATACATATATTTTTTAATGAAATATAGAGAAATAAAAGAAGGGATGCGGGATCCGATTGTACAGATGTGACACGAGCACTCGTGTGGAGGGTTGCGCGTTCCGATGCGACAAATCAAATTGATAACGAAAATGTTAGAAGAGTGGTGAATGAAATGGTGAGTTATTGGCAATTTTAGCTCTATAAAGTGTTGTATGTTTGTTTTGAAATACTATTGAAAGCACAAGGTTCACTATTTTTTTTTTTAAATATATCATTACAGGAGAGCATTTCACAAGAGGGTACTAGCCATAGTGGAAATGAGACGAGTCGAGATGACCTATTGGCTAAAGCTATTAAAAGGAAAGAGCATCCGGGTCACGTTAGGGGTGTTGGCTTTGGGGTCTCACAAAGAGACTATTTTAAGGATCCAAAGCCTGCTTTAGAAAAGGAGATGGAAAACTTGAGAAACTTGGTGAAAAACCTCTCCGAAACTATGGTTGCCATGCAACAACGAATTGATGTTTTGGAAGCCCCTAACTCGCGTCAGCCACATAAAGATGACGTGATTTCTTTGAAAGATAGCAGCCCAGAACCAGGTTATAAGATGCTTCCTGAGGTAAAAATTTGAACTTGTTTATTAATCATACAACTTGCGACTATTTCTGTAAATCATACAAAACTTTCTAATATAATGTTGTATATATATATATATGTGTGTGTGTGTGTGTAGGGTATCACTCCATGTCAATTAGCACTTTCATCACCATCATATCGTGTGGTGGCTAAAGGACAGCTATACAATCGATCGGAGACTGATAGAACACTTCACAACTGTCTATTAGCCACCAACAATGTGAAAGTGCGCATTGACACTGCAATTGAGGCAAATACACTCCTGCCCGTCCCTCTCAATGATGAAATGATCACCATTTCTAGTGGTCTGGGTACCTTTGTTGCTTGGCCAGGGAGTCTTGTCATTGTCACTGCTGCACCGGTATGTAATTAATAGTTAGTCATTAATAAATTATAACAATTTGTTTGAGGTTACTAAATATACTTTGGTGTGTAACATTCATATTTTATTTTCTTGCTTAAACAGTCCAAATCATCTGGAAACCGTAAGTCAGGGAAGTCGAAGCGGTCAGCTGTCAAAGGAAAATCTCAAGTGGTCGAGCCTGCAGGTGAAGTAGACATATGTGCAGATCTTCAACTAGATGGACTCCCTAATGACCTTGTATTTCTGGGAAAGTACACGAAGATGATGAAGATTGGTGCCCAGATCAATATATACATGGACGAAGCCATTATGAATTTTTCATTCCCAGAGTTCATTGGAAAGGAGGAGATCTGTCACCTTCTGCGTAGAAAAGAGATAGGAGCCTCTATCATTACAGCGTACATAAAGTAAATTTTTTAATTATTTTATTACATCTGAACTACGATTATTTTCGTTACTCGAAATTCATTTTTTATGCTCAATTTAGGTGTTTGTGGTTTAACTACGTGATCCCCGAAGGGAAAGAAGCAAGATTCGGGTTCCTTAGCCCACATTCCATAGCTGCTCAAACAGACCCGTCAGTTCAACAAGTGCAGTACATAGCACGTGCTATGATACATAGTGCACAACAGAATAAGTTATTTTTTGCACCTTACAACGCCGGGTTAGCTACTAAAGACTCGACTTGAATTTGTAAAACTAGCTACGCAAAACAAATTTTCAACTTTTCTTTTGAATGCTTTGTAGGGGTCATTGGTTGTTGCTTGCAATTGATCCATTTAAAGAGATTGTTTACTATCTGGATTCTGTGCATGGTGAGCCGCAATACCGAGATGATATGATGCTAAAATTCAATCAGTAAGTTTTTCATTCAATCAATGTATCCATTATATTTAATATTTTTTTAAATTGTATTTATTTCACATAATTGCTTGTTTTTAACATATTTCCTTGTTTTTTATATTTTTTTATAGAGCTGTGCACATATTTCGTGCAAACCGCCACAATCAATCCAAGAAATCCAAAAACTCGGTCTGTAAATGGTTTACTATAAAGGTTAGCGCTTTCTAGTTTCATGAGATTATATATTCGTATAGAAGTTCGTCTTCTAATACAACGTAACTTTGATTGCTTTTGTAGTGCCCCCGGCAGACCAACGAGGTGGATTGTGGCTATTTCGTTATGAGATTCATGAAAGAGATTATTAGCCACGGACAATCTATAATCCCAACAGCGGTATACATAATCCTAATATATACTTAATTCTATTACTTTTGAAATTATTAAACCTTTGGTAGGTAATTGAAACGTCATTTCACTTTGCAATTAATCTCTCTCTCTCTATATATATATATATATATCTTGCAGTACTTTGATGATTGTCAATCCTTCTATACTGATGAGCAAATTGATGAAGTACGCTGCAAAGTTGCACGTTACATTTTCTTACCAGCTCCTTAGAAATTAGGTAATGTAGTTTTTGTACATTGTGACTTGTTGTAAATTGAGATTTGATTTATTGTATTTCGGAATGTCATTAGTAATTTAATTAGTTGATTGTACATTTTGTTGGAGATTATAACATTTTATTGTTGGAGGAAATAGATGGTAATATTGAACTTTGGGGTGATGTTTGTTTATGTTGAATATGTTTTGTTGTTAGTTGAAATTTGTTGGTTAATTGGTTTATTGCATATTACTGTACAGGTACTATCATGACAGGGTAATAAATAATTAAAAAAAAAATTGTACTTATGACAGCGGTTCTTTTGAAAACCGCTGTCACAGGTCCTTTATTTTTTATTTTTTTGGTTTTTCGACAGCGGTTTCGTGAGAACCGCTGTCATAGGTGGACCCTATGATAGCGGTTTTCAGGGAACCACTGTCATAGGTTGATCTATTACAGCGGTTAAAAACCGCTGTAATAGGTCCACCCCTATAACAGCAGTACCTATGACAGCGGTTAAAACCGCTGTCATAGGTCATTTTTGTAGTAGTGATACAGTGTGTGCACACACATAATACAGTAACATTACACACACTAATTCAAAAATAAACGGCATGTTTTACACAAATATGCACATAAAATCAATAAAAACACATTATTTAACCCCAATAAACAGCGTATAGATGCAGCGAATTAACCAAAAACGTATTTTTTTTAACAACAAATCAACAAAATACATGAATTCGTTCGTTATATGATCGAAAAACAACTGAAAATGGACTGTATAATCGGTACCTGTGACTCTCGACGGGGTTTTCGACCTCATTTTCTGTTGAGAAAAAGTTCGATTGGGTGCGATTTTAGGGTTGATGGAGTGTGCGAAATCCGAATATGCAATTAGTTTTGAAAATATATGGCTTAAATACAGATTTCAATCGTGATTTACAGTTGAGTTTCGTGGGTTTAAATGTGAGAGATTTTTAGGGAGATTGTGGAGTTAATTTAGGAGGGGATTTGATGTATAATAGTGTGTATTTTACATTTCTACCCCTCTGCCAGTTACAACATGTTTCCCGCGCGTGTTCTAGTGTTTAATTTGGACTGTTTGATTTAATTGATTCAATGGTGTATGTTGGGTCTTATATCTTATCTAATATAGGGTATGTATTAGATCTTGACCCTATATATATATATATAAATTGTGGGTACACCAGAATAAAAAAATATATATATATATAAAAATTGTGGATACGCCTTTCCCAAAGGCGTGTTGTGCTACTTTCTAATTTTTATTTTTTTTGTGTGTGTATTATTTATGTTAAAAATATTAAAAACTGTATTATTTTTTAAAAAAATCCTTGCAAATTGTAATATCAATTTTCAGAATATATTTTCAATTTTTATTTTGTCTGAGCATATATGTACGTTTTTTAATTTTATTTTGGGGTCAGGATCTTCCTTCTATTGTTTAGTTCAATAAAGTTTCTAGATTTTAGTACTAAAACACGAACTAGTATAAATCAATCAATATTGCAAGTTGATTACCAAAATGTATATATATATATATTTTATAGGGTGTGGATCAAATACATCCCTATACTTTAGGTAAGATATAAAACTTAATCTAGACCATTTAAACTATTTGATCACAAGGTCCATAATTAAAGTCATTATTTCGGTTTTAATCTTTAATTTAATGATGATAGGGGCATTTTAGTCAATAGGTCTAACAAACTCATGCAAATAACAAGCAGGATCAAAATCAAATCCCTTATTATATGCAATAACAGATTTCTCTTCCCTTTTTAATTATTCCTTCCAATTCTGTGTATGAAAACCAACCACACTACAAATATGCAAATTAAACTGCTTTTTATGGTGGAGTAATTTCACTGCATCGAATGAACACTGGAGAGAGAAATTGTTGAATCTTGGTTTTTTAGAGGGAACCAAATAAATGAAGGGGTTTGTTTTTTATTTATTATTTTTATAATTTTAACAAGTGTTTTGCTAAAATAATTGGTGATTAAAAGAAGAAGATGAAAAGCAGCAGCAGTATTTACGATTATACAGTATCGTATAAACAACTATACAATATATTATAACACATTATACAGTATCTTATAACCCATTATACAGTGTGTGTTTATAATTAAACAATATACATCATCTATTACCAAATAGGCATACCAAATCTACAAAAACACATTATTGGAACACAATCAACATCAGAAGAGGTCCTGTACACATTATAAACTATCATACAGTAGCTTATAAACCATTATACAGTAAATATAATGGTGATATATAGTGTGTGATTAGTGACCTACAATTAGTGATTTCAAATCATTATACAGTATCTTATAAACAACTATACAGTATGTTATAACATATTATACAGTATCTTATAACCCATTATACAGTGTGTTTATACATCATACAGTTACAATCTTATAAACCATTATACAGACTTTATAACCCAGTATACAGTATCATATAAACTAATATACAATATCATATAACCCATTATACAGTGAATACAATAGCTAATAAACATTACACAATAGCTAATCTATACTCTTTTATAATTGAAGAGGGGTCTTTTTGGTGTAACCTATTTTTGGTCTGTCAATTTAGTATTCTTTTTAAAAAAAATTAATTAAGTTTGAATCATTCACGTAACTTCCCCACTAATTCTTCCAACTTCTCCATTACTCATGTAAGTCTTTTTCATGAACTATGGCAGTATGATGTCAGCAGTTTCTTTCTCATATGCATGCTGTTTCGTTTTTATTTTTTATTTTTTCGTGAAAAAGATGTTATCTTTAATCTTTAATCAAGCAAAAAATTTTGTATTAAATTTTCGTTGCACACACATCGAGTGTGCACCAATGGCTAGTTAATACATTATACAATAGCTAATAAACAAATATACAATAAATACAATGGTGATATACAATGTGTGATTATTAGTGACATACAATTAGTGATTTCAAACCATTATACAGTATCTTATAAACCACTATACAGTATATTATAACACAATATACAGTATCTTATAACTAATTATACAATGTGTGTATACATCATACAGTTACAATCTTATAAATCATTATACAGTATCTTATAACCCATTATACAGTGTCATATAACTCATTATACAGTGTGTGTTTATACATCATACAGTTACAATACACCAACTAATTTAACAATATACATCATCTATTACACAAATATGCATACCAAATCAACAAAAACACTTTTTGTTGATTAATATAATTTGATTTTGTGATCAGAGCATCATATTCAACCCTTCACGACTTTGGGTACATTAATATATTTATTGTGTTGTCTCCTGCTTAAACTACTATTAATTCCAATGAATACATATATGTATGTGTATGTATATATATATAGTCAAAGAAGTAACATCATTTTGTACTACATTTGGGCACTTCTTCTTCATTTTGTTACGCAAAGAGATATCAGTGTTTTATTCTTCTGAACAACTGATAGAAACCCATTCTTTGTTATTGATTGATACAGTGTGTGATTATATTAATACAAAATTGTATACACAGAACGTAAAAATTTGATTAAGTTAATTTTGGCAACAAATTGAGAGATTGTAGGAGAGATTTTGTGCGTTTCAATTTGAGAGATTTTAGGGAGATTCTGTGCCCTTTTTTTTGGTATGCAGATGCTGTATAATGACGTCATTTGACTATTATACCCTTAATCCAATTGGAATCAATTTTTCCACCTGTTTTTTGCTTCTTTTTTGGACTGTTGGATTTAATGGATCAAATGGTGTAGATTGAGTCTTATATCTTATCTAATATAGGGTGTGTATTAGATCTTGACCCATATATATATATATATATATATATTGCATCCATCTTTCTGATTTCTGTAGGTTTTTGATGAGTCACTAGGTACAACATATTTCTTAAGGTGGGGGTATAAGATCAAGAGAGTATTAGATTTGCTTTTATTTTATATTTATAAAAAAGATTAAGTAGGTAAACAAGACAAGACCAAGTAATAGGATAACATATCCTTTTCAATAAATTATATATGATAAAAAAATTACTCTATAGTTTTGTTACAATATAGGACGTCGCAATAATATAGCTACGCGTTTTCTTAAAAGGAAAATTAACGATAATAATTAATAGTCAATTGTGTTTGATAATATTTTCAAATGTATTATTGTTATTTTTCCCTAATTAATAGTTGTTAATTAAGATCAAATAAAAACGATAGAAGAAAGTGTTATAGATAGAAATCATAGAATGGACTATATAAAAGACATGGTTTATGTGGTCCGGTGTAATGATCGTGTTCAGCATAATAGTTTGGTGTCATGCAATATTTAGATGAATAATAGAAGGAAAAATGATTCTTCGAATTATTTTTCAAAGTTGGTTAATAAAAATAATTAGGAAAATATCCAAAAACGAATTTCTATTTTCTGAAAAAATATATGGTTTTGTTTAGGGTTTTCGAAGTATATATATAGTAAAGTTGGTTAAAAAATATCCAACTTCTGCTTACTGAGATTGCGGCTATTATTCATCAAATATCCTACTTCACTCTCACAGTAAAATAAATAAATTTGATGTAAAAGTAAGACAATCGAGAAGATCTCAATCTGTCGCAGGATCTATAATATTCTTTTTAATTGAGACTGAGGCCAAGAAAAAAAATACTATTAGTGCGTGTATTTATGTGTCATTGACCGATTCCGGCATGAAAATTTAGCCCTCACAAACAAATTTTTAATTATTAAACAGAAGAAATGAATAATTAATTTGTCAACTTTATTTTCAATAGAGACAAATAATATATATGGTTAGATTAGAGAAAACCCCGTAGGGAACTTGTATTATTGAGTAACATATTTATAGAGTTACAAGAGAGAATACAAGAAAACCCTAAACTATAAAGAATGTAAAAGATAAATAAGGTAATAAGAATACTAGTCTAATTAGGGAATCAATAATAATACTAATCTAATTAGGAGAGCAATAATAATATCTAACATATATATTGATCCGGGTCAATATCACATGGATCATATCAGGTGGCTGGGGACGAGCACAGACTCCAGCTCTTGGTTTCAATATCAATTGTCCTGAAATTACAAACTCGTTAGATTTGGTGGAATGAATATCACCTAAAACCATTTGACGCTCATACAAGCCAGTAAATATTCATGAGGTTGGACAAACACAAAATAAAGACAAGGACACTGAAACGCTTAATTAATAATCAAATGATGTAGTATCTATAAGTTCCAGGGCAATTGTACGGGTTATACCTGGGCCTAACATGGGGCACGATATATGAGCTTTACATGTACAACATCAACAATTAGATGGTTCAGTCGAGTTCGAAATGGATACATGGCTGATTGAGGTTGGAACGGGGCTAGGGGCGCAACCCCCCCACCCACCCACCCCAAAAAAAAAAAACCTTCCACAAGAAAATCTGAAAATATCAAAATTTGCTCTGTTTTTGTTATATTCGCCCCCGTAACTTCAAATCCTGGCTCCAGCCTGGGTTGAGGGTCGGCTCAATGTCGTGTCGGGCCCAATAGAAACCACGTGGGCCTTAGTCTATGGCAGTGATGATAAAGTAGTGCTGGAGGCATATTAGAAAAGAAGGGTATGATATGAATAAATAGATTGGATCACCAATAATGTAACATATATTAATTAGTATTTGTTATATAATCATATTAATTATATATCACGAATATTAGAAACAAAACAAAAAGGGTGCTACATAAAATAATGGATTTGGTATGAGGACGAAGATGAGATGCTTGTCTGTGATTTCATAATGTTTTTTCTTCTAAAATCTACCTGGGAATAATCGCTATATATATGCACTATATATACTCCCATTGGCTAACAGAGAATATATATTATGTTCGTAAAGAAGTAAAGAAACCCTAACAGCCTTCAATATCCTTAGATTTGCGAAAGAAGAAAGCCCATCCACACGTGAAGGTGAGTTTAGTTACTATAATTAGTTAATCAATTTAGAATTTATTTTGATGAATTTAGAATAACAATTGCAAGTTTGTAATAAAAATTCATTTAGATTGTCTGGTCGAATTGTGCCATGTTAAGAATGTGGTGTTGTCTTTAGCTTGCCTATTAAATTAAATCTTGAAGTGATTTCACACCTCATAAATTGAATTTTAGTGTTTAACTAACTCAACTACCCAAGTGATCATATATGCTGCCTTATGATATTTTAGGAAGTATTTGGTCTACGGAGAAGAATTTTTGGGTAGGTGGCAGAAATACTAAAGGCGGAACTCGATTTGAATCGGCTCGTGAGTTTCGCGAGCTAGATTAATAAGAGCTCGCTTCTCCTTGAGTCTGAGCTAACTCATTTTTTTTTCTTTGTGCGCTCGTCCACACTTCACGTGCTTATTATTATTTTAGTTATTTTGTATTTAATAATATATGTTTATATGGTTTTTTTTGCTAAGATATATATTCAATAATGAAATATAATTTTTATTAGAGGAGGTCAAAAACTCAGAGCTCCCGTGCTCTAGATCAATTTTCCCCCCTCTATTACTTTCGAGTTTGAATTTAAACTTTAGCCTCCAACGTCGAACCTTCATCTAGCTTCGCTCTATTCTACGGACATGTAACGCAATATTAGAAAGGTACTCTAAAGTCTAAACCATTATTTCAAATTGTATTTGCATTATATATGTATACAATCAATGTTAATTTTGTATTTATTTAAAATATTTATCTATTTAATGAACATAAGTTAAATTAAATACAAAATGAAACACTATTATGCAACAAAAATGCGAGTGACCGTCGATAAGTGTAACAAAACTGGTTAGTACTAATTTGTTATAATTAGGTAATTAAACGTATTCTTTTCCTATAAATCTTATTACAAATTAATCCATGCCCTAGTTTAATCACAATTTTATGTTTTTGGTCGATGCAGGTATATATATATATACTCTGAAAAATCGAACAACAAAATTCAAAAAATACTAGTGCATGAAATATATATAATGGACTACGAAATTGCTGGAATAGTTCTGTCCCTGCTATTGTGGGCAGCATGGGCAGTCGTGACCGAGCGAAGACACCACCGTATGGAAAAGCTAGGGCGCCTGCCACCAGGCCCGTCGCCGTGGCCGGTGGTGGGAAACATCCCCCACCTCACCGGCAGCGCGTGCGCCCCACATCAATCGTTCGCCGAATTGGCCAACAAGCACGGCCCCGTCATGACACTCCACCTAGGCTCCATGACCACCGTGGTGATCTCCTCCAACACGGCGGCGCGTGCCATGTTCAAGACCCACGACGCCGTTTTCGCGGGAAGAAAGATATACGAATCCATGAAAGGCGATGTCAGCAACGAGGGGTCACTCATCACAGCCCAGTACGGCCCCCACTGGCGCATGCTCCGCCGCCTCTGCACCGCCGAGTTCTTCGCCGCCTCCCCCCTCGACGCCATGCGCGGCGTCCGGGCCAAGTGCGTCGACCAAATGATGCAGTTCGTAAACGACGCGGTTTCGGGGCCGGCGGCGGCTCCGGTGGATGTGGGGAGGTTTTTCTTCTTGATGGCGTTTAATATTATCGGGAACCTAATATTTTCAAAAGATTTATTGGATTCGAAATCCGAAAGCGGGGCGAAATTCTTCTACCACGCAGGAAAGGCGACGGAGTTCGCCGGAAAGCCTAATGTTGCGGACTTTTTGCCGGTGCTGAGATGGGCTGACCCGCAGGGGATACGGCGGAGGACTCAGTTTCATGTGAAACGAGGGTTTGAAGTCGCCGGAGAGTTTTTGAAAGAGAGAATGGTAGAGATGAAGAATGGCAACGTGGAGAAGAAGAAGAAAGATTACTTGGATGTGTTGTTGGAATATAGGGGTGATGGTGCGGAGGGCCCTTCAATTTTCTCGTCAACAATTATCAATGTCATCATCTTTGTAAGTATTTCTTTTTTCTAAAAAGATATCATTTCAAATTTTGTTAAATTTGAGTGTAATTCGACTTTTCTTTAACTTAGATTAGAAAATAAAAAACTTTTTTTTTAACAAATCAAATTGTAATTGTAATTAATTACTCGTTATGTGAACTACATTTGAGTTTGACAGATCAAGTTTTGATTAAAAGTTTCTCACGTTTTCTTTGATTCCCTTAATTTTTTTCTCCTTTTTCATTAAGTTCTTGCATAGACTGAGTTTGACCATAATCATAATTTAACATTTCTTTGCGAATTAATATCTTGAAAAAATCTTATTGTTGTTGGATCATCCACTCTTAGGGTGCTTTTGGTCCCGCTGTTGAAAAGCTAAAATCTGTACTGTGGAGTCCGAACGCTATTTTTGATGATTGTATGACCCCTTTTCCTATAATTTATTTTGAACGTTTTTGTGTTACAAAACCACGTTTTAGAAAAACTGAAAATCCTAACTTTTATCATAATCAATTATGCAAGAAATCAATTATTTCATAATTAATTTTGCAAAAGTTGGGTCAAACTCATCTTTAATTTGATAAGATATATAGCAATTTATAGTAGTAAAATTCTAATTAGTTAAATATGAGACTACAAAAATTTGGCATTTAATACAACGGAGTGTATTACGACTTTTATTTAGAAAGATACAGTAGAAAAATCAGCTAGAAAATCATTTGATATAAGCGAAATATTTTCTTAACGTTTTCCTCACTAAAATATTGTCGTAAACAAAGGTAAATGCCAAAGTGTATAAAAGAATTTTCGTGTGAACACTTATAATTTTGGTTGAAAACAATATTTATAAGTTAGAAAAGGTTATTATACTTCAATTATAGGTCATCCCAACTAGAAAAGTTTAGCAGAGTCTCGATCGAATTAAAATATAATTTAATGTGTTACTTTTTCATATAAAGTATACTTGTGTTCGATTAAGTCACACCCGAGTTAGAGTTTTCACAAATTAATATATATTCTTTCGTTTTCTTTTATTTTCGAGTTTTCCAGGAAATGTTCACGGCGGGGACAGATACCACCACCAGCACACTAGAGTGGGCGATGGGGGAACTCCTCCACAACCCCCATACCCTCCGAAAAGTCCAGGCGGAGCTTCGAACCCTAATCGAACCCGGAACAAAACTCGAAGAAGAAAACTTGGATCACCTCCCATATCTCAAAGCAGTCATCAAAGAAACCCTAAGATTACACCCACCCCTCCCATTCTTAGTCCCCCACATGGCCATGGATTCATGCACATTTCTAGGGTTTCATATTCCCAAAGAAACTCAAGTACTTGTAAATGTTTGGGCAATCGGGCGGGACCCGAAGACCTGGAAAGACCCGTTGGAGTTCAAACCCGAGAGGTTCCTGGATCCAAACATGGCGGATTACAAAGGGCACCATTTTGAGTTCATACCTTTCGGGTCGGGTCGTCGGATGTGCCCGGCTGTGCCGCTAGCGTCTCGGATATTGCCATTGGCTTTAGGCTCAGTGCTTCACTCTTTTGATTGGGTTTTACCCGATGGGTTAAAACCAGCGGGTATGGATATGACCGAGAGAATGGGGATTACACTGAGAAAAGCTGTTCCATTGAAGGCTATCCCCATTCCATATATGTATAAGCCGGAAAGATGATAATTTGTGAAGTAAAATGTGTGGTGAAATAAAATTCAATGTAAATAACCCAAGAAAAGTGTATCTATATATATCGAGGATCTTGTGTGTTTCGAAAAGTGTCGCATGTGTTCTAATGCATATTAGAATCTCATTTCAATTCATGTTTCATATCGTATTTTATTTTGCGGATATAAATTTATTTATTTTTTTGCTAATTTTTACGGATGTAAATATAGCATCCACTACCAAATGCTTCGTTATTGTACTTACGTTTTAGGAGGTGAACAAAAGCATGTAGATGTTTTGCAGACGTTGTGGTTAATTTACTGATTATCATTAAATCGGGTCTCGTTCTTTTCTTTTTCTAGTCATTCGAGAGTGTTATTGGTTACTCCTGTGTAATTTGGTTATCTCGAATGAGAATTTTGGTCTTGTGACGTTGGTTTTCTATTTGAGTTGAATCATTGAGATATATTGTTCATTTGGTGCTTCAGTTATTGTTATTTATTTTGTTAGAGTAAGTATTTTCATTATATTGTTGACTATATTGTTAGCTATTTTTGGCTAAAATGAAACCGCCGGTTTTTGCAAAAAAATATTATTTCAATTTATTTGGTTATGCACAATAATTAAATACAATAGTTACCTGTAATGTGGATTGACATTCACTTTTTTCTCTCCAAATTCCAAAGTATTCCATGCCCTAATGCCAAGACTGATTCCTCGATATGTAGTCCGGCCCAAATCGAAGAATTTCTCCAAATAAAATATTTTCACAATATTTTATTTAAGCAATCAGTGTCTCTTCCATTCAAAATATCTTATACTCCCGAGTCCCAACGCTCGGAAGTTGGAGAACTAAATGAACCTTTGGGCTTGGTAAGAGAGAGATTGGGCCAAAAATACAGCATAATGCGCGCACGCACACACACATGTATATATATATATATATATATGGGCTGGACCGGGTCCATTTGGATCTGGCCTACGGGTCGTGCTAATTTTGGTCTGGGGACACTAGGGATACTAATTTCCAAGCCCATATACACAATAACTTGGACAGGTCCCGGGCTGGGTTGTCAACTTGTGGGCTGACCCGATTGAATTACTTCTAGCCCAACTGTAAGTAGAAGAGATCTAGATTAAATATGAATGTAATAATTTAGCTAAAAACAAAAATGAATCTAATCCGGGCTTTCAGCCATAGCCCAAACAATGCAATTAACAAAAAAAAAAACACTCACTTCCCTTGGGTCATACTTAGTTGCTTTCGAAAGTTGGACTCTCAGGATGATCTCCACCATCACATATATATATATGTGATGGTAGACCCCTCGCTTATATATTTATACATGTGGGATGGAGATCATCCGGGAGTCCAACTCCCGAGAACCACTAAGTATTACTCTTTTCCTTTATATTTTAGAAAGTAACGGTTGAAAATGAAATGAAAACACATTCAAATAGAGCTTGAGTTTTTTAGTTTTCTTGTTAAAATGGTAGGCATATTTGGTTGCGTTTCTGAAAAATGACTGGAATTGATAATTTGATGATATGTGAATTAATTAAGTTAGTTAAAAGTAATAATAATTTGAATAGTATAGATAAAATAATAGAAAATAATATATTCATTAAATATATTTATAACTAAAAATGATAGAAATTAACCTCAAGAAAAACATTAAAAATATTCAAATTGGGCCAATAAAATATGCACAAGCTTGTGAAGGACTGAACGGTAATACTATATATTTTATACCACGATTGTTGTTGAAAATACGGACTTTTAGAAGAAGAAAAAAAACTCTCTCTCCCTCAAAAATCCTAGTCGTACGTCTTTTTCTACTCATCTTCTCCGTCGACGATGGTTTGGCGATTCAGTCGCACCCGTCATCACTGTTGCCACACTATCATCGGCGGGCTAAGTCGGAGCACCCTCATTCAAGTTTTGCATCCCAACTTGTAATATGACAAGACGAAAATGGATCTAACGAGACAAAGATGGATATGACGAGATAAAGACGGACGATACTTTAGATTTTATATAGTTTCTTAGTTTAATATTTTATTTTCTCTCTTGAATGTGAGTTTCGTCTCTCTTGAATAAGAGTGCGGGCTTTTGTACAAGAGTGTTCTTGTGCCCGTTTGTTAATTCTTAAAATTTGTTATCATGAATTTTTTTTATTTGGTGTTTCAATTGTTTTTTTACTACATCGTAAAAAACAATCTAAGTTGTATTGTTCTTGATATTGTAAACTCATATTAAATTAAATAATATGATAGGTTTTATTAAAAAAAAACGGAAGATGTGAGAGAAAGAAAAATGTGGACATGAATTAATAAAGTGAAAAGAAGTTATTAAAGAATACGAAAGTAGAAACCTACTTGTTATCGTGTATGATGAAATAATCCACTTTTCTCTATCTCTCTAGACCCTAGCCTTCATGTTTCTTCTATTTTCCTCCGCCGGCGACGGCTTGGTGAAGCAGCCATCCACTTCACCACTATTACCACCACCATCGTCGGCGGGCTGGGTTGGGTTAGAGCACCCTTCTTCAAGTTGTACATCACATCTTCAAATCTGACGAAACATATATGGATCTAACGAGACAGAGACAGATTTGACTTGATGAAAACGGGTGATACATAAGTTTTTATTTATCGTTTTAGATTTTTGTTTAGTATTTATTTTCTCTTTCGTATGAGAGTTTGTTTTCTCTCTCGAATGAGAGTTTCATTTCTCCTTGAATAGAAGTTGCACAAGAATTTTCTTGTGTTCGTTTGTGAGTTCTTAAGATCTGTTATCTTCAAAAAACTTGATAGTTGGTATTTCAGATGTTCTTACCACATCGTTTGAGTCAATATGAAGTGTATTGTTCCAAACGTTGTAAATATTTAATTGAATGATATATAAGACCAATTTTTCTTAAAAAAAGAATACGAAAATAGAAAATGAGAAATAAGAGTATTTTCAATTAAAATTACTGTATTTTTATTTTTGAATAATAATGAATATAAAAATATGGCTCTGAAAACGCAAATAAATAGAACGTAAATATCCCAACATGCTAGATTTTATCAAAACCTATTGTATCAATTCTTGGTGACAGATTGTGGGGTTTTTGAACGTCAATCCCGCCTTCAATTCTCGTTGTTAATTAAGTGATTGGAAATAAATTAGTATACAAAGCTGTAATCCATTTCTTCACTTTTTTGCCGACAACCTTGCCAAACCAACCAAGCCAATGAAGCCATTAATTGACTCAACAAACTAATTTGCAATAATTTGATTGAATATTCCAAATTAGTTAAAGTAAAAGTGAATTATATAAATGTTGATCATATAATTGTACTTAATACTTTAGTGAGAGTGATTAATTATATATAAATGTAATTAAATTTGTCGTGCAATTGGTTGACATTAACAATATCGGATTTAAGAGCATAAATAACGAGATCTCACATTATTTGATCTTATAGTGGAGTCATATTGACATGTATCCAAACAACCTTCTTTGTTTCATATTATTTAATTGATCGGTTACATGATTCATGAATATCAAATAACGATAAACTGTAACCCACTAAAAATTATTACAACCAGTTAATCACTATTAAGAATTTTTTATTTGTTTGAACTGATATATGTTAAACTAGGGAAACTTTTAGCTCGCATCAGATTTGGTCACACCCAAGTCTATTTCATAAGATGGGTGAATAACACTTATTATATGACTAATCACTTATTTTATCAAATACATTTGAGATCCGCGAATCTAGAGCGGCTAGAAAGCTTTTGCAAGATTTGACGTTGTGAATTGTTCAGTTAACAAGAAAAGAAGAGAAAAATAAAATTGCTTCCAAAGGTTGTCGGAGTGTGCATTCAAGGAAAGAATATGTTAATTGGTACGATTGATTGAAATTGCATGTAAATCTGTACCCCGAGTGTGATATTTCTAGGGCTTGGCAACATTACTTTGCTTCTTTATCACTTAAAGTGAAAGGGTAACATTACTTTTTCGCAGCTGGAGGAAAAAGATAAAAGAAGAAGAATGAAAAATTATGTGTCAAATTATCTCTAACAGAGTCTATTCAATTATAAAAATTGATATAGTAAAGGTTGTGTGACAAGATCCATCGACACCACTATGATTTAATGTTGAAAAATTGACTAATTTTATAACAGCAATTCAGTATAAAAGGATCATGAAGTTTAGTTCTACTGGCGAAACTAAAACCTAAAGATATTAAAGATTTTGAGTTTGACTCCTACCAAAAACATGTGTGATTTTTTCTATGTTCATACACTACAAGAAAATTGAGTATTGGTAATGAAAATATATGTCATGGCTTATAACCGTGGTCTATAACAGTCTAACCTCATGGCTAGATTGGCCGTGGTAGATGTTTCCTATAGCAACACTAAAGTTAGCCATGGTAAAAAAAAAATGCTAACTATTTTAAGCACTAACTAGCCATGGTGGAAGAAATGTTAACCTATCACTTTTTTACCAGGGCTAAAAGTCATGGTTTTTACAATGAACAAAACATTGATTATGGCTATAAGCCATGGTAAATGTTTTGGCCATGCTTGCAAATACCACGGCCAAAGCAGTAGCAAAGCCGTGGTCAATTGATTTTAACTATGGCAAAGAGATTTTTCACCATAGCATATTGACATGAGCAATAATCATTTTTTTTTGTAGTGATAGTAGTTGTCAGATCATTATAATAGATCTTAATTAGTTGATTGTAATTTATCAATTTGATATAATCATGACATGTATCAGTAACCAATTCATTAAAGAAAAAATCACCATAAAATGGCCTGAAAGAATAGGTCAATAGAGGTAACTGTGACTATTTTTCATTGAATTGAACCTTATTTTTACAATTTCAATTCAATTTTTTTTTTTTTTTTGGAAATTTCAGAGTAAATCTCTGTCGGTCACCCAACAGAGCAAACCTATCCATACGCAATAGCCCGCAAACCACGTATGGAGGTAAGCCGCCCTAGGTAACCCATAGGCGACAGGCTCGATAAGCGCAGGGGCCCCCAGGGCAGGACGGAGGAGTAAACTCCCCAGACCAAGCATCACCTGAGTTTTGAAACCATCCCCTAGGGCAGGGTAGGGGAGAAAACTCCCCTTACCAAGCATCACCTGAGGTTTGAACCTGGATGGATTCTCACGGCCAAAGGCCGAGTAACATTTTTTTGTTACATAATGTGTAATCACAATTTGAAATGAAGAGGGTATATAAATATATCTAGTTACGCACGCTGGTCATGTAATATGTGTACATGACAATTTGAATAGAAGATGGAATATTGGATGTCATTAGCTTGTGGGAAATTCCTTTCCATTTGGTCATTTCTCAACTAAACATAAAAACATTCTTTATAATCGGTTATTCTTTTTGAAATGAGCATAAATCGTGTAATAATTGTTAGTCATTGATTAATCATACACAAATTATGTTTAGAATTTTCCTTGGCTTGTGTTACACAGAATTTAATGTGCTTAATTTGATTCAGAAATTTACAAAAACAACCCCAACGAGCATATAAGCAAAAAATGGAACAAGTGCATATATATAATATACCCGAGGATGGTGGTCGAGTGATTCTAAACTTATTCTCAATTGGTTTGATAAAATCCAACTTCACGTAATTGAATTCTTACCATGAAATTTGTTACAAATATTTGTGTTCTTCGACCTTCTTTGTCCACTTCTTTAGACTATACTCGATTTCTAAAGTTTTAAAGTGAGCTCAAACATTTGTGTAGAACCGGCCATCAATTTTGTAACTATCACAAAAATAAAATAAAATTAGCAGTATAATTTATAATCATTATCACACTCAATTTTCAAATTACCTCAAGTGTACCCAATCAGGGACGGAGTGGGACTGATGATGGCATCTGCCTCTCAACTTTGAGAAAAAAGATTTGCCCAACAAATTTTTGATATTCAGAATTTGATCCCCCCAAAAGTACAAGGTTTTGACTCCCTTCCTGATAGCAATTTCATGAAAATTTCAAGCTTGGAATGGGTGGTTGGATCAAAGTCAATTGGAATTTATTTATCTTATAATTAATTACATATCAAGTGTAAGTCAATGTCTTATGAATTATATATGGATACGTTCAACTCGGGTCTTTACTAAAGAATTTAATGTCTAATTAAACCCCCCGTCCCACCAGTGATACTTGGTCATTCCCGGGACTTTGACTCCAGCGAGATCTATACCCTTGATGTGGATATATATATAGAGGCTCATGTGAATAATACATGGGGAAGTATGCAGATCATCCCCAGAACTCAGTCTCGGGATAGGCTAAGAATCCCCACCCCCACCCCACCCCACCCCACCCCAGGGGAGTTTACCAATTAGCGCCATGGAAAAAGCTGTGATTACCCTTTTATCCATCATTTCATCTTCCTTTTTTCTTTGTAACCACTTTATTGCCTCTGATTCCTATTCCATTTGGACAGAGTGGAGAACAGCAATCATTCACACAACCAACCCCTCTTCATGCTCATCTTCACTCATGCCACCTTTAATCATTTCCCCTTTTATCATTTCTCCATAAAGTGTTCAATTTGAATTCTAGAGACAATAAGGAAAACTCCTGCATCTATGAAATACGAACTTGAGTTAGTAGAGCATTTTGGTCACTGAATATTTTAGTCCGTTCCCAACTTGGTTGAATTTACTTGTAATTTATAATATGGGTGAATTATACTTGTTGTATAATTAATTTTTTATTTTGTAAAATACATTTAAGTTCGACTAAATTAAGAACAGATTAGAATTTCACATGCTGTGATTGTAGCTCTAAACTTCAATTCTAATTGGATTGACATGTCATATTTATTATATAATTTGAATATCAATAAAATTCCTTAGTGCGACCTTAAAAAAATACAATTTTTGACTCGATCATGTAAATTTTATCTTTTATCTATTGAAGTTTATCTTCAACATTCTCTTCTATTGTGTGAATTGCTCCTAACTGCTACTACTAATCAGGGGGGAAATCATGATGAAAATTAAAACTTATTTTAAGATGCTCCAAAATTTATATGAGTAAGTTTGAAAATATTACCAAACACAATTACACAAATGACAAACCCCTTTGACATTTTGCATGAGAAATCCAAAAAAATTTCTAGTCTTATTTTTGTCTCTTCTCATTTTTCTCAAATTCCAATAGTTGTTTCAGATATTTCACCTCGTATTTTAATATTTATATAAATGTTATATATATAAGTAAAATATTCACAACAATAACTTATGAATAAAATACGAAATGAAATATCACGTTAAATAATCGTTTTTTCCCAATCTTCCTTTCATTTGTTTTCTATGCACACTTTTAAAACTCAAATAATAAACCCTTAACCTTTCTTTATTCCCATGCACTTCCCGCTCCATGCTCTAACAAATGGACCTCCACTTCTCCATTCTGCTCCTCTTCCTCCTCCTCCCCTCCACCACCATCACCTCCGCCACCGCCGATGACACCGCCGCCCTCTCCCTCTTCCGCTCCCAAACCGACCTCCACGGCACACTCCTCTCAAATTGGACCACCCCCACCGCCACCTCCACCGCATGCACATCCAATTGGTTAGGCATAAAATGCACCAACAACCGCGTCACCTCCATCTCCCTCCCCTCCCTCAATCTCCGCGGCCCCATCGCCGCCCTCTCCACCCTAGACCAACTCCGCCTCCTCGACCTCCGCATTAACCGCCTCAACGGCAGCCTCACCCCCATCACACAATGCCTCAACCTCAAACTCATCTACCTCTCCGGCAACGACTTCTCCGGCGAAATACCACCGGAATTCTCCTCCCTCCACCGCCTCCTCCGCCTCGACCTCTCGAATAACAACCTCCGCGGCCCCATTCCATCCCAACTCTCCAATCTCACCCGTTTGATCACTCTTCACCTCCAAAACAATGAAATCTCCGGACCTATACCAAACTTTCTAAATTCATTACCACAACTTAAACAACTAAACCTATCCAACAATGAACTATACGGCGACCTTCCAAAACCCTTACTTTCCCGGTACGGCGGCGCTAGCTTTTCCGGCAACGAGGGCCTCGGTGGGCCAGGCCCGCCGTCATCTCAAACTGTACCCTCAAACCCTAGCTCCCTCCCTTCATCCTCAACCGCTACAATCCAACCATCACCATCAAACAACCGTCGTAAAAAGCTTAGCAACGGCGCAATCGTAGCAATCGCCGTCGCGAATTCAGTTCTCTTATTAGTCATCGTCTCCTTCGCGGTGGCGTACTGCTGTCGGAGAGGCTCGCGGGACTCGAGTTCCACGGCGGCTAGCGACAGCGGGAAGCGGAGGAGCAGCAGCTACTCCGGCGAGAAGAGGGTCTACGCAGCCACCGCTAGCGGCGGCGGCGGAGATAGCGACGCTACGAATGCTACTGATAAGAGCAAATTAGTGTTTTTTGACCGGAAAAAACAGTTTGAATTGGAGGATTTGCTCCGGGCGTCGGCGGAGATGCTGGGGAAGGGCAGTTTGGGGACGGTTTACAAAGCTGTTCTTGATGATGGATCGACGGTGGCGGTGAAAAGGCTGAAAGATGCGAATCCTTGTCCTAGGAAGGAGTTTGAGCAGTATATGGATGTAATTGGGAAGCTTAGACATCATAATGTTGTGAGATTCAGAGCTTATTATTATGCACGGGAAGAGAAGTTGCTTGTCTATGATTATCTCCCTAATGGCAGCTTACATTCTCTTCTTCATGGTATGATTATTTTGTTAATTTTTGTTGATTTGAACTCGATTGGTTAGTATATAATTTTTTTTTTTCAAACGGGATATTCTGTTGCAACTCACCGTTGTGGGGTATGAATGAGTGATACGTGTCTCATTTCTTCGAATCACCGACTAGCACGTCAGTCGTCGGAGAAAATCTGGCATGTTCCCGTCCCTGGCTGAACCCAAGTATATTTCTATCATATTACTGGTTACTCATTTTGTGAAATATACTTGGGTTCGGCGGAACCGTGAGCGGGCTAGAATTTTCCGTCAGTTTGGTTCGGTAATCTCAATCGCCGAAACCTCGCTGAGCAGGTCCTTTAGTGGCCCTGGTTATTTTCTCATGTCCAGTCCCTTATTTTTATTTGCATCTTGCACCAGCATATGCGATAGAAAGAAAGTTGCAATAGAACATCTCATTTGTTGTTTTTAAGTAGTTTAATTTAATGTTTTTATGGTAACACAGGAAACAGAGGACCAGGGAGGATTCCATTGGATTGGACAACAAGAATCGGGTTAGTACTTGGGTCGGCCCGCGGGCTTGCTAGAATCCATGAAGATTATGCAGGTTCAAGAATTCCTCATGGAAATGTGAAATCATCCAACATATTGCTAGACAAAAATGGGAATGCTTGCATTTCCGATTTTGGGCTTTCTTTGCTTTTGAACCCGACCCATGCCATAGCCCGCCTTAGCGGGTACAAAGCGCCCGAGCAGGTAGAAACCAAGAGACTCTCACAAAAGGCTGATGTTTATAGCTTTGGAGTCCTATTGCTTGAAGTGCTTACGGGTCAGTCCCCATCTAAATGTCCTTCTCCGACTCGGGGTAGGGCTCGGGCCGAGGAGGAGGAAGTGGCTATGGATCTGCCTAAATGGGTTCAATCAGTGGTGAGAGATGAGTGGACAGCTGAAGTTTTTGATCAAGAATTGTTGAGGTACAAGAATATTGAAGAGGAAATGGTGTCAATGCTGCATATTGCAATGGCTTGTGTGGTCGCCCAGCCCGAAAAGAGGCCGGTTATGAGTGAAGTTGTTAGAATGATAGAGGAAATTAGGGTGGAGCAGTCTCCGATGGGGGACGATTACGACGAATCGCGTAATTCGTTATCGCCTTCTCTTGCCACTACAGAAGATGCATTGGGGTGAAAGCTGATGCCTTTGTTGGAGCATTTGTTCGATGCTATGCATTTGCAGTGTCTTGTTGCAGATTTGATGATGTTGTAAGTTATCTCTATTAAGGAGATGGGATTTTATTGTATTATTTCCCTTGTAATTTTATAGTTTTGTGGAATGGATTAATGTTATTGTTGTGCATTATTATTGCATTGTATGAATCTGTTGAATCAATGTTTGACCTATCTGAAGGTCATTGTATGAATCGGGTGCAATGTAACAAATTTGATTCACTTATCGCCAACAAATTATAGGAAATTTTTGCATCTTGTGCACCATACACCAAAAGATGTAAATCAAATCACATCAGTATACATGGTGTATTCCAATGCTGATTAGACAATAATCTCGACTTTTTCATGTTCGATAAAGAAGAATTTTTGACCTTATCTTCATATAACATGTACTTTTTGATTAAAACGTTTTCTGGTCAAAATAATCACATGGTAGGGTAGATTTACATTTGACTAGAGTGAAAGCAAGCAGATTATATGATAAATGCACATGCTTTGTTTGACCTTCTTCATGCTGCCTAAAGTAATGGCCTTGACTTACAAACTTGTAAGTCAAATTATACGTGATGATGTTATGCATAATTGGATAGCAAGAAGAATCAATCATTAAGCATTGTGCCGAAACAATTAAATCATCCGTATAGAGGAATTTTTCGGTATCTACTATACATATAATCACTCTTATCTATATGGATGTCGACACTCGACAATGTCAAGTTTTGATCATTTAGAATGGCTTTTGCCTACACAAACCCCGTGATTTAAGTTTCTTGATGATTTGAAGGCAATTCATGGAGATGTTTGGTACTAGTACAAAGATTCTCACCCACTGTGGCTACCACTCATGTCATCCTATAATTCCTAGTGCTGCAGATTTGTGCATCAGACAAATGATGAGATTCAGAACTAAGGTTGACTTGGATTCGCGTAATTCTATCGTGGACCTATAATTTTTGTTATTTTAACTCAATGAATTAGTATACTCTGTTTTTTCAAATGAGATGTTCAGTTGCAGCTTTCTATTGCATTTCCTATTGCATGATACAATGAATGACACGTGTCTGATTTCTTTTGATTTAGTTGTTTGTACACGTGTCAACAACTAGTAGGTCAGTCGGTTGGCTCGGTATTCTCAATGGACGAAGGCTCGCTCGAGCCGGTCCTTTTCCCATGTCCATTCCCTTATTTTTATTTGTACCTTGCAGTAGGACACGCGATAGAAAATTGCAATACAAGATTGCGTTTGTCCTTTGTAAGGCGTTTAATTTGATGTTTTAATGGTAATACAGGAAACAGAGGACCAGGGAGGATTCCATTGGATTGGACAACAAGAATCAGGTCCATGAAGTATATGTAGGTTCAAGAATTCTTCATGGAAATGTCAAATCATCCAACATATTGCTAGACAAAAATGGAAATGCTTGCATTCGGATTGTGGGCTTTCCTTGCTTTTGAACCCTGCCCATGCAATAGCCCGCCCCGGCGGGTACAAAGCGCCTGAGCAGGTGGAAACTAAGAGATTCTCACAAAAGGCTGATGTTTATAGCTTTGGAGTCTTATTGCTTGAAGTGCTTATGGGCCGGGCTCGGGCCGAGGAGGAGGAAGTGGCGATGGATTTGCCTAAATGGGTCCCATCAGTGGTGAATGATGAGTGGACAGCTGAAGTTTTTTATCAAGAATTGTTGAGGTACAAGGATATTGAAGAGGAAATGGTGTCAATGCTGCATATTGCAAGGGCTTGTGTGGTGGCCCAGCCCGAAAAGAGGCCGGTTATGAGTGAAGTTGTTAGAATGATAGAGAAGATTAGGTTGGAGCACTCTCCGATGGGGGACGATTACGACGAATCGCGTATTTCGCTATCGCCTTCTCTTGCCACTACAGAAGACTACAGAAGATGCATTGGGGTGAAGCTGATGTCTTTGTTGGATCATTTGTTTAATGCTATGAATTTGCAGTGTTTTGTTGCAAATTTGGTGATATTGTTGCAAGTTATCTTTATTAAGGAGATGGGATTTTATTGTATTATTTTCCTTGTAGTTTTAGAGTTTTGTGGGATGGATTAATGTTATTTTATGTATTATTATTTCATTGTGAATAAGATTTATCTCTTGATCTCCAGCTTTGACAATTTTGATCTCCTTTCTAGATTATAATGCTTCTAGTTTGGAAAACATGTTAGTTCCCCCCACAATTATAAGTCATGGCAAACAGAGTCAATAAGCCAGCTTGTAAAAACTTAAACGTATAAAAAGCGTTGAGTTATAGAGAAAATTGTAAATGCTTCAAAAGGCTTAGTTTAGGAAAAGTTCAAAAGTATTTTTTTCTAGCTTTTGCAACACGGCTAACGTTTGGCAATTTTTGCGGGTCATTGTATAGTAAATTGGGTACAACAAATTTGATTCACTTTTCATCATCAATTTATAATACGTGTGCGGTTTTTATCACGCAATCTCCCTATATCATCGATGAAAAGTGAATCTCCTCTATTGCATCATTTACTATCAAATTGTCCCGAATTCCAACCTTTATCTATCTCTTCATTATTGATCTTCATAACTACCAGACTTTTTGAATCCGATAAATTTGTTTAGTCAATTTTAAAATAATCGCATGGTTGGTAGATTACGTTTAACTATAATGAGATATAACCGATTATGTGATAAATGCACATGCTTTGTTCAATCTTTTATATGCTGCCTAAAGTAAGGGTATGCCCTGCTAACAGTGTCAAGTTTTAATCATTTGACATGATTTTGCCTGTACAAACCAACCGTGATTTAAGCTTCTTGATTTGAAGGCAATCCTTGAGACGTTTGGTAACAGTACAAAGATTCTCACGGAAAATTCTATGTCACACCGGTACCAATGGTCCCGGTGTGACATACACCATTGGATTGGGGTATTTTAGTAAATACCCCCCTGTTGGGGGGATCCAATGGTGTATGTCACACCGGGACCATTGGTACCGGTGTGGCATAGAATGGCCCGATTCTCACCCACTACGGCTACCAGTCAGACTTCCTGTGATTCCTAGTGCTGCAGATTTGTGTATCAGACAAATGACGGGTAAGTCTATGCCATTTCGAGACCAATGATTCGAACGCAAATTCTGTGTCTATTTCTCTCATACAATTGTATACGGGACGCACACAATACAATTTACTGTGTGAAAAATATAAATACTAAGATCATTAAACTCGATCTAACATAGATTTTTTCCGAAATGCCTAGGGTCCAATTCCAAGGTTCACTTAGATGTAGACAATTCCGTTCCAGGCTTGACACTAGGTCAAATGGCATTCACCCCAGAAGTAATTTGAAAATATTTTGCTTAATCGACTTACATTTACTGTAACACTGTGCCTTTAATAAAAAATTTAGATTAAATTTGTTTAGGAACGCTCTTCGTTATCCGTCGCTCGCGACCTTCCCCGTATTTCCAGCCAAATACCGAGCAAATGGCCTCATGACATTTCGATATTACTGCTAAAGGGGAAGGAAGCCAAATGGACCAACACAAATTGGCTCAGTTGGTAAAAGACGGATCATTTCTCCTCAGAAGGTTCTGTGTTCGATTCCCCCTGTCGACGTGAGAGCTGTGTTGGTGAGCGATTTGTAAGTACCTCTGTAAGCAACCTATGGTCCCGGAGGCACGCCCTAGCCCTGGTAGCTGCCCGGAGCCCACCCTATCTAAACTTTTATTCACCAAACAAAAGAAAAGGAAGGAAGCCAAATGGTAGTACCTTTGCTACAAACAATGCTGATTACAATATGAAAATTGACAAGTGATTGAGAATTACACAAATCAATAAACGATGGTTATGTCTTGATGTAGCATTTGGAATCTAGAATTCCAAATGACAACAGCTGCTGAGGAGAGCTTTACAATGAGCATCTCATTTAATAATTTCATGAGAAGGCCTAGTGCTACAATTTATGCAAGTCATTTACACTTATACATTTTCGTAAAATTATTTCAGGTTTTAAATCACCTTATGTTAAACTCAGCCTTAGATCCATCCAATTCCAACAATCTAAATCATGCCATCTAACACAAGTGACCAATCCAATATCAAAAATCGGAATAAGTCCTCGACTCCACTTAATATGTATCAATTTGAAATTTATGGCAGACTCGAGATCAATTAAGGTACTTGTAAAAGCTCAAATCAATTTGATATCATCAACAAAATTTGGACCCTAATACAGCAGTATGTATAACATTAAGAATGAAATCTGATATGTATAACATTAAGAATGAAACCTGGGTACCAAAACAATTGTTACTCTATTATGACCCAAGAATCATTGACAAAAGACACTCAAAGTTCAAGTAACTTGCACGTTACCAAATTTATGGTCTATAATCTGTAATACACCATAGTCTTTATTTATCTTCTTAAGGAGCAAAATCACAAAGTTTTAAGAACAAATCGCAATAAATCTCACGCGAATTATAGTCCTCAAAATAATAAAAAAAAAATTATCGCTTGCAGTAAGAACTTGTTAATGTCACTATTGCTAGAACAATCAGAAAGAATGAAAACACAGACGAACACAACGTCAGAGTACACCGATCTTGAACGAACACAAATAAATTCCTATTTTTCAGAAATACAAAGTTGTATCATGCCCATACACGATCTACCGTCCAGCTTTGCCCAATAAATAAAATATACAGCGTGGTGCTAAAAAAAACATCTAAGAATCAGCAAAGACGTTTTGTTTGATTTGTTTACCGTAAGATTTAGAACTTCACTAGAAGTAATCTCATGCTCTGTTCTATGTGACATTAGGAACTTTTCTCCCACTTCTACATATATTGTACAAGCAGTTAAAACTTTTAAGTGGTCTTATCAATCCCACCCTCAGGGATAATGATAACTCTAGCAAATTTCTATGAATATAAGAGATTCAAGTTTCATATGAATCTTGAAAAAGATCACACACATTTTAAGTAACGGGACCTGTTTGATCAATCAGTGTACCAACCTGTTCTCCACATAATGCCCTTGATATATTTCCAGGCTCGTGAAGATTAAAAATGCCAACTGCAGAAATAGTTGTACTTTTAATCGAGATGAGTTGTAAGAAAAAAAAAAGGATAATAACCCATCAGGTAGAAAAATCAAAATTAAGTTTTAAGAACCTGGGATTCCATTCTCTTCACAGAATGTCACAGCCATCATATCCATTGGAGATGCACCCCGGGAAGCCAACTCCCTGAAGGAAATATGCTCTGTCGCAATGTTATTATTTCTAGGGTCACAGACGTAGACGCCATCCACATTTGTACCTTTCAGCACAGCATCAGCATGAACTGGGCAAATTCAACTGGTTAGTAATATCTATGGAAATAGAAAAAATCTTGTGATACTAAGGATTATTCCTAGGAGGTTCCGCAATGCTGGGTCCTAATTCAATCACAACTGTCAGGTAGCAGGAATCACATGGGATTCATATATAAGAAGAGTTTGTAAACTCTGAAATTAGATAATTCTTAATCTAGCTTCAAATAAGTAATTTTGGAATGCTTGCAAACTATGATCCTTATTCTCTTAAATTAATGTTGATAATCTATAATAAGCTGGTATCGGGGTACTTCAAAGTGATTCTTGGTGTTTCTGTAATAAAATAAAAGTTGCTTTGAATTTTTTTCTTCAATTTTTTGTGAATAAGTTGATTGTGATTCACTTTTATTGCAAACATTCCACTCCAACTTTTTTCCACTTTTCAATTGTGCTTGCAAACGCTAACCACTTTTGATTGTTTTCCATTTTTAATCACTTCCCCAAAATCAGAATTTTTTGCAAGACTCCAATAGATGGTTAAGACTATTCCCAGGCTTGAAGTACTGGGACTTCCTAAAAATCACTTCATTTCAAGAATAATAGATGAACAAGAATCAAAGTCATACTCTCTGATGCTCTAAGGGCTGCAGCTGTATCGGTGGAAAAGAGTGGATTCCCCGTGCCAGCTCCAATACCACCAAATATTACAACTCTTCCTTTTTCAAGATGTCGAATTGCACGTTGCCTACTATAAGGCTCAGCAACTTCTGGTATTGAAAATGCACTCTGCACGCGTGTCTGCACGCCTAATTTCTCCAAAGCAGATTGTAGCAGTATGGAATTCATCACAGTTGCCATCATTCTGTTTTTACAATGAAATATCATTGCTGAATCAGTGCATTAATGAGAAATGAACTACTGATAACTCAAATTTCATTTCTATTTTAGCAAAAAAAATAGTTTATAAAGATAATAGCTTACGAAAACAAGGTCGGTTCAGAGTTTCAGTGAAAGTGAAACTGAAGTTTTGATAAGTATTCATAAAGCTGAAGAAATTAAACCCGCAATCCAAAAGAAAAAACATTGATGCGTAAAAAAAAAGGGCATTTAAGAAAGAATGAATTTGTGGCAGAACATTCATTGACCGAGTCCTCACTAGGCAACATTCCTTGAGGAGTGAGGACTGTTGCATTTATTTATGTTTGGTTAGGCGTCACTAAATAAATAACCACTATGTAAAGAAAGAAAATAAAAAGAGTAGAGACATTTTAAACATAATTCAACACAAGGTTAACTTCAAACTGAGCTTACCCAATCTGATATGCAGTACATCTATCCAAACCAGTCGATGTAACCCACGTGTCTCCACAAAAGAAGTTACGGCCGCCAACAACTATAGCCACCTAAGACAACAATTGAAGATAGCATGGTGAAGAAATTTGAAAGATAGAAAAATCCAACTTGCTAATGAGAAGCTTGTCAATTAATACCTCGACACCAACATGGCAAGCTATTGAAACTTCCCTTGCAACCAGCATGGCTACCTGTCATATGCAAAAGAAAACGAGACTAATGAACCACGCAAAGGAAAAATAAAACTGGTCTTTTGACACTGTCACTTTAATTTTTATCCTGATTCTCTAGCAAGTTTTCAGCTAAAAGTTGAGAAAAAAAAGTAGCTACTGTAGATAATGGTTTTATGTCAAGCCTATTTATTCTGTTCAAATTCTTGATAATCAGAATCCAGAACGAGGATACTATTGGATGTATCCCAAACTACTACATGAAAATTTTGTGTCGAAGTTCTGTTTATTGTCCAGTAAATTTTAAAATTCCTGAATGGGTCAGTGCAATTCGTTCAACAAGTCATTAGCCGAGAGGGAATAAAGAGAGCAAATAAGACAATAGTTAAATTATTGCTTGAATCCTCTAGATTGAACCCAAAATCCAAAAATAATTGAATTTGCTATGAAATGACCTATTTAGAAGATCATAGCACGTAACTGGTTCTCGCCATTGTGAAATTATGACAGCGGTTTAACACCACCCCAAAAGGTTCATAAATTCATAACCTGTTCGATGTTTAAAAAAGTGTAATTTAGTCCTGAAAGTTTTGAGAACCAACTTATTATTCATATACAAGTTAGCTTGTTAATCATATTGCCCTTTTGTCTGAAGAAAAAGCTGTAGACCATAAGAGTGCCTCTACCAGAAAACCAAAACTGGGGAAGAGGGAACAAATAACTAATCAGTATTCGTTCAGTGGCATAAAGATTACTATTTCGTCCATGACATATCAAGACGAATTCGAATTAATCATAGCTTTAAATAACTCCTTCCATAATGACAAAACTAAAGATGCCCCAATCCATTAGGTGTCTGGTTGAACGGATTTTGATCCTCACAACGGAAAAGAAAACGAAGTTAGAAATAAACCTTTGGATCAATATTGTTAGGAGCACTTCCAGCTAGAGCTGCTCCACTAATTTTGAGCACAACTCTTCGCCACCTAAGGTTACTCGATGATTTCGTCTTCACGCTAGTAATTGGACCACCTGGACTAGTCGTCGTTGTTCCTAATCTGCCCAAAAACAATCCGACACGAGGAAACAAAAGAAAGAAATCAAAAAACAGTCTGATTGCTACATTTCCTTTATCAATCAAATTTTGCCACAAACTAATAGTAATCATGGTATTTAAATGTAATTCTTCGCTGGTTGCAATAGTCGTCAGTTGATTGTAAATTATTAGCTTTGATAATTTTGCTACATTTCCTTTATCAATCAAATATTGCCACAAACAATTAGTAATCACGGTATTTAGATGTAATAGCTGTTAGCTGGTTGCAATAGTCATCAGTTCATCGCAAACTGTTAGCTTTGATAATCGCGACATGTATCATGTAACCGATTTATTAAAAAAAAATTGATGTATACCTCTTTGACTGCCTCGCCGGGTAGGACGAACCGGCGCCACCGGAGGACTTCTCCTCGTCGGCGGCAGCTTTAGCTGCGATAGAATTACCGACGATCTGCTCCATCTGCTTGTACCACGGCCAGTGACTGACCACCGAAACGCCGCCGTTGCTCAACCGGTGGCGCTCCAGCTTATACCGCTTCTTCAGATTATCCACCTTGTTCTTACACTGCTCCACGCTCTTCGTCTGCTTCTCGCACCTCTCACTCACCATCGCCGCCACCTCCTCCCAATCTCTCCCCCTCAAATTCCCCCTATTCAGCTGCACAAACTTCTCGCTGTACGCCTCCAGCAGACACGCGATCGCCGTATCGCTCCACTCCTCTCGATCCTTCCGGTAGTCGCCGCTGCCGCCGGAGGACGGCAATCTGGTCCTCTTCGATGTGCCGCTGTGGATATCATCGCGATCGATGAGGCGCTTCGCCGATAGGTGGCTCGGATCGGGTTCCGATTCGAACGGATCGGAGTCGTGGTCGTAAGGATTGATCTGGTACGGCGGCGTTTGGGAGGTGGCTGCGGCGGAGGGTGCGGCGGAGTTAGGGTTTTGGTGGTCGTCCAGGAGGGAGAAATCGTCGTCACAAGAGGCCATTGGACGGCGTCAAGTTGACGGAAACGGAGAGGATTGGATTAGACGGACGTTTGGGGTGGCGCCGTTAAGGAGATTTGGGGTTTGGGCTATTCTGCGGAGGTAGGGATGAGGCGTTACATTCGTGACTGAGTCCGTTAGGTGGGCACGTGGTGAGGGGTCACGTGAGTGGGACCGTTTTACGTTACAAATTAAGGACCCGACCCATTTCTATGTGGCCAATTTATCGGGTAGTAGTATGGTGCACTGGGAGCATTGCTATTGGTGCATCCATCACCACATATTCATGCGGTGAGGGTGATTTTTATTACCCACTACCCATCAAGAAACCACTCTCATCGCTTGAATGTATGGCTATGATGCACCACGAGCAACACTCTCGGTGCACCATAATATTTTCCCAATTTATGTTACAACTATGTACCCGGTCCATTTGTGTTGAATGGTAATAAATAAGATTATGATTAGCAATGTCAGTTAGGGGTGATTCTATGCCACATCGAGTCTAACAAAGTCGGTATACCATACACCATTGGATGCAGGGATAAGATAGTGAAAGTCACTCAAAAACTTGCATTTAATGGTGTTGAATAGATTGGTTCCAGTGGACCCGGTCTATTCTAGAATTTCCCGTCAATTGACTAGGGATTTAAGTCGATTCTAATCAAATGTGAGCATGGATGAGTTTGATCTCACATATTAAACCCAAGCTGAGTTTAAACTTTAATAGGCTTGACCCAAATAGCCCAAAATAATAATTCTAACTTTTAATTTAATGCTTTGATGTCATGTACCAAGTTAAGTTAAACTAGCTTAAATAGGACCTAAGTGGAAGAAATGCATATATTGATGTCAATTTTTCTTTCGAAGAGATTCTGAAAGAATGTTTCATATTTTTATTGCATCTTACTATATATATTGAGAAATGCTCTAAATTTTGATAAATATTGTGGTAAGCTTCATTATTCAACTCTGCAATTATAAGTATTCATTGTCGTAAAAACTATTTATTGTATTATTCAATATTAGACTCTTATTATGTTTTTTATTGAGTACTTCTTTTTGAGAAAAAAAAAATATTAGTTTTAGTTTGCTTGAAATAAGTACCAACGTTCTTAAAAGTGTGATCCGAGTCAAAGAAAAAAAGTTATAACCTGAGTTTAATCCTATAATATCCAAACTCAGTAATTTTGAATTTGAGTCACCACTAAACTCGGCTCAAACAACCCAAATGAGAGGCCTAATCATGATGCTCAGTTTGAGATCAATTATCAATATTTTGGGTTTTATTTTCAAGGAACAAAATGATTTTAGATTTTACTTCATGCAATGTGCGATCCGACATATCATTTTTTTTTACTAAGAACATAAACTCACATGTCAAACTAAAGAGTAACTCAAATGATATCACATGATCTTTTTAGTGTTCTAACATTTTAATAGTTATCACAAGACAAAAAATTGATATAGAATCATATTTTTAAGCCATTTACAAATAGTAATTTGAGTGACACCATAGTCTTTTGTTCCACAAAAAAATTTGAGTTCTGTCTCCCCATCCCTTCCATCAAACAAAAAACACATCTCTTAAAGCCGTATTGTTAAATTGTGACCCTTTATAACTCACAAGGATCAATGTTACCACCATTATAGCATAGTGCAAATAATTATAATAAGATACTTTATAGCAAGCGCAAATAATCAAACAAAGATACATTATTAGTACTACCAAACAAAAGTACGCTATCATATATGACATGGGGTTGAGCCAAGTGCCGCATTTCTGCATTATTGTATTTTTATTATGTTTTATATTTAATATAATTTTTTCTTCTTTGGGTGGTGACTTGGAGAGGACAACAATGAATGAATCATTTATACCTTTCAAACTAAAGCACAATAAAGCACCAACACTCCAAAAAATCACTATGGTCGGTATCGTGCGCGTTCGGACATAGCCACGGCTCCGACATGTGTCGGACACAGCTATCACATGTCCCTAATAATAGTAAAAAAATTGGACACTACTGGGACACGGATGAGACACGGCTAGGACACGGTCAAGTCACTTTTTATAAGATACTAAAATTTTTGGGGGGGACAAATTGTAAATAAAAATTTACTAATTTTCTAAATCTAATAAAAACTTACCAACTTTTTATAAGACATAGATTTGAACAATGGAATATTTATTTTTGTTATATCTTGTTTTGGATTGAAAACATATTTATTGTTATATTTAGTTTATGTTTATATTTTTATTCTGCATTTGTTATTGTTAAGTAGTTGAATTATTTGCAATATATATAATTTTACGAAAAAACAAGTAAAATACAAATTTATATAATATATATATAAAAAAAAAATTGGACAACCGTGTCGAAGTCGTGTCGTGTCCTATATATTTTTTTTAAATGTCGTGTCCGTGTATTCAGGTAGAATCAGCTCCGGTTATTTATCAGGGTCAGAGCGTCCCTCCAAAACCATAGGTCACTTCCAGAAGTACTTACAGATCATTCACCAATACAGGCTACACACGTAATGTTGGATTTCTTGAAAATTTGCGCAGTGAAAGGTTTAGAATATCCATAGTGTTTTCTCGATTTGCGTAATGAATCATGAATTCGCTAAAACGAATTAAAATGTACCCGTTAAAGCAAAATGGTTGGAGAACTCGATCTTCCTTAAAAAATTCGAATGGTTGAAGTCTCCAAGTCCTTAATCCTCGTGCTATCCACCCTTCACGAATTCATTGAAGCTTTCTTGAATTTTTTGATCCAAACAACGAAAACACATTGTCTCTAAATAATCACGCGGATTGATTGACAGAAAAATGTATTCCTTTTCTTACTTGTTGACCGATGGCTAGGGTGTTTAGGAGAGAGGGAGGAATTTTTCTTTTTCTTTCTAGGGGAGTTGTGTGAATTATGAATTCATCTAGGTCAAAAGTCTTTAAGTGATTTATTTTATATCACTTAACTTGTTAACCAAGACAAGAGGCAAGAGTCCAAGTTGGGCATCCTAATGGACGCCCAACCCACCCATATTAGGCGTCCATATGGACCCTCTTATTTGGCTCGACTTAGCTCTTGCTTTAATTAATTATCTATTATTTAATTAATTATTTATTATAACCAATAAATAAGTTAATTAATTAAATAATCAAATTAATTAATTTATTTATTTTCTTAAGAAATTAATTAATAATTAATTTTATCTTTATAATTAATTATCTCATCTAATGAGCAATTAATTAATCATATTTAATTTATCCCATAAATCAAATCTCCTATAATAAAATAGAAAAATCCTTTTATTTTTCTTTATCAAACCTTTAGTGCGACTCTTTAGGTTCGTTTCGTTTGACAATAAGAGAAATCCAAATGAAGTGGGTAACACCTAGCCAGTCATGTGGCCCACTTCGTAGCCTAGACGAAATCGAATGAATGGATCATTCCACAACTATCTAATCGTAAATTCCATATACGTATAAACCCTTTGTTCATGTGTCTCAGTCAAGTGAGAGTCATGGTGATGTCAAACTCACTGAACCTAGCCATATGTATTAATTATAATAACATGAGATCATTGAGCTCGATTTAGTGCCTTGCGCAATCGTCTTTATTGCTTTGACCAAATACTTTGATCTCCATTATCTATAATCACACATGACACTTTCTCATTCACTTATGAGAGAACAAATTCCATGTTAGTTATAAGCTAAAACTACCGCTTGCTCATCAATCAGCATTTCGAGGTCGACCCCACCAACGGGTGAATTGGGTCTAAGTACTCTACTGACAGATTTGACGTCACAAGTATAATTTCAGCCTAACCTATCACGAATAATCAGTTCTGTCATTGACAGAACCGATGCGAGTCGTGTTCAAGTATATCAGTTCCACTGATGTGCCTACAACCTTAAGCTCCTACCATCATATGGTGTTCGACTGGCTTTTCTATGTCAAAGCTCAGATTGCATAAGTATTCCTAATCTTTAATTTTCCATTAATGACTTCATATCACTTGCGAATTTGTTTAAGTAATCAAGATCAATTTCTCTAGTGTCTATCTTCCTATTTCACAGGAAGTAGAGAGATTGCACTGAAAACATGGACAAAATATTTTACACTACTTATAGATGCAAATAAGATTTAAGTGAAAACAAAACAATGTCTTTTATTAATATAAGATAATAAATTTATTACAAATGAGATGCCTTATCATTCTATCCTCCATAATATCTGAGGGCATAATCCTAACACGTAATATTCTTTGTGTTTTATAATATTGTAGACATGCATTTTGCGACATTTAGTTAAATAATTTTGTTAATAGTCGAAATTTATAATACTTTTGAGAAATATTAGCTTATTGTCCAGCTACGACCAAAGATTCCTTAACTAATTATTCCAATACAACATAGGAGGTGTAATGAGAGGCGGATCAATGATGTGTATCATCTTGGAACTACCCGTCAAGTCACACAACCAGACTACACACGTAATACTCTGTTTTGTGATTATGCTAGATCCTGGGACCATGAGATAAATCAAAATGTAATGGATTGTACACTTGCATAACCATGATCTCTAAAGTGGTGAACGGTGGGAATCACCATGCACCTATGTGGTCTTATGATTCCTTATTCAACACTAACATCGATATGAAATTTCAATTGGGTGGTTAAGTCCAATACCCTGAGATGTGGCCCCCATACGTGCACTAATCACGTATCAATACTCCTGAATCGAGGCAATGGATATTGACTCATCGAACTAGCAACAAATGCATACCACACTAGTTCCGAAGGACTTGCGAGACATATAAGGCCCAAGTGCCAGGAATTATGGTGAGCGGGGTGGGGAGATTTTTGTGAGTTTCATTTACTCGGTAGCGAAGAATTATATGGGGGGTGCGGGGGGTTTGCCCCTCGCGATGCAGTATGCTATATGTATGCGAAAAAATTGAGGATTAGGTTTAGTAAGAACACTTTTGACATACTTTGTACTCTATACCTCTTTTGTTAATAGTGAAATTTTCTTGTCCTCTCCCGTGGACGTAAGCAATTACCGAACCACATAGAAATAATGTTTGATGCATTTTTCGTAACTAATTAAATAAAATATAGTTTTAAAATTAAAATAGAAAAAGGTCCTAATATTAAATAAAACAAAATATAAAAAGCCTAAGAAGTATGTTTGGAGGAGAAAGTTAAAGGAAAAAATTTAAAGTCATAACTCCTAAATCAAATTTATTGGATATTTGGATATATACAAAAGTGGAACTACAATTTAGCTTGATATTTGGATATATGGGCCGAAATAAATAGTTGTAGTCCATTTGAATTTAAAAGTGGGGCTAGCTACTTTACAAATTACCATATATATAAATTATTCTTTAGTTTATTAGGGATACAAATTAAGTTTGCAATTTTTGAGGGGGGGCGAAATCAAAATTTTCAAATTTTTTACATGTGCAAATTGGATAAAATAAAAATTGAGGGGGGTGGTGGCCCCACCAACCCCCCCGGTCCCTGCCAAGCGCCGTTCTTCTCGCGAGACAGCTTTTCAGACATCGATTGGCTCCAACCAAAGTGAATAATATTTCATAAAAAGATATTTTACGAATGAAAAGACAAATGCATATCATATCAATGTACAATATATGTTAATTATATTATATTATGTTTGAACATGTTACAATTGACATTTTTCATGTTGTTCAAAGAAAACATTTTTTCATAATATATAAACATAGTATTTTTATTTTTTCCAAAATGACACATTTAAAAAGATTTTTTTCTTAAGAATGTGACAGCAACCATAGCCATTATTATAGGATATTTGCATAGAAATATACCCCAAAACGAAAAATTGCGGGTGTAATTGGGGAAACAAATGTTTTTTTCCCTTTGTTTATTATAGACAGCAAACAATGTTTGTTCTTGCAACGCAAGATTGATAGCAACGCAAAACATGCGGTCCTCGAGCCCGGGGTCACAAATCAACGCACGTGCTTTTTCCATCCCTTGGCGTCAACTTCACGCGGATTTCTATGTATTCCCACGTTTGAAGTACACGGGAATCAATAGCCCACCAGTCTAAACTATAAAGTTTAAACACAATTAAAATCGATTTTTTTTCATTCGTCATACTTGGTGGTTTCTGAAAATCTAATTCCAGAGCCATAGTTTTTCGGGCATTATCGAACTAATCTGTTGGTCGATTCGGGTCGCACACCTAGCCTGGTGGGTGAGTCTCCCAACGTGGGTAACTGCGTACACAAGGAATCAAACCCGAGACCTTACTTAAGCGGAACGAAACTGCTTACCACTTGAATCAACCCCCGTTGGTAATTCACCATTATATATATGCTTGTAGAGATCAACCCGGAAGTTGCACTCCCGGGAGCGCCCCCAAGTATCACTCTTTTCATGAATTGATTATATGATACATGTCATTAAAAATAAATTACAATCAACTAAACCACTATAATTATCTAACAATTATGAAAATAGAGAATAATTCATATACTTTTGGTGGAAATCGAACCCAAAACTTCTAATATCTTGGATGTTCAGCTTTGTCAGAAGAGATAGTCTTTATCGGCCGAGTGGCTCATATTTTTTTTTGGTTTCCCCTAAGTATTACCTTTTTTCATGAATCGATCATATAATACATATTATTAATGACAAATTACAATCAACTAAACCACTATAATTATCTAACAATTATGAAAATAGAGAATAATTCATACACTTTTGGTAGAAATCGAACCCAAAACTTCTAATATCTTGGATGTTCAGCTTTGTCAGAAGAGATAGTCTTTATCGGCCGAGTGGCTCATATATTTTTTTTGGTTTCCCCCAAGTATTACCTTTTTTCATGAATCGATCATATAATACATATTATTAATGACAAATTACAATCAACTAAACCACTATATTCATTTAACAATTATGGAAATAGAGAAAAACTTATACACTTTTGGTGGGAGTCAAACCTAAAACTACTAATATCTTCGATGCTCAACTTTGATAATTTTTATCGGCTCTTTTTTTTTTTTGGTTTCTCACAGCTGTTTTGACCCTATAGGCCAACATAATGCTATTCGATTCCGGAATATTCACAGGAAGCGTGAGACTGCTTTCCTAATGATAATTCAATTAAAACGAGTTAAATAATACAATTATGAGATAATATTTTAACTTTTTTGATATTTTTCTCAGGACAAGAAAACTTTCACTTCATCTGACGTGGGCGCACTTTAGAGGATATTCCATATTCCAGCACCAATTCGATCTTCTAGAGTATTTAACCCCTTTGATTGTTATTTTTATTTGGCCACAATGCATTTTACCCCTCAAAAAGTTTACTTTTTGCAAATAACCCCCGGAAAATTATATAAAGGATTAATTCTTCCGGAAATTTGAACATTTTGCTCCAAAACTCATTATTCCACCTGAATGGTCACATGAACAAGGTGTAAAATTAGGGGATCAATTTTGCAAACCGAAGACAAAATATGCAACTAAGTGCATTATATCATGTGTCTAGACACATTATATGTTTTAGTTGTTAATTTTGTCGAATTGTTAGACAAAATTGTCACAAAATTTAAAGTTTCGGACACAGTATATGTTTTTTTTCTTGCACTTCTACCGAAAATATCATAAGTGTACATTCTTAACAAATACTTGATAATACCTAGAACGTTAGCAAAAATAGATGGACTTATTACACGACAATTTTCGTGGTACATTCTTAATAAATACTTGAGTGTACCTAAAACGCCAATATAAATAGATGGACTTATTACACGACAACTTTCTTGATATCTTTTACGATTCTTCACAAGATTAGTGCAATAATTAAATTTTTTCTTTTTTGGGGGGTGGGGGTGGGGGTGTTTTAAATGCATTTTGCACATTTTGTTTATCTTCTTTTCGGTAAAAATCTATGATAAACCAAATTCAACGATGTCAGTGTTTATTACACAAAAAGTGTATTGTGTACGGCCTGTATAAAGATAGACATAAAATATATACTCGAATAACTGAACTCGATACCGTTCTTTTCGTTTAAAAAGTGGAAAACCCATATTTTACGGGTTATACCAACCCGGGCTACAAAAGAGGAGTTTCTTTGGGAAAAAGAAACCCAGCCCCCAAATCCAAACCTATCAACCCGACCCAAATCAAAAAACAAATACAATAAACGAAAAACTCGTTTACTATATTATAGTTGTCCTTTCTCTGTCCCCTCTCGCTTTTTCTCTCTCCTCTCTCTGTTCAAAGTGTAGACCAAAACCGAGAACAAAATTCACACAACCCCAAATTTCTGCTTAAAATTCATCTTGAATCCAAGCTTTCACACCAAAGAAGAAAAAAATGCATTCAAATCATCTGCTACTCGAGGAGCCAATCCGTATGGCCACCATTTTAGAGCCGTCCAAAGCGGTAAGAGTAATTTTTTTTAATTTTTTTGCGAGATTTTGAGATATTATACAGATCTAATGTTAGATATTATTCGTATTTGCATGATTGATTCGGAATTTTGATGAGTAATCTGGTGTTGTGGCGGTCCAGGGTTTCTCCGCAATGACGAAGATCGTAGGGACGCTAGGGCCACGCTCTCGATCGGTCGAAGTTATTACTTCTTGTCTTAAAGCTGGAATGTCTGGTGAGTGATATAAGTTTTGTGTTTTGGATGTTTATTTGTTTGGTTTTTGTTGAATAGTTTGATTTAATATTGTTTATGCTTTGATTTGTGTAGTTGCGAGATTTGATTTTTCGTTGGGTGATGCGGAGTATCATCAGGAGACTCTGGAGAATTTGAAGACTGCTATTAGGAGCACTAAGAAGCTCTGTGCTGTGAGTATTTTATTCGGTTTTCGATTTTCGTTGTGTGTGTTGATGATTTATGAGATTTTGAGTGTTTTTAGTGTTTTGAAATGATCTGAGAGATGAGATGGAGGCTGGTGTTTTTGATTTATCTAACTTATTTGAAAGGGGAATATAAGTAGAGTTTCTATTGGCCTATCTGTTATTTCAATATTTCGGTGTTTTTTGTGAATTTTGCTGAATCTTGAAGCAATGTTATGAGAGTGAATTTTTTGTAAAGAGGTTTAAAAGACTTGATGTATGTTGATTTTAACATTTTTCAGGTTATGCTTGCGGTTCTGATTTTCTTTGTGTTGATAATTGATGAGATTTTAACTGTTTTTGGTCTTTTAAAATAATTGGAGAGATAAGATGGAGGCTGATGCTTTTGATTTATGGAACTAATTTGGAAGGGGAACGATAAGTAGAATTTCTACGGGCTTCTCGGTTACTTCAATATGTCGGCGTTTTTTGTGAATTTTGCTGAATCTTGAAGCAATGTTATGAGAGTAAATTCTTCGTAAAGAGGTTTAAAAGGCTTGATGTATGTTTTTAACATTTTTCAGGTTATGCTTGATACCGTGGGCCCTGAATTACAAGTTGTTAATAAAAAAGAGACAACTATAACCCTTAAGGTAGATGAGAAGGTCATTCTAACACCCGATGAAGGTCAAGAAGCATCACCGGCGGTTCTGCCAATCAACTTTGCTGGACTGGCCAAGGTTTCCTGTATTTTTTATTTGTAGCTTTAATTTATTTGCCAAAAGTGTTTTTTTTTTTTTTTTGCATATTGCGCCATTCAAAAGTTATTAATCTTAAAGAATGAGTTAATGAACTATAGTAGGTGCCAGAATTCTTACTTGGAATTTCTAATAAAGCTTATATATATACAGGCTGTTAAGAAGGGAGACACCATCTTCATTGGCCAATACCTATTTACAGGAAGTGAAACCACTTCTGTTTGGCTGGAGGTATGTGGTCGATTTTTGAACTTGAATGAGTTTAGTTTGTTAGATTGTTTATTGTTCCGTAGTTTTCTTTTTCCTTTTTAATTCCTCTCACTGTGTTGATTGCTTTTGCACTGTGAGAAGATTTACTCTTCTTACTTGGAACATTTTCTTGGTCAAATAGTAAAAGTCCTTGGCGTGTATCTTTGACTTTATATGTTTGAGTTGTGCACTACTTGGAATGATTATTTGTCTGACAGGTAGATGAAGTTAAAGATAATGATGTGGTCTGCGTGATCAAGAACTCTGCAACCTTGGCTGGATCATTATTTACCTTGCATGCTTCACAAATTCCTATTGATCTCCCTACTCTGTCGGATAAGGACAAAGAGGTTAGTAGTAACAATATACGTGCTGTTTAGATGTTTTGTGCTTCCTTTGTGGAGATTTTTGAAGGGATTATCGGTCGATATGACAGTAATAATCACCCTTTGTCCATCTGATCTGATCATTGGGTCTCAAATTTTGGTTTTATAGTTAAAGAATTTGTAAATGTACGGAAAATGTGAGAAAATGATTACCTGATACCGAAAAGAATCAAAAGATGAATTATTCTTTGTGTGAGTTAGAGTTGGACTAAGATTTTCCTATCATAACATATTCTCTTGATTGGTCCGTAAACTTCACATATTTTTCCTTCATTTCCATGGTGCACTGTCAAACCCTACAATTCTTTTTTGGTTTTATAGTTAAAGAATTTGTAAATGTATGGAAAATATGAGAAAATGATTACCTGATACTGAAAAGAATCAAAAGATGAATTATTCTTTGTGTGAGTTAGAGTTGGACTAAGATTTTCCTATCATAACATTTTCTCTTGATTGGTCCGTAAACTTCACATATTTTTCCTTCATTTCCATGGTGTACTGTCAAACCCTACAATTCTTGTAGTTTCATTGAGATTTAAGAGCATTACTGGCATCAAGATTTTTCCATAGTTACTTGAAAGCTTAAAAAACAGCTGCTGTTTCTCTCCTCTCTTTCTCTTTTAGCTGTCTTTACCTATTATTCTTTTATCGAGTAAACTTGTAATCTCGAGAATATGTCATGTTTACTTCAGGTTATTAGCTCATGGGGTGTTAAGAATAAAATTGATTTCCTGTCACTGTCTTATACACGTCATGCGGAGGATGTTCGAGAGGTAATATAAATAGGAAAAATTCTTTTATTTCATTATAATATGGAATTTTAACTCATGTTTCTACCAATCATCTATCTAGACACTGATGATTTTTCTGAACACAGGCCCGGAATTACCTGAAGAAGCTTGGTGATATAAGTCAGACTCAAATCTTTGCTAAAATTGAAAACGTAGAGGTGAACTTTTTGAGGGCTGCTATAATTCAAATTTGGATGATTTACTTAACGTTTTTACTGTCGAGTAATACATATGATTGGCTCTGGAAAGTTCACCAGCTTACTTCTTTGGCTTACCATATTTGCAGGGTTTAACCCATTTCGATGAGATCCTACAGGAGGCAGATGGCATCATCCTCTCTCGTGGAAATCTTGGCATAGATTTACCACCTGAAAAGGTTAGTTGGATCTTAACTTTATAATTATATTCTCATTTGATAATTTTCACCTTGGCTTCATTCGTATCAACTTACCTGGATTAGAGGATACCCTCAAACTGTTGGGCATGGCTGTGGTCAAATTTGCTGATATGTCCACCCTTTTCATTGTTTTAAGTTGATACTATTATACCTGCCCGTCATCTAACTTTCTTCTATATTTGCAGGTGTTTTTGTTTCAGAAGTCTGCTGTTTACAAATGTAACATGGCTGGTAAGCCAGCAGTGGTAACTCGTGTTGTTGATAGTATGACCGACAATCTCAGGCCAACTCGTGCAGAGGCAACTGATGTCGCTAATGCCGTTTTGGATGGTAAGCCACTCTAGGGTAATCCTATCTCCGGATCTGGCGAAAGCAAACCATTTATAAGACGAATGAATTACCCTTGACCATATAATTGGTGTACACACCAAGAAGAGTGAGTGACCAATCACATGGCGAAGTGTTTATTATAACGCTTGTCATCTGATTAGTTGGGTCCCGCCAAGCCTGGTGTGGCCAAGAATCTTCATTACTCTCCTAATTTTGGACGGAAAGAAGTTGTGTATTTGTGCCCCAAAAATGCCATTTTGTATCTTTAGTTATTCTTAAAGCACTTGGTCTTGTAATTTCATTTTCATTGCTGGGTGTAAATTTTGATGGCTCGGGTTTATATTTGCAACCTAATTCTATGTATATTCATTCCCAGTCATTGCTTTATTTCTTGGCGTTTGAAGTTATCAGCAAGTTGATCAAGTCTTATACTTAATGACTATGTTTCAGGATGTGATGCAATTCTTCTCGGTGCTGAGACTTTACGTGGATTATACCCTGTTGAAACTATTTCTACTGTTGGCAGAATCTGTGCTGAGGTAAGAATGTGAACTTTCTTAGAGTTGCTAACAGCTCTATGTTCCTGGAGCTTTTCTTGTCTCAAGGCCATTAACATTTACTTCCAAATAACTGATACTTTTCTCATCTCGTTTGTTTGCAGTCAGAGAAGGTCTTCAATCAAGACCAATACTTCAAGAGGACTGTAAAATTTGTTGGCGAACCAATGAGCCACTTGGAATCTATTGCTTCATCTGCGGTACGTTGAATAGGATAAGAAAAAGAAAATAAACAAATAAAAATGACCGATGAATTTAACTAATTATTTTCAAATTTCATGTCTTCAGGTCAGGGCTGCCCTTAAAGTGAAGGCATCTGTCATCATATGTTTTACCTCATCCGGAAGAGCTGCAAGGTTTAGTACTATTTTTGAATGTGTTTCAGTTTAATATCTTGATTATTTATTTTTTCGTTACTGATTTTTGCATTATTTCAATCATATACTGCTAATTCCAGGTTGATAGCGAAGTATAGGCCAACGATGCCAGTTTTATCTGTTGTCATCCCTCGACTTAAGACAAATCAATTGAAGTGGAGTTTTAGTGGTGCATTTGAGGTATATTTTTTCACCCTAATTGGAGATGCTATTCGCTGAATGCATTTCGTGAACTGTGATGTACAATATCTTTTATATGACGACTTGGTTTTAGTACCACTTATAATCTTTGGTTTTCCACCTGATAGGCTGATGGTTTCTTTTCTGCATATGTTCAGGCAAGACAATCACTTATAGTCCGAGGTCTTTTCCCCTTGCTTGCTGATCCTCGACACCCTGTAAGTTCTTTGTACTTTACTTCTGATTTGCTTTTGTTGCAGTTTGGGTTTGCAATATTATTCAAATGTATGCATTTCATACCCATAAAAAAAGTAATGCATTTAGTAGTATCACGATTCACATGTTCCGGAAGATTTTTTTTTTATAAAAAATCTAAGGATAAACTACACGCACACATCACTTATTGAGTAATTACTGCGAGTCCCGAGATTTTAAATCATCAAGACACTCTTCCCAGGCAACTCGAAAACAGTGGTGAAATTGTAATGTGCTTTTGTTGACAAGGGAAGTTATGGATTTTTCAAACCTCAGGTTTTTTTTCATAATTAACGTCTTACGCTGGGTATCTATGTAATTACTCAACTCTAATCATGATGATAATGAAACAAGTGTTGGGTTATCTAAAACCCTAAACCCTTTTGGCCTTCATTTGGTTACTCATTTTAGGAGCTTCCGAAACTCCATGTCCTAGAATAATCACAACCACCATATAATAGGACCCACGTTGGGTCCTCCACACATGGATGGTCTAGATTATATCAGGGTTTGTAACCCGATACTCTCTAAGACTCACAATATTGGGTGCGTGTTGGGAGGCTTACCGTAAAAGCAAACTTACTATTTGTTTAATGCAACAGGCCGAGTCCACTAATGCAACTAACGAGTCGGTTCTAAAAGTCGCGCTCGATCATGGAAAAGCGTCTGGAGTCATCAAGTCACACGACCGAGTAGTGGTGTGCCAGAAAGTTGGAGATGCATCTGTAGTAAAGATTATCGAGCTCGAAGATTAAACGGGTTGGGTCGGGCCAATATGTTTTTGAGCAACATTTATATACTACTTGGTCGTTGTTGTTCTGGAAGTTTAAACGACACAATCATAAGTTATGATTACCATAATTTTTATGGTGATTTTGATGGCTATGTTACATAGTCTGCGTTTTGATGGGAATTTGGTCTTCTGCAAGTTGATGCATGAGCCTTGCAAGTTTTTCTGTTTGCACAAGTTGATATACTATTTATATGTAATTTTGGGAATGCTTATTTATTATGATCATGAACTGTGCCGTTTTGCTTTAATTCCTAGTAATTGGGAATTTCCTGTCGTAATAATACTGCTTTGTATAAAGCGAGCCAAAATCTGAATATATTGTCGTAGACTCGTAGTTTAAGATTTTTAGCGAGTAGGAATATATATATATATATATATATTTGTATAGTTTAATAAAATGTCATGACCGTAGAAGGAAAAGGGAATTTGAGTTTTAAGTACTGATTTTTAGAATCAATTGCTCGAGGATACGATATCCTTAATTTAAGGAAGGGATTGTCACGGATTTATGGGGATGAAGATATCCCTTGTAGAGGAAAATACTTATATATACCTGGTGTGCTGTACACCAAGTGGTGGAGAATGAACCACATCAGCAATGTTATGTATCATGTGTTGATGTGGCTCATTCTACACCACTTGGTGTTCAACACCCGGTGTATGCAAGAGTTTTCCCCTTGTAGCATCCAAGGAATCCGGTTGTACACATGTCGCCAAATCAATGATAGCCAATTATTTACATCTAACAAACACGCTTCAACAAATTATTACCATTCAGTACTACTCAATGGCACTTTTGCCACCTGTTGCACCACTCACATTATATTTATAATTTAAGTGGAAGGGGGATATTTTATATATTTAGCCCGATAAATTCGGGATGTTAGTTAAAATTTTAAGTCATAAAAACTCTATCTAGCTCCATACAGGAGGGGAGGACCACAACTTGTGGCAGTTTGGATTCGAACCCATAACCTCTCATATAAAGTGGGGGATGGATATCACTAGACCAACAGATCTTGGGTTGCACCGCTCACATTTGAGACGTGTATTTTAGGATTTTTTGTTAGAAAGTTAGTATAAATATTTGCCCTAGTATATTATTTACCTTAATGAATGAAATAGTTATGTTTTCTTCTACTAAATTCTCTCCTTTCCCATCTAATTTTGCACAATCTTCTTTAATTTCCACCCCTCTTATCTTTTTATGTTTTTAATTTGGATGGTAGTTCGTTACATAAAATAGGAAAATTGAGACTATCGTTTAACAATATAGACACCTATTCCAAATATTCCACATTGCATGTCACGCGCGTTTTATTCTTACCAGGGCTAAAGTGTCCATTATCTATCATTCCAATGTGGTTATTTTCTTCAAGGTGTTATATTTTGTGTTTCTTTTTATGTGCATGTAATACATCAGATTAAAATGTAAAATTCTTATGTTTTTAGATTGAGGTTTGAGCCAAATCGTGAACTTTTCGTTATGTTTTGTTCCAAGGTCACCAAATATAAGAAATCAATGTTGAAGAAGCATGCATATACTGACCAAGTAGAGACATTAAGATATTAGAGTTTTGGTTCTATTCTCACCGATAACATATGAGTTTTTCTGTACTAGTGGTCTTGGATTCTATACTACCGTCGATTATGTTTGCATTTTTTTCTACTTTCTTGATAGTTATTAATTATTTAGAAAGTAATACTAAGTTACTCACTGATAAGTGTTAAATGATGATTGATATTCATATTTTATTGATGTAAACGATTCGCTCAAGGGTAAAAAAAAACAAATACAATTAATATAAAATTGATGCTATGTGCCATGCACATATTTACGCTCAACAATTCCATCGACTTTTCGCTTCCGCACGTCTTCGCTCGTGAGCCTACGTGTTACGCACGAGCATACACACGGTCGCCTCTAACTGATTTATAGTACAAACAATTACAAACGTAAAGAAAGAAGCGCCCATGGCCTAATGGATAAGGCGTCTGACTTCTAATCAGGCGATTGTGGGTTCGAGTCCCACTGGGCGTGATTTATTGTTGTTTTCTTAATTTTTTTATTTAATCTTCCATAGTGATAGAATATGACATAAACAGATTTGGCCTAAAGAATATGACCTTTCTATTTTATGGGGTTTTCAAAGAGAAGAATGATAATGGAAGTGCGTCAAATCTATGCCAAGTCCAAACAATGGAAGTTTGTGAAATCTATGGTCCGCCAGAAACAAAATTAACTTGGCCGTTTAAATAGTAATAAGGAATAAAGCAACAAGTTTTAGCTTAAGGATTGATAGAATATGAGACAAACAGATTTGGCCTAATGAATATACCTTTTTATTTTATTGGGTGTTCAAAAGGAAGCATGATAATGGAAGTGTCAAATCTATGTCTACTTTGGTACTAACAATGGAAGTTTGTGAAATCTATGGTCCACCAGAAATAAAACGTCAACGTTTAAACAGTGATAACTTAAAGAATTTTTTTTGTTTTTTCTTGGGTTAATTAAAGAGTGGGGCTCGACTCCGATCACTTACCACGGGTCAAAGCATGTCTCAGGACCAAAAATTGCTTACAAAGTTACTTATAAATCGACAGAGAGAAACGTATCCACAACCTTCTGAAAGAAAGTGATTTGTTTCTTACCAATTATTATTAAACGAACCCATATATGCTAGGCCTTTTTTAACCACAATCTCTCGTGCTCAACATATTATACTCGAGCTCGCTCGAGCTTTCCACCATTAGGACTCATGCTCTTAGCTTGTAGGAGCGAATACTGTAGAGAGATATCCCATTCGTATTAAGTGTAAAAGATAGAATGTATCAACCATCTGTTTTGAAAATACAATTAAATATCAAAAATTAGAGATTCAATCATTAGATCACTGTACTAATAATATATAATTAAGATAGTCAAAGCACGCTTTAGTATACCCAATAAACTTTGAAACTTCAATCTAAGGGGTAGGTTATGTGTCAATACTTTCATCAATCACTTCATTTCACAGTACATGAAAATGAGCTTTGAACTAACCAAAGAAGGAAAAATCAAATGGAGCCCTCTTGTGGACTATGGATGTGTGGAATTAGCTAGAAATGGTCACTGCATGCTAAGGTATTCCAAGACAACATTGTACGACAAAATCGTTATTGAAATCCATAAAATCTTTGACTAAGTGATCAGACTAAGTTGTTTCATGATGATTCTGTTGGAAAATCTTGATTGAGTAAGTTGTGATTTAGCACAATTTTGACAAGAAAACTAAGTAAGTTCCATTTGTCAAAAGTGGAATGTCTTTGGCTCAAATTAATCTACGTTTCGAGTAGATAAATTTCGAGTATTTAATTACTCAATTCCGATTTAGGGTGAATGAGAAATTAATTAACAAAGTATGTCACTTAAAATGTGGTTTCTAATTGGAATCAATGGATCGATATGAACATACATGATTAAATGATCAAATTCATACGATCGACGACCGCGATCATATGAAAAATGGTTCATTTAGTTTGAGGACTAAAATGTTCAAATCAAAATATTGAGGAACCAATTTGAAAGGACCTAATTAATCAAGATTAAACGTTTTGGGGTCAATTTGTAAGTTTTGGAAAGTTAAGGGCTGAATTGCACAGAAATGGGTGCAACCGCCCACACCGGATAAATCGCCCTAATGACAGCACCTTTTATTGGCTTTGGAGAGGGTGTACGGTGCACCCGCCCACACTGGATCGTAGCTCGTGCCAGGGGGCTTTTCACTAAAGGTGCAACTGTTGGGGGCTTAAATGAAAAGCTGCTTTAGGGGGCTTTTCGTCCAAAAGTCACACCTTTTGGGCCCTTCTGCAATGTACGAAAAGTTATAACTTTTGAACCAAAACTCTTCATTCTCTATAAATAGACCCCCATATTTTGAGATTAAAGACACCGAAATATTGGCTTCACATATTCTCTTCTCCCTTCTTCTCTTAAATACTATTTTGAGTATTTTTGAGAATTTTTTGGATATTCTTAAGTATTAATTTAATATTTGGAGAATAGTTTTGCATATTACATGTCTAGATATGCATTTAATTCATCATAGTCCATCGAGAGAGTTTGGAACAAAGTTTGTTCGTAGAGTATTGAAATTTGTAGTGCTACTACTTGTTTACTAAGTCGTTGAATCTTGGGAAACGATTTCCATATCCCGTAAGCACCGTGAGCAGGACAATTTCATTTCAAAGATAAAGTGTAGAATACTTGCCTCGACTTTGAAATCATTCTTGAAGATACTAAGTCCGAGTAGGCTCACAGATATTTTTCCAACAGATTCTTATCAAGTTGGGAATTTTCTAATCAATAAATGGAGATTATATGCAAGTAATATACTAAGTTTCATGAAAAAGAATATAATTAATAATATTTTGTGATGCTCCTAATCCAACTATCTAATTGTGCGTTAATAATTACATTATTTCACTCTTAGTAATATTAAGAAGAAATCGGAAAAAATAATCATTGAAACCCTCCAACAAACTTGACGAACTTGTTGTTTCATGTCGTTCTTACTTCTTAACCATGAGATCAAGTTCATAGGCAACCTTAGCATTAAATCAACCTAGATCATCCATATTCTGAAATAGTTTTAAACTACGAACACTTCGCTACAACGTTAAAATTAATTAAAGTATGAGCTTTTTAAAAGGACGAAAAAATAAATAATCAATATCAATCAACAATAAAGTAATAACAACCAACTATGAATCACTAATAATGACAAATAATTTATTATAAACTATTATCAAAATAAACAAATATGAAATATCCACAATTCGGTTGGAAGTCAAGGTGCTAGGGTAACTTCGCTGCTCAAGCAGTACCCAACTAAAGAGACAAAGAGATAGGATAGGCTTAAATCATAAAAAATATATTAAATAAGGTAGACATATATACTTTATTTAAATTTGTGGATAAACCATAGATAATGTTTAATTACAAAGATAATCTTTGTTCCATAGCCAACATGTGAACCATGTCAAACAAGCATTAATTCTCTGAAACGTGCCAAGAACCATGGCTCACGTTTATTAATCCAAATCTTGTGCATGCATACAATTTTATAATTTTTTATTACATGTATAAATGAATGACTAGTATATATAATGATGATTAAGACAAGGAGGTGTATACAATTGTCATATATTTGTGTTTGTAATAAGAAGTGTTGCACAATTGTGGCATATGTAGAGGATTTTGATGATTTTGATTGGGGATAATGGCAGACACCCCCCTCAATTATGAGTTGATGTGCACTTTGCCCCCTCATTTATTATAAAATGTGCACTTCACCCCCTCGAGCAGCTCGAGCAGGGGCAAAATGCTACAAAACACATAAGTGGGGGCAAAATGCTACAAAAACACATAAGTCAGAGGGCAAAAGTCCAATTTTTATGATAAGTGTGGTGCCCGAATCCGCCCGAACTGCCTGAAGGGGTGAAGTGCACATTTTATGATATGTGAGGGGGCAAAGTGCACATTTCAATAAGTTAGGGGCCAAAATACATATCACCCCATAACTGAGGGGGTGTCTGTTATTATCCCTTTTGATTGCACACTTAAACTGTTGAAAACCTAATCTATTATCAAAGGAGATTGGCATGAGCAAGTTGAGTTCCCAAAATTGTACTTTGAAAAATTAGTTATAGGCCTAGTGATAAAATGAAAAAAAAAAAAAAACTATCAAAATTGAAATGGCTCCACCAAACTCTACCGCCCATTAATATATAAACCTTTTTATATACCAATTTGGTCATCTTTATGGAGATTTTACAAACCAAAGATTTTTTTAAAGTAAAGATAATTCAATGAATACTTCTACAAAATGTTAAGTGTTTCTTAAAAATATCATTATGTTATAAGAAGTTACAAAATCACCAAAGTCTGCTTATTTAAATTGGACTTAAGACTATGTCAAAAAAAAAATAAATTAAATTGGACTTAAGACGTAACTTATAGTCTATTCAAGATTCCAAGTTAATTATATAACAAATAATAATTTTGCAAATAAACTAAGAAGTTCATTCGGAGATTAATTTTGCAAACATTCCAAAATTTGTTTTCAGACTGAAATCTAGTTGCATAATTGCATGTTATTTTAAGAGCTATTGACATATAAATAATACAACTATTATTGCTCTTAAACTTACTCAAAATTTACCAAATATTGATAATTGTAATTATATCGAAATTGATCAGCTGTATGTTAACCTCTAGTATAATAAAAATAACACACTTCATGATAGCTTTTATGAAATTATTATTGAGATGGAATTTGGTCTTTGATTTCTTTTCAATGATGTAAAAGCATGTCGGCACGCATACAACACCAACCTTTTCATATCTATTTTTACCCAATCTATGTAGTTGTTAGTTGTTACCCATCATTATGTTCTTTAAAGTGTGTACCATTAAAGTTCAATCAAATTCAACGGGATTTAGTATTCATATAAGAAGTTTTCAAATGATACTCATCATAATTCTATATTTATCTTTTAATTTACAAACTTTGAATAAATAAATTATACATTATTAATAAATATTTTTTTTGGCTTTTATATTTTATAAATACTACGTCCCATCTTGATATAGGAGTACAACTAATTCACGATATAGGTATGTAGTCGAGCAAAGTCAAAAAAAGTAGTTGTTCAATCCCATTTGAGTTATTATTGAGCTTTAAAATTTATGTTTAAATTTGGTTTGATTGTTAATCGATCCGAGGTCAAATATGCTTTAATCTAGCCGATCATAAATAGAGCTCGTGTAATTTAATTTTCTTGGACATATTTTATTATTATTTGCTAATCGAGAACACAAAAAGTTGTTCAAATTTAATTTGATATGATAATGAACTGAACTTATATGAGCTTTTAAAAATTGATTCTGAGTTGAGTACTGAGTTAATCGAGTTGAACACGAGTCGAACTCGAGTAACTTGATTTTTTCGGACATGTTTTATTATTTTCTCACTAATCGAGTTGGAACTTATCGAACACATTAAGCTGTTGAAACTTGGTCTGACATGTTAACGGATCAAACCCAAACAAACTTTTAACAATCAATCTCAAGTCGAATATTAAGTTGCTCGGTTCGTCTTTCAGCTAGAGATGATAGATATTTTACAATCTCATTATATATATTTATATATATATATATATACAAAAAAGGGTAAGATATTCACAACCTTGTATTAATCAATAAAAGAAAATAAGAAAAAGAAAAGAAAAGAAAACGAATCACACACACACACGCGCACACACAAAATGAAAAAGTAATGGCGGAGCTGTAGTGCAGTCTGGAAACAAAATTCCCTTTCCCTTTCCCTCTCCACTCGCACTCACACACGACGTCGTTCCACCACCACCGTCGCCGGAATATTCTCTACTGAAAGCCTCGCAACACAGTACTGATACATACAGATTACGTATATATATATACATACACATATGGGGGCATCATTGTCGAATTTGACCGAGAACGGGTCGGGTAGCGGCGGACCGGGTCTCGGCGACATACCGGAGAGCTGCGTGGCGTGCGTATTCCTCTACCTTACGCCGCCGGAGATATGCAACTTGGCTCGGCTTAATCGCGCCTTCCACGGCGCGGCTTCGTCGGACGCCGTTTGGGAGACGAAGCTTCCGTCCAATTACCATAGCCTCCTCCAACTCCTCTCTCATCCCGACGCTGATCGAAACCTCCGTAAAAAGGACATATTTGCCCTCCTCTCTCGGCCGCTTCCGCTTGAAGACGATAATAAGGTAGGTTTATTGGAATAATTCTTGTGTTTTAATACTTTGTATTAGTGTATTGTATTGAATTTGTTTTGTTGATTGATTTAATTTTACTATTGGGATTAGATTGAGTTGAAATTGATTTATTGCAGTGATTCTTGTAGAAAACTTGATTTAGTGATTAGAGTATTATGAGTGTTAGTACTATATATATCAGTGATATTGAAAAATATATGCTAAACCGAGTTCAATGATCCTAGTGTCTGTCTATCTGTCTCCAATAGTAAAGTGTAGTGTGTGCGGACTACAAACAGTTGTGTGAAAGATATTGGCATGAATTTATTTTGTTAATTGATTTAATTTTACTATTGGAATTAGATTGACTTGAAATTGATTTATTGTAGTAATTCTTGTAGAAAACTTGATTTAGTGATTAGAGTATTAAGAGTGTTAGCACTATATTTAGCAGTGATATTGGGAAAAACTATGGTCCTAGTGTCTATCAGTCTCGCATATTAAAGTGTATTGTGTGCGGTCAACAAACAGTTGTATGAAAGAGATAGGCAGAGAGTACACACTCGGACCATTGGACTCGGTCTGACATCATGGTTTGCCGTAACGGTCGCGGTGTTCGTCGCGGAGGCCACCGTTCCAGTTCCATGGCACTGTCGCGGAACGGTCGCGGACGTTCCGCAATTTTTTTGCTTAAATTGCTCAAAATTATAAAAAAAAATCCTAATTTTTTTTTCCTCCTTGTAATAATTTCTTTTCTTTCCTTTCTTTCCTTGTCTTATTCCTTGTAAGTTGTAACTCCAGAATGCTTCAAAGTGTGTACAGAATACAGATTCACGAGTGAGAAGTCATCTCTGTCTTCATCCTCTTCCCTCAAGTCTCAGCCTTAAGAAAAATATTTGTCTCTTAACAAATCTTTTGTTGAAACAATAAATACATATATATATATATTTATACATATATGTATATACAGTAGCTTACACCCAAAAGACATCCTTCCCGTTCCTGCCGTTCCGGCGCCGTTAAATCGCCGGAACGGCCGCGTCACAACATTGTAACGCCCGTCTCGCCGTTTTTCGGCCGTTCCACCGCGTTCCAAGTACAAAAACGAGATGACATGGAACTTTGGAACGCCGGAGGCCGTTCCCGTTCCGGAACGGCCGTTCCGGCCGCTATAGCGGGGGTTCCGGCGAACCATGTCTGACATAGAATTACTTGTAAAGTTTTTGTGTGCATAACATTGGATTTGCTAAAGGATGAATTGCTGGTGATGGTTGAGTTTTGGTTTTCACTTGAAGCTACTTTGGGAACGGAGTTTACTTTTTTGATTTTTCTACATATCATCTTTAAGTTTTCTATATGCTGGTTTGGGACTTTTAATGATCACAGACTTATCTGTTTCGAATAATGGATGCAACTTGATTTTGTTCTAGAAGAATGGAATTTTATTTCGTGTTAAATATGTGCTCCTCGGTCAAATCCTCCCCCCACCCCCTTCTTTTCTTTGTATATAAGTAATCATGTTACTGTTGGAGACCAATGTGAACAAAAGATCAGCTCAAAATCTGTATACTGCTTTCCTTCTTCCTTTTGTGTATTGAGTGGCAAAATAAGAAGTATATTATAAACAATTTCAGTGCGTTTCACGTTATACTTCATAAATATACTTATCGTTTCACATGGGAGAAATGCAGGTAGTATGGTTGGACAAGATTACTGGGAGAGTTTGCATGTCTATATCAGCCAAGGCAATGGCAATAACAGGTATCGAGGACAGGAGATATTGGAATTGGGTTCCAACAGAAGAATCTAGGTTAGTCTTCAGCTGCCTATACCTGAAGAATAATCTCTACTTCTCGACATGTCATTACTGAATGATTCAAGAATTTTGAACTGTTATTGGATATGATTGTTTTCTATGTAATATTGCGATTTGGAAACAAATTTGTTTGGGCGTGTGTTTTGCAGTCACTCCTTCCTATTCCACCCCCCCCACCTCGACTGAACCACCATACCCAACCCAACCCACCCCACCCCGAAACGAAAGAAAGACCTGGTCTAGCTTTCTTTTTGATATGCCCCTCCAGATTGATTTTCTTTCCTTATCTCATTTCCACGGGTTACTTCACATTCTTTACTGTAACGTTTTAGTTTTCTGATAATTTTGGAAGTAAATTCATCAAAACCGAGACAGTCAATTGATATATGAAATTTCAGATCGCTGGCCCATTTCACCTCGTGTTCATATCGTATAAACTCGGTTAATTAAGTTGAGAAAGTGTACTTATATATAAAGTATTCTGAAGCTATTAAAAGAGATAATTATGTTAAAAATTTGCTCCATAAAAGAATGTGTAGACTTAGCTTACCTCAACTGAACCTTCCCGTGGAACTTTGGACGTTTAGCTGTGAAATAAGTAAATAGCATGATCATTCCTTTGCAGCAACGAATCATGAGATTGTTTCTATGCTGCAAGGGTTAATATTATGAATCCCTTGAGATAGTACATCACTGGAGTAGTTTTGTGTTTTAAGATTCATGGGCTAATATAATATATTCTTGGGCTCTGGTTTTTCAATAGCGTGTTATACTTTTGAGCCCAAGAAATTTCACTGTGTTCGAGTTTTCTGCCAGCCAAGCCATGCCACATGGCATAGAGCAGTCTCTGGCAGTACTAGAATGAGATTTGATGTGTACAGGGTAGGGACCTGAATGTAGAAATAATGTGAGGACAACTATATTTTTTAGGATACCTTGCATCAATTAGAGGTGAAACATCTTATGCAAGAACTCAAATCCTAGAAGTTTCACATCTCTTTGGTTCGCTATTTATCCCTAATCTGTTATGCAACCATGTGCTCAAAGGCATAATTTATGATTCAGTCCCTTCACTGACTACGGTCATGGGTCTCATTGCTCATCACGAACAATAGATACCTGTCTTCCAATTGGTTTTTATAATTGGGAAATTACACAGAGACCCCCTCACTTATGTAATTACACAAAAAGTGAGGGGGTTTGTGTGTAATTATCCCTTTATAATATATGCCTAATCTGGTTGAACACAATGGTATTAGAAGCAGCAAATTATGCTACATTATTAGATTTATTTTTGTAAGATGTGAAACTGGACTGCTGGAAAGTTTTAAACTCGCCTATAAGAGCAATATATATCAAATTACTTCTTCCTAATAGCCCTTGCCTTGCTTGAAAAAATTGCATATAAAATAGTAGTCCTAGCTATTAATACTGCAGTCAATTCATTACAAAAGTCATTATCCTGTTTATCCTTGTACATAACTCTGTGTTTGATCCATCACAAGGGAATCTTAAGCCCAAATGACGTAGTATCAAACCTTTTAAAATGTATTGAAAGAAGTTATAGATAGCTTTTGTGCGCAGCTGTTAGGTTTGCTATATCAGAGTTGCTCCAGTCAGCAAACTTTCATATATTCTAAGCTGTGTGATTTCATGATTTATACGCTTGGATATTTTCATCGCATGTTTGGGTTCAGATGTCCTCCTAAGATTGATAAGCCAAAACCTAGGAGGTTCCTATAATGTTACATAAAACTAAGTTTCGAAGCTTAAATTGATAAGTGTTTATTTCTTATATCTAGGGTTGTTATTTGAAATCAGATGAAGTAGACGATATTTCTTCATTAGGATCATGGGATCACAAAAGCTCATCTATGTGCAACTTATCTTTATCTATCTTGTAGGATTATGCACGTGGTATACCTTTTATATATAATTTTGTTTCTTCATTTCACTTTATAAACTTGGGATTTGGTCAATTACCATGTTGCTCAACTTTGCTGGACAATAAATTACTAAAAATTGTCCTACACAGTGTTTTCAAAACCAACTCGGACCTGCTGGTCGGACCATTGACCCGCGCCTATAACGGTCCTGTCTATTATCGTAAAACCGCTGGAAACTCAAAACCGGTCTATTTTTCGAAAACTGTCTGAGCCGGTGGTTTAACTGTCAAAATGAGCGGTCTGTTCAACGGTTGGCGGAACCGGTCTCCATTTCTCAGATTTCAGTTTTTGTGGAAGTTGGTGTCTAAAAATTGTAGTTGAAGGTGGCGGACTGCATGAGCGAAAGAATAAAAAGATAAGTAGGCATAAGATTAAGAGAATTTGAAGGAAGAAATTAGCATAGAAGAGAATTCGAAGGAAGAGAAAAGTAGAGAAGAAATGAAGAAGAAGAAGAAGAACCAGGCGGCGTGTAAATGAAGAATAAGGATTTGGGTTTAGGGTCTTCTTGCGTTTCTATCTTCTTTCCTTTTTCTTTTTTCCTAGTGTAGTTTCATTTTTCTGGTCAAATAGAAGACCAGATGGGCATTAACTAAGTTGGCCTGTTCATTGATTTTGTTTTAGATTATATATATAATTCAAAATATGACACACACACATATGTATATAAATATATATATATATATATATATATATATTATATACTATATTGTAATGTTATTAATATAATAAATATTATTTATTATATAATTATGACATCACCAGTTTGACCACGGTCGACCCGACGGTTGAACGGGTGACTCTTGACCTAGTCGATTTTCCGGTTCGATAAACATTCAGGTTTCAAAACATTGGTCCTACATCCAGAAGGCTGCTATACCTCACCTCGGTGAAGTGGGCGTAATCGATTTGCAGAAAACTGGAAACTTCAAGATCTTTGTGAAATTTAGCAGATAGGCGTTCTTGTGGAGGTTCTTTGGATTTCAATTTGGCAAGTACTTCGTGTTTTACACTCTAATGAACTTGTATGCCTATATTTAAACTTGATTTCTTTCCTTTGCGAAACAAGCGTTTTTGTTTGCATGTTTGCAAAATGCAACACGTAATCCTGCACGCATTATAACATTGGGCCCACAAAACATCTCACATGTCAATTCACCAGCATGCTTTCGTTTCTTCATATTGTAATTAGAAATGATTGTAGCTGATTCAGAATTTGGGATTGCCCCTTTATACTCATCTTTTCTTGCAGATTTAACGTTATAGCCTATTTGCAGCAAATATGGTGGTTCGAAGTGGACGGCATGGTAAAATTCCCTTTCCCGCCAGATATATATACTTTGTCATTTAGGCTTCATCTTGGAAGATTTTCCAGAAGACTCGGACGTCGTGTTTCAAATTTCGATCATACTCATGGATGGGATATCAAGCCCGTGAGATTTGAATTTTCCACGTCAGATGGCCAGCAAGCATCAAATGAGTGCTTCTTAGATGATACACAACAAGATGATTCTAATGGGAGTTATAAGCGTGGTTGCTGGATAGAGTACAAGGTAGGTGAATTCATTGTCGGTGAATCAGATTCTGAAACTGAAGTTAGATTCTCAATGAAACAGATTGACTGTACACATTCCAAAGGAGGACTTTGTGTTGATTCCGTATCAATCATTCCAAGCAAGTTGAAAGAACGTAGAAGAAAAGGGGTTTTGAAGTAAGAGTGGTGTTAGTATTTTATATGGGGTCGGGTTTTATCATACACCTTACCCTTGTGGAAAGCACTGGTACCTCAGGAGGATTTCATCTGGATTGTTTTTGCTGTAGGTATGTGTCCTCTGTCCATGTAATTTTTATATGGTTTTGTATTTGTGCATTTTTTTTATATATATTTTTTGTCATATGCATTTGCGGAAGATTAATACAATGTGCCTATTTTACCGGGCTTTGTGTTTTCTGCCTAGAAATGAGCTGCAAGCGAGTTAGGTAGAATTTATACTTGGATATTATTAGAGGCAGGGGTACCAAAGTTTACTCTCATCTACTAAACTACTTGTAAAATTAGGATAATGCATTTCTGATTCATAATTTTGTAAAAGTCTCGACATATGTTCTAATTATGTCTTGAACTTAAAAAGTTCGCTAACATTGTAAACTTGTTCTATTTCCGAGTCCATTCCGCTGACTGGTATAATTGTTTGAGCTAGGAGCTGTAAACTTGTATTATAGTATATATTCGGATATTTTTCAGTCATTGAGATATCTTTTTTAACTTATATTATATGTGAAGCCACTTGCCATGTCTTTTACATTTGAAAGATGTCTGAATTGGTGATTCATGTACTATTACTATATAAATTCATTTTTTCAGCATTAATAAGTTGTGATTTGTGAATGAAAGTTGAGAAGAGTGTTCTAGGAGTTTGAGATTGTATTTGAAGGGCATTATGATTTTGTTGTCCGTTTCTTGGAATAGTCTGTTATATTTGGATCTAATGGTTGATAGTGTAGATTTGAATTAGAATTTTCTTCTTTAATTGTGATGCTTTGAACCTTCAAATTCGCGACATAATTGTTTTTGGTATCATAGTCGTATTTTTTACTCTTGTATGGAGCAATAGAAGAGATAATGGTTTTGCTCCAAAGTTACTTGCAACATTTGAGGTTATTGACTGTTTAAAATAGAAATTTCTCTCTTTCAACCTGAGACTCGAGAGATGGTAGATTGTATTGAACTGTGGGGATATGCTAATAACTTGTGCCATTACTGCAGGATATTCATTTTCTGATTTCGCAGATAATATCTGACGAATCATAACTAGTACAAGTTTGAGGCTTGTAAAATGTATATTTGTGTCATCTATATGCTTTGCATATAATGTACTTTGAAATTTGATTTTTTTAGCATTTTCAATAGTTTCTTATGGGACGAATACAAGAGTGCATCAAGTATCGTTAGAAACTAAAAACATAAACTATTGATGATTTTCTTTTCGATTTTTCCATTCTGCCCCCTGATCTTTCTCACTACGTAGATAGAATATTGTGCTGTAAAACATTTTCTCGACCCCTTCTTTACCCTGTAATGTTTCTTGTCTTTTACCTTTTACTGATTGAATGGTCATTATTGTGTTTTATTTAGTTCCCTCCGGGCTGTGATATGCTTCGCGATCTTTCTTCTGCTACTATATCTCTTCCTTTGTGAATTTATTACACACCGGAAAAGTGGTTACATGATGAGCTTATCTTAATTTTGAAACTTTTAATGATGTCTGAGTTTGTGCTGATTTTTATGAGTATGTTCTAAGGTGGTTGGGAGTTTGTAGTCTCCCACATTTAGTAATGTCTGCGTTATTTATGAAATAGTTGGTGTGGATTTACTCATAAAAACCCTTATAGAGAGTTTTCGTATTTTTTGTCCTAGTCGGCGCGCGCTGCTGCCTTTGCTGAAAGACGTGTTTCTTTTTCTTGTACTTGGAGAGAGACGTGGTCACAAGTAGGGAGGCTGTATAACTTCAACTTCCATAACTCTTTTACTCTGCATATTTAAGTCTATGGCATTGTACAACTGCTGAAAAAGTTTCAGACAAATGTGGTTTTGTTTTTAAGGTTGCTGTTGCTGGATGGGTAGTCTCTTTTTTTTTTAATTTAACATCTGGTTTGCGAACTTTAGTGTGCTTCATAATTAATTACAAAATAAGTGAATTATACTTGGGTCGCTCATACTTGGGTTTGAGCAGACCAAATTAGGGATGGAATTTTGACGGTAAAAATATTGAATTTCACTATCCAACTGGCAATTATATTTTCTTATCCAGTAAGAACAAGAAAATGACACTTTTGTGATGAGATGAGGCACATGTTTACCACTATTATTAACAGATGATTAAGGTTAAAAAACGAATCAAGTTATTGGATAGTAGGTTTGATATCGATACTTAAGAGCTTGTTTTAATTTGGTTCGTTAACATGACAAATTATATTTGAATACTTTTTTGGTTTATATGCAAAAAATCAAGACTGTGTTTGCTTTTGTTTTTAAACACATTTTGGCCAAAATTTATTTGCTTTATGTTTTTTTTTGACTAAAAAGGACTTTTTTGGTCAAAGAATTTGTTAGCTATTGTGTCCCTATTTGTGTCTATTTTGGGGTACCTACTAATTACATCAACTACAATATATATATATATATATATATAACCATAATATTATAATCATTTAAAATTTATATTATATTATATTTTTCAATCATTAATTAATTATAAACATAACTTTTCAGACAAAAACTTGCATGATTTGACTGCTACAGTAACTTTTGTCTTTTCTGAAAATAAAATCAAACACATTTTTATCAAAATACACAACTCTCAATAAATTTTTTCACCAAAAAAAACCCCAAAAATAAAAACAAACACAACCCAAGCTATTCGAATTCAATTTGATTGAGGCTCGTTTAAGCTCAGTTAGATTACCAATTCGATCAAGTTCAAACATAAATATTCTTGAACAACGACTCCACTCGATTAGTTACCCAAAGGTAATTTTCTCACTAAATCCATGTATAACTCTGAATTGCACAGTCAGTTCGAAATTATTGCAATTTTTTAAGGTGCACAATAAATTTCATTTAATATAAAAATAAAAAAGTTAATATTTGGGGTGGGTGGGGGGTGGGGTTGCCCATTTTGTAACGCGTAGACGCAAATAGCCAAACAACTTCATAGAGTGAAAATGAAGAATATTTACTTCTCTTTATTAGTATATAAAATTATTGGTGCTGTTATTTATTGATTTATCTATCTATATTGGGTTCTATAGTACTTTCTTTAAAAGCAATGCTCACCCTTTTAATTTATTTATTGCTCTTTTCAAATAATCCCAACCCCAATCATTGAAAAACTACTTAAATTTGATAAATGAACCATAAATTAGAAATTAAATTTACTAGAGGTGCAAACTTCTAATGTATTATATATTCAACACTCAAAACTCATCAAATTAGCCCTAAAACTTCAACTTACCCAATATTTGCAAAATAAGACGATCACATTTTTCAGATTGAAAAATATTATTGCAAATGAATATAACAATTTATTTTAAGTTTTTTTTTCTCCCTCTTATTATGAAAAATAATTTTAATATAAGCATCGAAATTCTTTGAAACATTTCATTAATGTAGCAAGTTAAGAGTTGGTTTGGGTTTAAATAATTCAAAGTAAAAACGATTCAACATTAAATTAAGACTTAGAGTTGGTTGTACTTGTACCAAGAGATGTCCCCTCCTCTATGGAAATAAAATGCCTCCAATTTGTACAACAAACACTAGTTAGATAGGGATCGGCGCCTAATACATGCTTCAATCTCTCTGTTTTAATACTGTCCTATCCTATAAATACTGCCTATTTTGTTTTTGTCTAAACGAGGTCACACTGTTATGATTATTATTTTTATTTGACTTTTCTTGTCTCCTCTTCTGAGAATAAAATACGGGGCATTTCTATAACAGATTGAGTTTAATGATTCAAATGTATTCTGTATTAATCTCTTTCACACAAGTGTGTGAGAGAACCGTATATAATTCATTTTAATGTGTGACTGAGAGATAGAAACTAAGATCATTGAACGAGATGGTGTTTTTTGTAATTAAACAATACTTTACGAGTAACCCGAGTAATTATCCATATATATATATATATAAATTTTTCTTAAAATGAACTCATACGAAAGCGTGTTCCAATCAACTTCCAACTTCCAAACAAAATGGGAGCTTTAATTTTGTGATTAAGCTTTGGAGTAACATACATGCATGCTAAAAATAGCAAATAATTATTTCTTTTAAAGCAACTTAATTTTGTAATCTTTGTTAATGAAATAGTCATTCAATTATTATATCAAAAACTAAAAATCAACCCAAACACGAAGGATGTATAAAGTGTTGCATCAATACCATTAAGATGGTCTCGTAATTGTATAATTTAATTATCTCTTGGTAAGACGAAAAATACTTCTATACATCGGGTCTTGGGCTCTATCTGTGCACCTTGTGGATTGATTAATCCAAATCACTTATTTTTTTTTTGAATTAAAAAACAAATAATATGAATTAATCATATCCACAAAGTCCACAAATAGGACCCAAAATCCCGTTTACACAAAAATTTTCCTGGTAAGACTGTGACCATGAGCTTACTCTTGTAATACTTATGAATCAGTTATAACGTACTAGTAATGATTACAATTTACATTTTTTAGACCATCCCGTCACATCTCTGGCTAGATGCTTCAATTTGAATATACAACTGAGTAAGACTGTAATGACGAACTTGCTCTTATAATTCAATTCGAACTTTCAAATAATAGAGATGCTTCAGTTTGATCACCTCTCTATAAAAAATGTGAGGACGAGCTTAATCTTATAACAATTATAGTACGTAATTATAATTACTCAATTCAAACATTTTAAAAATGGTTCATTCAAACAGTCCGTGATAGATATATATAGTTTGATTATACCTCTTATGACTCAATTCAGATGTGTTGACAATAAAAAAAACTCTCATATTATGATTACACCTCTTAATATGATTGCGACAACGACTTTACTTCTACAATAGTTATGACTCATTTCAGACATTAAGAGAAACAAAAAAACATCTTTCTATGATTTCGTACACTAGGGAAGTGAGGGAGAAGGCGTGAGAAAGGGGAAGAGATATTGTCAGCAGTGGTTTAAGGGACCAGATTGCGACTTTTGATTACCATTTCAACTCCAATTACCGACAACATCTCCCCGGACTTAAAACACAATTTATCTTTCTGAATTCTTTTCATTAAATTTCTCTTTCTCTACTCAATGCTTGTTGTTAGCCTATTGATATCAGTTTCTATTTTCACGTGGGAGGTCATGAGTTCAATTTTAGGCCGTCACAAGTTTTGACTTTTCTCTCTGGAGTTTAATAAGATATGTGTGGCCTATGATTAAAAAAACTATTGGCTCCGGTTTGTCGGATCAGGGTATTCCCTTGATCTAGAATTTCAAATAAAAAAAAAATAAATTCTCTTTCTCTCTCACACAGCACACACACTGAGTGTGTGCACTGTTCTTCTACTAGTATTTATAATTAGTTGCATCCCAAAGTTAGAGACATGCAGAAAGCCTTTCTCTTTCCCTTGCAGACAATATTTCAAATTGTAACTGGATTTTATCCCTAAAGCTTCCAAAACAGATTCAGATATTCACTTTGTTTTGCAAGTAAAGAACTTATGTTTCCGTGTGTGTAAGAATTTATTATATATTGATATACATATATATATATATATATATATAGTTTGTTTGTGTTGAGAGAATTAAGAGAAGTAAAAGAGAGAATGGATTGGAATGGTAATCTTAGAGTGCCTTTCGTTTCTCGACAAGATCAGAATTCTGTTAGCTTTCTCTACAACTACAATTACGATCAGTTTCCAGGTAATTTAATCTTAACTAATTTTGATTGCATTTTTCTGTTGTTTTAGGGTTTCTTGATAAGCTGGAAGAAGCCATTTAATTTCAGTTATATATATATATATATATAACAACTGGATGCTAAAATATAGTCCAAACTCCAAAGTGAATTACGTGAAAATATGCTTGGTGTGCCCCTCAAAGAATAACTACGATTTATTAAGCGAATAAATTTTATGAAACTTAATTTCTTCCTGAGTAATTAAGAGGGTGTTTGGTTAAGCTTATAAGCTTCTTTAAACATCTTATAAGATGTTTTAGAGCTTATAAGGTCTACAAATTTATTTGGTAATTTTAAAAAGAAAAACAGCTTATAAAACTAAAAAATAAGATGTTTGGGTCTTATAAGCTGTTTTTAAAAAAGTAATTCACCCCCATCTTTTTTTAAACATCTTATAAGATGTTACATCTCATAAGCTCCTAAAACATCTTATAAGATGTATGAGCTTATAAGATGTTTTGGATAAACTTAGCCAAACACCCTCATGTGGCTAAATCTGATCTGAATTAGAATTTTCCAGTTTGCATATTTGTATGCATTTGAAACAAGGGCTTATACTTTAAATTCAAAAGCTTAATTTTAACTGAAATTTTAGAAGAATAAATTTTATTAAAAATCTCATGCAACTAATTAAAGTAAGAGTTTTCATCTCTGATGCACGGACACTCCGAAAAATTATTTCGTGCAATGTTAGACACTCTCCATGTCAGTGTCCAGAGAAAGAGAAAATATACATAGGCAGTAGTGTACCATCCGTGTCTGTGTTCTATGTTTTTTAAAAAATTGACACGTCCCATGTCTGTATCCGTGCATAATAGGGTTTCATCAATGGTTACAGACATTAGGAAGAACTTCCTCAACTTCTTTAAAGGTTCATTTCTTATTCGATTGTGTAAAAGTTCTAACACACGAGTCCCTCCCACCTAGTTCAAGACTAATTTGATTTTATTCTCCAAATTTTCATACAACATTTTGTCACTTATTTTTCTTCCTTTTCAAAATAAAAATTGTAAGTTTTACTACTTTTCTTCTCGTGTCTTTTATTGAACTAATTGTAGCTTTTCTTCTAGTATTAGAAATGAAGCAGCCATCATTTCAGGCGTCGACAACGTTGCTTCCAACGTTAATCAACAACAACAACAATAATAATAATAATTACGGGCAGGACCCGAAGAAGAAACGACTAAGCATTGAGCAGTTGGAGTCATTAGAAAACAGCTTTCAAGAAGAAATTAAGCTGGACCCTGATCGGAAAATGAAGCTGGCTAAGGAACTTGGGCTGCAGCCACGTCAGATCGCGGTATGGTTCCAGAACCGAAGGGCTCGATGGAAGGGTAAGCAGCTTGAGCGCTTGTACGATGCGCTTAAACAGGAGTACGATGCTGTTTCCCGGGACAAGCAGAAGCTTCAACAGGAGGTATGTAATTAGATTAATTATTCTGTGTTAATTAATTGGTGTGTATGTGTTTCGATCGGTTTCCTATAATTTCCATGCATGATGTTGGATTAAGGAGCTTCTTGTAATATATATATATATATATATATATATAAGTACTTCTTGGCAAGACAAGCTATTATTGCTGATCAGCTTCTATATATTTATGAGAAGGCAGCCATCATTTATAGTTACATATTAATATTCACGAGATATATAATTATTATGAATTTTGGTATATCTACTTATTATGCATATTTATGAAAGTCTAGCACATATTTATCAATTATCATCACTTGGAGGTTTCTAAAGTTGTTGATATGACAGTAGATATTAAATTCAAATTCTCTGGTATGTGATCCAGTGCATGTATACATTGGTAGTCAAGAAGTGAAGAGAAAAAAAAATTATAATATAGAAAAATAATTGAAAATTTTATCTTCACATTCCTAATTAACAATCATGTATACACTTTTCGCACATCTACACATGTAGCAGAAAGTGTTAAGTACACAATTGTTTAAGTGAGGAAAATTCTGAAATGATAACTTTTGGCCTATTAACTTAACTTTATGCTTCCGGTTAAATCACCTTATTAGCGATTTTGAACTCTCTAACGTTTTTTTTGAATTATACTTTTCTATACGGGAAAGATTTCAAATTGAGAAAATGAATTAGAGCAAAGAATTTAGATTAAATTAAAGTATTGGGCGGATTTAGAATTCACTATGATAATTTAAAAAGTATTTCAAAATGAGTTTTAAATAACGTAAAACTTATGTATTTTGAATCTCTTAATTATAAAAAGTCAATTACATATATTATTATGAATTTGAAATTCTAAAACCAACTGAATCCTTCGATCGAAATGCAACCTAATTGAATCAATATCATAATATTACGTAGAAAAGTTTCCATCCACGCTTCTAGGACTTATTTTCATGATCAAGTGATTTATCTTGTGTGTCGAAAAGTGGGCGAAATTGCACAATTTATGTAAATAAGAGAAGAACACAAGAAGAAATTACTTTCTAAATCATTCGACTTTGTTTTCAAACGACTTCAAATCATATTAATACATATAATTAGGTATATGATAATTACTTTATCATGAAACCTCCTTCACACAAACCCTAATTTAACAAAACAATGCACGTACCAAATTAAGTTTGTCTTCTTATTCTTGAAATTACCAATTATGATTTTGTTCCTCATTTGATCTTTTTAATGTAAAGAAGCTAATTATATTAATTGTTTTAGGTTATGGCATTGAGGACAATACTTAAGGATCAAGTGCTAGGCAAGAAGCAGGTCTCAACAGGACATACAGAAATCTCCGGCGAAGAAACAGTCGAAAGCTCAAGTTCCGACAAGAGTACTCCGACGACGACGACGACCACCAACGTCAATCAAATGGCAGCAGAATGTAGCTATGTGTTGAATGTGGATGATTACAATCCAGTGATGATGCCACCACCTCCCTACTGGCCTGCTATGCCTTCTTGTCCTTGAATTTAATTTAGTTTATTTAATGCCTGCTTAATTTGTTGTTTATATCTTAATTTTTTTTTTCTCAATTAAAATGTGATGAGAGTTGTTCTAGGCTAACCTAACAAATTTTAGGTTCTTTAAGGTGAGGGGATAGCCCGGTTAGGGTAGAGGTTGAGCTCTTAGTGGGAGACTGCCTCAGTCTAGACTTAAAATCATCGATCTATTGTTGGATTTTAGTGAAGAATAAAAATATTTATTTCATTCCAAATTATTGATGGGATTTTATGCTTTATTACTTATATCTAATTAATATTTTTATTTTGAACTTTTTTTTTGGCTCACCAAATTAAAATGTGAAGTCTCTAAATGCGGGCATTAGTCGGTCCGGATTTACTATTACAAATGATGTTGCAATTTCCTATTACATTTCATATATGAATGATATGTGTATAAAATATTTTTTTAATATAAATTTAATATGGATTATATACACTTGGGCAAGCATGATATGCAACACGAAATACAATACCATTTTACAATAGAAGATCTCGTGTGGGCATCTGTGGACATAAGTAATACTTGCTTCTACGTTCAAAAGAAGACTATTAATAATCCATATTTTTGTTCTTTGACGATATTTTTGAAGCGTAAAAGTTTATGGGATATAGTAAGAGAAGCTAAAAAAGTTTATAAATTATAACATATATATATATATATATATATTCACTACCAACGGGGGTTGGGCAGAGTGGTAAGCAGCTCGGTTCCGCTTAAACAAGGTCTCGGGTTCGATTCCTTATGTACGCAGTTACCCCCGTTGGGAGACTCATCCACCAGGCCAAGTGTGCGACCCGGGTCGACCAATAGATTAGTGCGGCAATGCTCAGGATACTGTGGTAGGCAACTAAATATATATATATATATATATATATTCACTATCTTTATTGATGGAAAACAGTTGAAATTTGTAGGACTATTAGTTATTGTTTATAGCAAGCTAGTGAAATACAATTAGAGAGAATACTAACTTAGACAATTATTAACACATTAGATTCGACATATTTTGCCCTTATTTTCGTCAACAATATTTGTCACAAGTTAGTGAAGTTAATAATGAGCTGTAGAAAATATAAATTGGCTCTCACAATTATTAAAGGTTCTTATTAAAGTTGCTTAATGGCTATGGATCTACAAGAATTACATTGCTATTGAAATTTCATCACATAATATTAAAGTATAATCAAAGTGGAAAAGTACAGGAAAAGTAACTTGAATTGTTTTTAATAACTATTTTGACACTCCTATATGGTACATTATTTATCTCACTTTAAGTAATTAGATGTCTAGATCTATTCAATCAGGATTGTAACATATTTGAGTGAAGTTAAATAAAAATATGTTCAAGTTTGTTTGAGTAATCATTACAAAAAAATAATTATTACCAAAAAAAAAAAAACAAAAAAACAATACTTTAATGACAAAATGTCTGACAGTATAAATGTCGTCACTAATTGTAAAGTATTAGTGACAAGATTTTTATTTTTTCACAAGAATAGGTTTTACATGTTTAATAGTGATAAGATTTATATAGAAGTTGTCACTCTTGGTACCTAGTGACAAGAAATTTGTTGTCACTATTGACAATTAGTGACACACCTTTAGTGATAATTTAGTGACAACAATTATAGCTGTCACTCTATTTGTGTAGTCACTATACATGTGTCACTAATTGTCAATAGTAACAATTTTAAAGAAACTTTTGTCAATAATTTTTTTTTTTTGTGACAAAGTAAAATTTATTGTCACTCATTATATATTTAGTGACAATTTTAACATTGTCACTTATAATTTTGTTACTAATATTACTTTTTATTATAGTGTATCTTCGAGCTTTACAATTTGTGTTTAAACTTAGTTTTGATTGGTACTTGAACCGAGCAAATGAAATATTAATATTGATACATGGAAAGATGTGACATTGATATTGATATATAAATGGGCTCTAGTGGGGGTGTTAGCACTAGATAACACTCAACTTATCCCATATTACTCGGCCTACAAAGATAAAGTCCATCTCTTGTTTTAAATAGGCCCAATACTATGGGATTGGTCAACTAGGGATTGGCCAAACACTCCCTATCAAATTCGAACTACTTTCTATTTTTTCTTGTTTTCCTCATTTTTCCTATTTCAAGCTCGAGACTAATTACTCGAGGTATCTCTAATTCATTTCTAAATATTAGAATTTTTGGCTGCTGCAAAAATCTAAGAATCCCATGAACTCATGCTTGTTTATCATTGCCATGGTTTTCTCTATTCCGATAACACCTATCAAAAAGTAATTACATTTAGCTAAATTCAACTATTATATATTAAAAAATATATGTAATAATTTGAAATATAAAAATTACCCATTGTGAGAGCACTGACGAAGATAACACCAGAGAGAATACATACAATTATCGAAGCCCTCCCTAAGATAGTGACCAACTTTCTTACGAAAAATTGTCCTCAGAAACCAGCCAAAATTGACACGCCCATGAGATATAAAGCTGGATCAGAAATTTTAATGTTTATTTTTTTGATAATTTCAGAAATTTTAATTGGTTTTTGTGAATTTTGGTGAATCTTAGAATTTGTCCAATTATGTAAGACACGTTCTGAGGGATTTTCTGTTGGGATTCACACTCGCAAATAAATAAAGAAAATGAAAACAAAAGAGGTCAACTTGCCCACTTGCATGAGCAAAGTTAAATTGCTTGGCCAATGAGAGCATTTTGGACGGTGGGAGTGTGGCTATAAATAGGTGAAGAGTTTCAATCATTTCTCACACGAACCAACAGAAGCCAAAAGCAATAGAAAGTATAAGTGTGCATCAAGGGAGTTCAATTTGTGAGTCAAATTGTGAGCTACAGAAACACTTGTGAATTTTTCTCTTGAGGTAGTACAAAAAGGTTGGGAGAGTGTTTCATATAACTTTGAGAATGGTGTACAAGAGCAGTTTTCTTGAGTTTGTCTATAAACATAAGTGTGTATTTTTGTACCGATACATTTTGCTTATAGTGGAAGAACGAAAACTCTTGTGGACGTAGGCGGATTTTGCCGAACCACATAGATCTTGTGTGCATTATAGTTATATTCTTTCGAGTATTATTTTGTCATCAACTTGTTGGTGGGATTTGTCGAATCCAAATAAGTTAAATCTCGGGCCCAAACTTCCGCTGTGCCCAACAAATGGTATCAGAGCCACTTCATTAAGGGTTGATAAATTGAGATTCATTTATTAGGATGGAAGGTACGTCGAGGCCAAATCCATTTTCGATACAACAGTTCGATGGCATAGGGAAATTCACTCTTTGGCAAAGAAGGATGAAAGACCTAATTCAACATGGCTTGGCATTGGTATTGAAGGGAGAGGAGGCGAAGCCGCATGATATGGAGGATGCACGGTGGAAAGATTTGGAATCGCGCTGTGTTAGCACGATTTGACTTTGTTTTGCAGACAGCATTATTAATAATGTTGTGGATGATAATTCTGAAGATTTGGCACTAAAGTTATGGGCAAAGTTGGAGAATTTGTATCTCGAAAAATCTTTGTCTACAAAATTGCATCTAAAGCGGCAGCTCTATAAGCTAAAGATGCTGGAGGGTGATAATTTGATGGATCACACGACTAAGTTTAACGGACTGGCGGGCCAACTTCAAAATGTTGGTGTTGAAGTCGAGGAAGAAGATAAAGCCCTTTTACTTCTTACCTCGCTCCAAAATTCATATGATAGTATGGGAAAGATACACTAGATTTAGAGTATGTGAGTGCATCACTTTTGTCCCAAGAAAAACAAAGAAAGGCAAACCAGGAGGTGGGACATGAGTCTCTGCTGGTTAATCGGGGCATAAATGGTACAAGAGGACATCTGGTGGCGAATCTGTAAGCAGTAGGTCAGATTCAAAGACCAGGGGAAAGGGCAGGAAATGTTGCCATTGCCATGAGGAAGGCCATTATAAAAGGAATTGTCTTTATAAAGCGAGGAGTAATGTTAGTCAAAATGGTGGTGGTGGTGATGCTGTAGTAGCATACGATGGAGATGTTTTCACAGTCTCTACTGACATGGATACTTCGTCTTGGGATGGATGAATTTTAGATTCTAGATGCGTAATGCATGTATGCTCCATGAAAGACTATTTTGATACACTCCAATAAACAAGGGCAAATACCGTGTCCTTGGGTAATGGTTCTACTTGTAGAATCATGGGCACACGAGTGATGAAATCAAGATGTTTGATGGAGTAGATTGTACTTTGGGTGGTGTGGCATTTGTGCCAAAGATGCGAAGGAATTTAATTTTCATAAGCCAATTGGACTTCGAGGGTTGTGAGTATTCAATTGGATGTGGAGTTCTGAAAGTCACACTTGGCAGCGAGATCCTAATGAAAGGAGAGAAGTATGAAAATTTATATCGTCTAGTGACCTCAAAGGATGACTGGAAGTAGAGCACATCGAAAAACTTCCAGGGTACAGACGGGTGTGAAAGAAATCCTGCTGGACGAGAGGATGGGTCGAGGTTATCCCTCTCAGTAGTCGACTAGAGGTGTTGACTGGGCTACATGTGTGAATTGGTCGGTTTTGAATCAGATGGAGTTAGGACCTTACTGATTTGGTATATGCAGCGGACTGATTAAAGCTCAATGAAATTCTGTAATTGGTTTGTGGTGAATTTTTTTGGCGAATGTGGAGAGTGTTAGGATATCCACACTCAAAAATAAATAAAGAAGAAGAAAACAAAATAGGCCAAACTTACCCACTTGCATGAGCAAGTTGAATTACTTGGCCAATGAGAGCATTTTTGGACGGTGGGAGTGTGGCTATAAATAGGTGAAGAGTTTCATTCATTTCTCACACCAACCAACAGAAGCCAAAAACAACAGAAAGTATAAGTGTGCATCAAGAGAGTTCAATTTGTGAATCAAATTGTGAGCTAAGGGAAACACTTATGGGTTTTTCTCTTGGGGTGATACAAAAGGGTTAGGAGAGTGTTTTATATAACTTTGAGAGTGATTGTACAAGAGTAGTTTTCTTGAGTTTGTCAATAAAATCAAGTGTACATTTTTGTATCGGTAAATTTCTCTCATAGTGGAAGAACAGAAACTCTCGTGAACATAGGCGAATTTTGTCGAACCATGTAAATCTTGTATGCATTATAGTTGTATTCTTTCGGGTATTATTTTGTCATCAACTTGTTGGTGGGATTTGCTGAATCCAAATAAGTTAAATTTCAGGCCCAAACTTCCGCTGCGCCCAACATTTTCAAAGGTAATGAGATTTGTTTCATATGTAATTACAATTATTTGTATATGGTGAATTATAAGTGGATCCTATAATACAAATGATTATGAATATCTCCATTCTTAAAAACTAATTCTCATTAATGTATTATGGAATGGGTGTTCACGGTTCGGTTATCCGCCCAAACTAAACTGAAAATCAAAAATTTGGTTCGAACCGAACCGAACAATTCGGTTCGATTCAGTTCGGTTAACTGAAAACCATTTTTTTAAATATATATATATATATATATATTTAATTTTATAGTAGAATATAGACCAAAAACTATAAAAAATGTGTTTCCTAGTGACAACTTATAAGAAAATAAAGAAAAGAAATTAAAATTAGCCCTAATTAAAAATTTAATTATTTCCATCTAGTTTTACATTTTTTTTTGTGGAAGTTTAAGAAACTCACTGAATTGGATGCTCTTATAACTGAATAATTGTCTCGGCCACTTGTTTTCCAACCTTATATAAAAAAAGGCGAGAGTCAAAATTCAAATTTGACCAGTTTTTTTTTTTCCAGAAATTCGGTTTGATTGAAAACTGAATTGAATGCTTTCGATTCGATTTTCGATCCGGAATTTTGAAAAACTGAAATTGCGATTAACAGAACCGATCAACACTCCTAATTATAAATATGAATCCCACAATAAAAATAGAAATGATCGTAATTGTTATTAGAAAGAACTCCTAAAAGTGGCAAAGAAATAGATATATACCATACGGAAAGGGAAATCTTTTGAGGAGATAAACCTCCACAACAGATAAAGATGAGGAGAACATCATCATAAAGGTTGATGTTGCACTTGCTACCTGAAAATTTAGAAGACAATATTTCATTTTTCTCAATTAAAAGATAGTGACATTTGACTGATACAATATAATTAAAATAGGAACATTATGATCGAAGGTCTCAATTAAAATAATGACCTTTGATTGATACCATTCATTCACTAAATTTAGTGTTTGTTCAACTATATATTTTTTTTGGGTAAATTAATTACCTATCTATCAATATATCATAATTTTTTTTTGTGGACCGCGTATAATACTTTTGATCCATCTTATTATCATTCGATCCTAATGAGATATTACTGACTATGTTGAACCAAAGTGTTATCTGAGTCCTACTTAGAACTGTTATAAAATTTATATTGTACGTTTTAAAATTTCATTTCTATTTCACAATTTTTTAAATTGTCTTGTATTCCCAAGTCAAAGTTTTATTTCATATGTTACAAAAACATTAAACCCTATGTTTAATATAATTGTGGTGGTTACAAGATATTAAAATTAGCCTTCATTATGTGGTAACTCATATTTTTATATGCCTATAAAATGAAGCCTCCTACAAAGCTTTTATATATAACAAAAACTCTAGAATACTTCATACTCTTAAAAATACTCACCCACTCTCTTACAAAAAAATACATATACATTAGAGTTGCATATTAATATAGTTTTGAGGGCAATTTGAGTGGTTAAGTTCATTCGTCTCAATGTGAACGTGCTCACAATAGAAAACTCGCAGTGTGCATTTGAGTTTTATCTTGGAGTGGTGACAAGCCGTTCGTACCCGCACATAGGGAGACATCACTACTTTAGGACAACGACTTTGTCGTGACTCCCAAAAGGACAAGCGTTCTTTAACTCTAAATTCTTGTTATTTATTTATAGATATATTATTTACAATTGTGCGTTACTAATAGTGATTTGTTTGTATTTTGTAGGAACACATATTCAACAACAATCTAAAGTAGTGATGGAATTTGTGTTCTAAAGTGATCATCGGTGATAACATCAATTCAGTAAGATTCTTTCCATTGGATGTGAATAAGCGTGTCTTTAAAGACATTTAGACCAAGTAAATATTGTTCGACAAATGTGATTAATTTTTTTTTTATAGCAGTACTAGTTACGTTGTGCTTGGAACTAATACAAGATTATTTAATTTTCAAAGCTCTATAAAACACAATTTGATAAAATAGGAGGAAAAGACAAGGGATTCATAAACTTGAAATTGCTTTGATGTTAGAATGCATTTTATTCGTTTCATTCCAGAAGTGGCATTCTTATAATTGAAATGTCATACAATTTTTTTTCATCTTGCACCATTTAAAATGGTGAGTTCGTTAATAATTTGTAACTTCTAATTATCACCTTTTATAAAATCATTATATTATGAGTTAAGCTTTTCGTTACACAGCATGTTGTAATTTTGCAACCAAGAGGTGAGGCTTTAAAATTAAACTATAACTAACATATTTTTTTTAAAAAAAATGCTTGTTGACTTGATATAATTAGAACTTCAATGCGGTCCAACAGTGACGACGTTCTTAGTAATAATAATATTCATTTTGCATGACACTTGTATATATTATTTACTCATCAGTTACATTGCCATAAATCATTAATCTGGTAATTGATGTTATTCCGTTGATTAAGAAAAACGTAATTAGTTTAATTAAATGCTGAAATAAAGTAAATAGTTATATTTTCGTTATCTTCTAAATTTTCATATATATACATATTTGTGAGTAGTTAGACAGGGATGATGAAGTTTTATTGCTCAGTTATCCAATTAGATTCTTTGCTCAATAAAAGGTGAGTGTTCTACCCAAGGACATGAGATAGAATTATACTTGGCTTTTGAATAAAGGAATTCATTTTCATGAAATCATTTGTTAAAATTGCAAATTTAGTTTAATTTCCAGATCCATCTTGCCAATTAATATGAGTGCGTTTCTTAAGAATTATGTGAAAACATGTGTTTTGTAATTTTAATATCAATATGAAGGAAAACTTGTTGACTCTACTTTTTAGAAAAAGCATGCATTAGGTATTCTCTAGTGTTAATAGCTTTAAAATTGGTTATTAGAATAATTCGAAAAGAAATAGAGACTGAAATACCTTCGTACCGGAGAAGGATATGTATATACACATTATCATTATGCATATGTTTATTATCATCATGAGATTGTTATATAGCTTATAACTTTGAGTCATAGCATTGAGATCTATCCTAAAAGTAAAGTATCTCGCAAAAGCATAATAGAATACCTAAATTTTAATTTTGGTAGTGGTTTCACTATTATCATGCCATCAAGTTAAACTATGATATACTTACTATATAAATTGAGTACTTGATTTTGTTGATTCAAATGCTTACAAGCAGATTGTTTGTCATCATAATTTCTAGCAGAGGAGTTCTCTATATCAAACAACTTATTCCCGCAGTTTAATGGAGTATGTTTGCTGATTTGCTCCTATTTTGTATGAAACAAATTCTTGTTGTTCAATGGTTGTGAGTTTACAAATTATTGTGACTTTTCTGGATCAATAAACTATATCGGACTTAATGAGTTAAATCATGAAGAAATATGAAGTGATAATAAAAGATAGTATGTAAAAACAGTGCATGGCAAAACTTGCTTGGGAATAATAATGTATTACGGTATAAAGAATTTGGAGGTCTAGAGTAGGGGCTGTAAACTAGCCGAGCTCGAGCCGAGCCTTGTAAAATTTACAGGCTCGAGCTCGTCTCAAATAATTTGAGCTCGAGCTCGAGCTCGAGCTCGAGCTCATTGAGCCCAGTTTTTAGAGCTCGAGCTCGGGACAAATGAGCAAAGCTCGAGCTCGGCTCATTGGCTCATTCGAGCTCGAGCTCGGCTCGTTGGCTCATTCGAGATTGAGATCGAGCTCGAGCTCGACTCATTTGCTCATTCGGGTTCGAGCCAAGTTCGAAATTTTGGCTAACAAAAATATACCATGTAAATGAAAGTTATGATTCTGAGTCTTTGTATTTCTATATAATTGAATTTCTATATAACATTCTAATTCTAAGTTTAGGGTTTAAGGTTTAGAACTTAGGGTTTAACCGTTTAAGGTTTACGGTTTTATCTTATATTGTTTCCCCTTTTTATCTTAATCATCGAAACAAAACTAGAAATTTGGTGTAACTCGACAAGTCTTAAATTTCACAACTTAAGTAGTTATTCAATACAGTTCAGGGAAAAAAAAAGTGGATAAAATATAGGGTTTAGGACTTAAGGTTTAGGATTCTATCTTGTATTTGTTTTACCTTTTTTGTTTAACCATCGTAACAAAACTAGAATTTTGGTATGACTCGACAAGTCTTACATTTTACAATTTAAGTTGTTATTACTATAGTTCAGAAAAAAAAAAGAGGATAAAATATTGCTTACGTAATGTGGTCACAAGACAAGAAGAAAAGAAAAATGAGATAAGAAATAAAGCGCTATATAAATTATATGCTGTGAGCATATGTTGACTAGCAATGATGCTAGATCATTAATCATGCATGATTTATATGCTGTGAGCATATGTAAACTAGCATTAAGGTTAGATCCTTATTCATCGAGGGGGATGGGCTTATGCCCACAAAGGAGTCACCAACGGGAGTAACCCAACCTTTGTGATTGACGATCCTATGAAGAAGGTTCAATGGGTAGGAACAACCCGTAAAGCGTGACTCATATATTTATAAAGCACAAAACTAAGGAAAGTGTCTGAGAGATACATCATTCCCATCCATATGATGATAGTGCTAAATTTGTGTGATGTTGAGGTTGGGCTTTGCCCTTAATGAGACCAAAGCGAAATTTCTGTGGGGTAGAGGTCACACTTACCTTTGGAGGACTCATCTAAGTGAGAGTTTCCATGAGGATGTGGCTATGGGTTTGGGCAACCCTAGAGACTCTCATGAGAATCAAGATAATGTGCATGGCCATTAACCACGCAACCCGCTACGAACTAAAAAACCAAAACTCAGTATTATGTGTGTGACATATTGAAATTTGGTCAAAGGGACCTAATTCAAGACCAAGTCCATTATGGCATCCTCAAATTGAAATTGTCAACACTAAGTGTAGGCTCAACCCCGGAAGGCTCCTGCACCTATTGCATAGTATACTATTGCCCTTCTATATTATTATGAAAAATATTTTATTTCAAAAAGTTTTAAAATAGAAGTTTTAAAACTTGTGGGGGATTGTTATAAAATTTATATTGTAAGTTTTAAAACTTCATTTCTATTTCACAATTTTTTAAATTGTCTTGTATTCCCAAGTCAAAGTTTTATTTCATATGTTACAAAAACATTAAACCCTATGATTAATATAATTGTGGTGGTTACAAGATATTAAAATTAGCCTTCATTATGTGGTAACTCATATTTTTATATGCCTACAAAATGAAGCCTCCTACAAAGCTTTTATATATAACAAAAATTCTAAAATACTTCATACTCTTAAAAATACTCGCCCACTCTCTTACAAAAAAACACATATACATTAGAGTTGCATATTAATATAGTTTTGAGGGCAATTTGAGTGGTTAAGTTCATTCGTCTCATTGTGAACGTGCTCACAATAGGAGACTCGCAGTGTGCATTTGAGTTTTATCTTGGAGTGGTGACAAGTTGTTGGTACCCGCACGTAGGGAGACATCACTACTTTAGGACAGCGACTTTGTCGTGACTCCCAAAAGGACAAGTGTTCTTTAACTCTAAATTCTTGTTATTTATTTATAGATATATTATTTACAATTGTGCTTTACTAATAGTGATTTTTTTGTGATTTTGTAGGAACACAAATTCAAGATTCCAACAAGAATTACCCTAATTTACATGCAAATTGTTAAAAAAACTATCATACTTGAGGAATAACACCAATCTCAAGCAAGAGGGGGACAAGAATAATGAACCCGCCACCGAAACATAACAAGCCACCAACAATGGCCCCCAAAAGGCCACACATGGCACAAAAAACAAGAATCGTGACGGTCTAATGTATTGATGCCTAGCATATTTGTTCTTGATTTTCACACATCCTCATTTTCTTGCTTTTCCTTGTACAATTTAACACATTTATACAAGAATATAACAAGAGCAACGATCAACTGCAAAGGCGAAAATAGAGCAATACTGAGAGTTTGAGATACTAGAAGATATTTTAGAAGGTTCCAGTACTCGAGGTCTCAGGATACATTAGTTTTTATTATCTCGAGTCCAGAAAGACAGTCACATACCTGTAACAAGTTGAGAATCTAGTACAATGTGCTACAACATTTTGCATCATTCTGTGAACAAATTTAAATATATCAATTTAGATAAAACAAAAATTATTCCGTAAGAAAATTAGTGTATATTCTCACTTGCCTTAATCACTTGTAGAAGCAAAAAGCAAATCAATACAAGTAGCAGGACCAAAATTCTCTTAATATTAAGGTTGTCCGTCATAATTTGCTAAATTATAAAATAATAGACTAATAGTAATTCAACAGCCTCATGTTGGGTATATAGTAGAGTCGAATCAAAAATAGGATTGAGAAGAGCCAAAATAGAGCCAAGATGAAGACGAGATGGGTTGGGAAGATTTGGGGTCGCAAAAGGGTCGAAACAAGTAGAAATGAAAGAAAAAGAACTAACTTTGCGCAAAGGTAAACTAACGTGGCATAGATGTAGTGGCGAGCGTTCCTGGTGGGAATGTCGCGGCGTTCGTGGGCCGACCACCGCAGCATCCAAGACAGAGAGGAACGCCGTGGCATTCCAGGACGAATGCCGGGGCGTTCGGTGGTGTGAAGTAGGTTTGCTCAGACCTAGTGTTTTTAGTAATTTTTTTGTGCTTTTCGAACTCGATTTTGGTAGTTTTTGGAGGCTTGTTTGATGAGGATTTGTTTCCTAATCCTATTAAAATTGTTCCCTAAGTTAATTAGGATTATATTCATAATTTGATAGGTTTTAGATTACTCCATCTATTATAAATAGTAGAACTCTCCTTGTAATTCATTGATGTACTCGGATTCACTCATTGAGAAATAAAGATGTAATCTAGGTTAGCTTGTGGATGTAGGTAATTATGCCGAACCACGTTGAAATCTTTCCGAACCATGCTGAAATCTTCGTGTCATTATCTTCATGTTTAAGCTTCGATATTTTCTTGTTTCTTGATTATTTTTCGTGCTCTGATGCCTATCATCCCTAACAACCGGTATCAGAGCCATAGGTTGTAGATTTAGGAAAAACGCATGTTAAATGTAGATTTATGGGGAAGCATTTTTGGTTACATGCGAATTTCATAATAGGAATGATGGTAGGAGATGGAAGAGTAATCAGGCTCGACAATTTCGTCGCAGGGAGCGCGAATTGAGGTCGTGGTGAAGCCGAAGAAGATGACAGAGAAGGATGGGATCAGTTAAATCGCCAACCAAAGAAGAGTAATCCTGTTGAACGTTAACAAGAAAACACTGAAATATCGTGGTGCCATCAGTTAGGTAGATTTGCAGCAGCGGTGGCATATTTGTATTACCAGGTGGGTAAAACACAAAGCCAGTGGAAACTATTGCAGTGCCAGAGGCAAATCCGTAGAGCCAGAGGTCAGAGAGAAAATCAAATCCGTGTTACCGAGAAAGAACAAACGAGTTGCTAGACTGGGAGGGCAGAGTTATGGTGCCAAGAAAGCAAATCTACCGAGCTAGAGGTCAGAGTGACAGATTCGATAATTGAAAGAGTAGAGCCGTGTAGTCGAGAGACCAGAGGACATGGTTGTGGAGGCATGATGACCACATAGAAAGAAACCATGAAGGTAGGAACCGGCGCTGGGAGGGGTTGACCGTGGAGTCAAAAGTCATGGAGGCAAATGCGAAATGGGGTAGCTAGATTCACAGAGCAATGGATTTTTTGTCAAAGGGAAGTGACATAGCTCGTGGAGGAGGAGCTCGAGTAGATATATTAGCAACTCGAGTTTACCATTGAAAAACTGAGTAGGCAAATGGATCAAACATAGCTCATGCAGGGGCAGAAAGCAGATATGTGAGGGATCCGAGATTTCCGTTGAAAAAGTCCTTGGTGGAAGGATGTTAGTAGATGGGTTGACCGAGGCGATTTGGGTTGTGACATGTTTCGGGTTTTGGAGTAACCTATATCCGAGGGTCAGTTGGACAGAGATGTATATGCCACGGTATTCAGGAGTTAGCTGATCACCAAAAGAATATGGTAGTGGCGAAGGGTAAAGAAAGGGAATGATGTTCACAAAGAGAGTCCGTCAAATGGGAGCACTAGGGACAGATGAATTGATGAGACATGGAGGTGTCAGATTTGATCTCCATTGGGTTTGAAGATGTGCCAACTAGACTAAGATTCACTTGGGATGATTCAAGATGAGTTCGAGATTTTTGACCAGTCTCCAATTGGGAGATTGTTGGGAAATAGTAGAGTCGGATCGAAAATAGAGTTGAGAAGAGCCAAAATGGAGCCAAGATAAAGACGAGATGGGTCGGGAAGATCCGAGGTCGCAAAAGGGTTGAAACAAGTGGAAATGGAAGAAAAAGGACTAACACTGCACAAAGGTAGACTAACTTGGCTCAGATGTAGTGGTGAGCATTCCTGGTGGGAACGCTGCGGCGTTCGAGGGTCGAACACCGTAGCATCCAAGATAGAGAGGAACGCTGCGGCGTTCAGTGGCGTGACGTAAGTTTGCGCAAATCTAGCCTAGGTTTGCGCAGACCTAGTATTTTTTGGTAGTTTCCTTGTGCGTTTTGGACTTGGTTTTGACAATTTTTGAAGGCTTGTTTGCTGAGGATTTGTTTCCTAATCCTATTAGAATTGTTCCCTAAGTTAATTAGGATTGTATTCCTAATTCAATAGGGTTTAGATTACTCCATCTATTATAATAGTAGAACTCTCCTTGTAATTCATTGATGTAATCGGATTCACTCATTGAGAAATAAAGATGTAATCTAGGTTAGTTCGTGGATGTAGGCAATTATGCCGAACCACGTTAAAATTTTCGTGTCGTTATCTTTATGTTTAAGGCTTTAAGCTTAGATATTCTTGTTTCTTAATTATTTTTCGTGCTCTGATGCTTACCATTCCTAACACCTTAATAGATTAAGAAAATATACAAAGACATAGATGAATAAACTGATAGGAACCAATACTTCATACTCGATATCCAAAAAAAAGAAAAAAAACTTTATTATCAAAATTTAGAACAAAAACTTGATAATACTATTACTATTGCAAGACTATATTTCAGTTTCCTTCATTTCCTACTAGCATCAGCAACTCTTTGTTTCTCATGCATGGCTTTCTGCATTTATCAAACCCAAGAAAATAATGATGATTGGTTTTTTTTGTTTTTTTTACGACAAACTAAAATTATACATATAATACTATTTGATGAGAAATTTCAATAAATTAAATCGATAAACATGTTGCAGGGCCAGAAATAAGAAGTTAGAGCAACTAACCTTTACTTCGGAAGGGATATATATTTACTATCATATTATTAGAGTACAAGGGGTAGTTAGTTATAGGACGACATTATCATGAACCCATTCACTACACATTCCAAATTTACTTGTCTTCTTAATCTTGAAATTACAAATATTATAAACCAAACAAGCCACTTTTGCTTTTCTTCTTTATTTGATCTTATACACAATGGAATCAAGCTAATTAATTAATTCAGTTATGATTATAATCCCTACGGGAAAAATCTATGTCAGACAAATTTCAATGGTTCTTGTGTTTATATCTCTTCCAAAAGTGTATTGTGAGCGATTCCCACATACAAGTGAAAGATATTAACACTAGTGCATACTCGGACCATTAGAATCGATCTGGTATAGAATTATCCTAGTGGCTTGCTATGCCTTCTTGTCCTTGAATTTAATTTAATAATTAATGGCTGCTTCAAAAAATAATAATTTGTTGTTTATATCTTCTTTCCTTTTCTCAATATTTAAGATGTGATGACCTAACAAATGTTAGGGTTTAGCTCGTACTCGTACTGAGAGACTGTCTCTGTCTAGACTTATATATTATTTTTGTTCGTTTGTTGGATTTTAGTGAGGAAAATAATAAACAAGTATTTATTTCATTCTAAGAGATGGGATTTTATGCTTTATTACTACACCTAATATTTTAATTTTTAGCTTTTTTTTAAAGGAGCGATTACGTATTCATTGTATTATATCAATTGTAAGAGAATATTTATATACAATTAATCATCATCAACAAATTTTATTATAAACTATTAAAAACTACTATATAGGTAGAGAACGCAACCCACATTTATCAATGAGAGTCGAACTCACAACTTTTTGGTTATGGAACTTCAACCTTGACCAACTAAGACAAGTCTCATTGGCAATTTTAACTTTTTTTATTTTGGCTCACCAAAATGTGGAGTCTAGATATAGCATTAGTGGACATTAATATTTGCTTCCACATTCAAAAACTCAATTAATTCTTAGTAGTCCATATTTTTGTCGTTTGAACAATGCCTTTCTGTGGCTTAATTGTTTACTTTTGATATCTCTCCTCATCTATTTTTAAACCCTAACATTTTTTTTTCCTTATATTTTCCTCCGTCGGCGATGGCTTGGTGAAACAGTCGTCTTCTTCACCACTGTTATCACCACCATCGTCGGCGGGTTGGGTTGGAGCATCATTTTTCAAGTTGTACATCACATCTTCAAATCTGACGAGACGGATATGGATCTAACGAGACAGAGACAGATCTGACGAGATGAAGATAGGTGATACATAAATTTTTTATATAGCATTTTAGATATTTCGTTTAGTATTTTATTTTCTCTCTCGTATGAGAGTTTGCTTTCTCTCTCGAATGAGAGTTTCGTTTCTCCTTGAATAGAAGTTGCACAAGAATTTTCTTGTGATCGTTTGTGGGTTCAAGATTAGTTATCTTGAAGAACTTGATAGATGGTGTTTCAGATGTTCTTACTACATCGTTTGAGTTGATATGAATTGAATTGTTCCAGACGTTGTAAACTTTCGATTGAGCGATATATGTAAGATCGATTTTTCTTTTTAAAAAAAAAACAATGCCTTTCTGTGACATGGGATTTAAAATTGATTTGGAAATCTTGTGTAATTTTATTTTGACTTTAATTGATCACTCAATTTGTAGTAAATTTATTTGTCTTGTTTGATTGAAAAATGAAGTGCACATGTGACTAACGAGGTACTTTATTTATTTATTTATTTATTATTGTTGTTGTTAACTTGTTATACTGTAAATTTGATGGAGTATACATAATACATATATTCACTATCTTTATTGATGGGAAAGTAATTGAAATTTGTAGGACTATTAGTTATTATTTAGCAAGCTATTGAAATACAATTAGAATATATATTAACTTAGACAATCAAGACGTTAGATTCGACAAATTTTTGCCTTTATTTTTATCAACAATTAATATTCGTCACAAGTTAGTGCAGTTAATAATGAGCCGTAGAAAACATAATTTGGCTCCCACAATTATTAAAAGTTTCGTATTAAAGTTGCTTAATGGCTATGGATTTACATGAATTACATTGCTATTGAAATTTCATGACATAATATTAAATTTTAATCAAATTGGAAAAGTACAGGAAAAGTACCTTGAATTGTTTTAAAATGATTCCTTATTTCTCTGAATTTTAGTAATTAGATGCCTAGATCTATTCAAATAGAATTATAACAAATCGAGTGAAGTTAAGTTAATAAGGTTTTGTTCACGTTTGTTTCAGTTATTTTTGAGATTCAAAAATTGCATTTGAGCTTGGTTTGATTATTAATTGAACCAACTATAATCACGTTGAGCAAGAGCTGAGCTCCAGTAGAGTATTTTTTCTTCCATATATTCGTCATTTTTACTCATTGATCAAGTTTCAAAATCGAACCGTAAAAAAAAAATTAAAAAAAAATGAAACTATTCAAGTTGGATCTATTATGTCAACTAAACAAATTCAAAAGAACTTTTAATGATTGGTGTCGAGCTGAGGATTAAATAATTTGGTTCGTTTTTCAGCCATACATCCCACTCCCACTGCTCTATATGTATATCCACCTGGGCCCAAATAGTTATTAGATTGGTTCGTAGCCACGTACAAATATAGAAATATGGGCATATTGTCAGGTCCTATCCATATATGATGGGCCCAATATGTCTTATATCTATATAAGAAAATTGATGCTTAAAATTTAAAAAGATGTCACAAATTGATATCTGATATATAATTAGGCTTTGGTCATACTCTTTTGGGTCATTCATACAAGCCCAACTCTTGTTTTAAATGACGCCAACTTTAGGATTGGTCAACTAGGTATCGGCCTAACGCCGCCTACCAAATTTCAACTATTTTTTCACTTTTATTTTTTTTCGTTTTCCACGATTTTTCGAGAGTCTGAGACTAATCCCACTAAATTAATCTGTTCTCATATTCAAATATTACAACTATTGGCTGCTACAAAAATCTAAAAATCCCATGAACTCATGCTTGTTTATCATCGTCTTGCTTTTCTCTATTCCGATAACGCCTGTGGAAAAAAAACAAAAAAGATAAAATTACATTAGTTAGAAGTGTATATATATATATATATATATTTTTTTTTTTTTGATTTTTTTTTTAAAAAGAATAATAGTTTGAACTTTAAAATATGAAAATTACCCAATGTGAGAGCACTGGTGAAAATGACGCCGGAGAGAATAAACACAATTACCGAAGCCCTCCCTAATATTTTGACCAACTTTCTTACCAAAAATTGTCCCCAGAAACCAGCCAAAATTGACACCCCCATGAGGTATAAAGCTGCAAAATAAATTCTTTAGCTGTTTTTTTTTTGTAGGAATTTTATAGAATAGACATATTTCGAGTGATTCAGATTTATTACGAGTGTGATTACAATTATTCGTGTATAATGAATTATACATTAGTCCCACAACATCAATAATTATGAATATCTCGACTTTAAAAACTACTCCTCATTCGTATATTCTCATTCGTATATTGTGGACTGTACATGAATCCACAATAAAAATAATTACAAACGTTATTCAAAAGAAGGCCATAAGAGTGGCAGAGAAATAGAAATATACCATAGGGAATTGGAAATCTATTGAGGAAATAAAACTCCACAACGGATAAAGATGAGGAGAACATCATCACAAAGGTTGCCGTTGCACTTGCTACCTGAAAATTAGAAGACAATATTCCAATTTTCTCAATTAAACATTAGTGACATTTGATTGATACAATTTGATTAAAATAGTAACATCATCATCAAAGGTCTCAATTCAAACAGTGACATTTGTCCAACTATATTAACTTTTTTGGGTAAATTATCTCTCTCTCTCTATATAATAAATCCTTTACTGGACCACGCATAAGGAAAATTCTTAGGTGCATGCACCCGGTGTGAAATCTATTTAGGTGCACCAACACACGTCAAAAAATAATAAACAATGTGTATTCAATATAATAATAAGTAACAAATTCTTTTATTCTTTTTTACTGTGTGTTGGTGCACCCAAATGGGTCCCACACCGGGTGCACCTAAGAGTTTTCCCACGTATAATCTATCTAATCTACTTTTTACCATTAATCTTGATGAAATATCACTAACTGTGTTGAATCGAGAGTGATGTGCTGGTCTTGGAATTACACTAATTTACATTCCTATTGTCAAAAAATTGATTATACCTGAGGAATAACTCCGATCTCAAGTAAAAGGGGACCGAGAATGAAGCCGCCACCGGAACCTAACAAGCCACCAACAATGCCGCCCAAGAGGCCACAAATGGCACAAAAGGCGAGATTCGTGCCGGTCCATTCGACTGATGCCTCACATATTAGTTCGTGATTTCCAGACATCCTCCTTTTCTTACTTTGTTTGTACAGTTTAACACATTCATACAAAAACACAACAAGAGCAACGGGCAACTGCAAAGGCGAAATCAGAGCAATACTAAGAGTCTTAGATTCATACACATACTACAAGATATTCTAGAAGGTTCCAATACTCCAAGTCCCAAGACAACTCCAACTTTTATTGTCCAGAAGCTTGGAGTTCAGAAAGACTGTTACATACCTGTAACAAGTTGAGCATCCAGTACAATGTGCTACAAGATTTTGCGTCATTCTGTGAACATATTAAAATGATTGGAAATTTTATTGATTGTTTAAATTTAAAAAGAAAATTATTTAGAAAAGAAATTAGTGTATATCAATCACTTGCCTTGATCACTTGTAGAAGCAAAAAGCAGATCCATACAATTAGGAGGACCAAAATTCTCTTGATATTAAGGTTGTCCCTCATAATTTGCTAAAATATGGAACAAAATAGTTCAACACCTCAAGAGATTAAGAAAATACACTAAAAAAGAGAGATAAATTAATTGAACCATACACACACACACATAAATATGCTCACCAATGTTGTTTTCTCCTCTTTAGGAACCAATGCTTCATAGTCGGCATCAATTAGCACTGATCAAAGAGAAAAAAAGGATAATATTTTTTTTTATCATAATTTTAAACAAAAATTGATAATATTACTCTTACAAGACCGTATTTTAGTTACTTACATTCCCTATTAGAGTCGGCCACTCTTTGCTTCTCATCTATGGTTTTCTGCATTTATCAAACCCGAGAAAATTAAAAGATCATTGATTTTTCATATGCTCACAAACTTAAACTTTACATTATACTATTTGATCAAATTTCAATACGGTGTCACACAATGATGTCACATCAATGAGGGATTGACAACTATTCATTTAATTAGTATTTGAGTGAATTATTTGAGTTATAGACACTTGTTGATCCCTTGTTGATGTGACACCATTGTGGGATATATAAAAGACCGGCTCGGGGCAACTAACCTTTAACATAGTTTCACCCTTCCACATTTCAATTGCCTTAGCAAAAGACCTTGAAGAAGTCCCTATTGGAAACAAAGAAAGATTTTAAATTAAATTGCATCACTAGTCTTAATTAATGTTCCCAATAGTTAATCATATATTTCACTTATTTAATCATATAGTAATTATAATGGTACTAAGAAATTTGAGTTTACCTAAGAACAAGATTATGATTAAGACAGTGATGAGCCAATAGGGGAAGATAACACTTAAAGAGACACCAATGGTGATGCCAAGCATGAGCATGGGCTGGAAGAAAAGAGCCAAATCATAGTCAATTATTGGAACTTCTCTGCATGGATGAGGCACCCTCAAGTTGTACCAAACTGATGATCCTGATGCACCCATTATCATGCCTGAAAAATATACATTAATCACCATTTTGCATAGCCTCCAATAAAAAAATATACGAAAACATATAATTCATATAATTCGATCATTATTGAGAGATCTCGAAATGGCGGGACCCAAGTAGGTTCACATGGCCTCCCTAAAAGATGGGTGGAGATGACATGCGACTAAGAGTCTCGAGATCTCCCAAGTAAGACCAAATAGATACACAAAGTATTGTACTTTTTTTGACAAAACCATAAAACTCTTCCTATAATTATAGGGGTGACAGAATTAATCCTATTACTTATAATGCTGAGGACAAATTGCATTTGGAAAAAAGAAAAAGAAAAAAAAGTGACTAGAAAGTGGCATGTGTGAGTCACGTGACCATTTAATTTGGAGATTTTTCAATATTGAGGGTGAGAACAGCACGTGAGAACCACAAAATACTATCTTACACTAACTTGTAGGACTAAAACTACAATTTTATCTTAACTTACTGGACTAAAATTTCAAATTTCAAATCCACCTAGCAAAACATTACAGTTTAGGCATGTAGGTTTTGATAAGGCATTTTTTGTGCTCCCGTGGTTAGTTTCCTTCAAAGATTGAAAATTCCCAATTAAAAAGATCATGTGCATCAACCAACTTCGAAATTTCTCCTTAAGTCCGCGAAAATTAGAAAATTTTAGTGTCTCGAAATTGTTAACGTTACAACTTCCAGCGTTAAATTTACGGGACGAATTTTGGCAACGTTGTTGTCTACCGATCATTCGTGGAAAATCTGAGACCGAAGTGTGAGTTTGACATGGTCCCTACTAATGAGGAGTGGATATCACCCGGAACCCAAGAGTGTCAAGACCTCCCAAATAAAACCCGATATATACACATACGTTATATATATATATATATATATATATATATCTTACACTTGGAAATAGCAGCAGCAGACTTGGTATCAAAGCCAACAACAAGAGTAAGCATAGGGACAAAAATGCCACCCCCACCAACACCACCCACTGTTCCACAAGCTGAACCCAAGAACCCTATCACTGTTGCCAACACAACCCTCCAACTAAACTTCAATTCCTGCCAAAACCCAGAAAAAAAAAATCCTTCTTTTTATCAATATATATATATATAAACAAATAAAATATTATATAAACTCATGCAGAGAATAACTAAAAAGTGAAAGCGATAAATTCTTACTGGCCAAACTTTAACTTCAGATCCATATTTGTGTTGCAAAATACTGGAATTTGAAGAATATGAGTAATTATTGATGAAAAACACAGAAAGAAGAGCAAAAGAAAAGCCTGTTAGCAGGTAAAGTACAAGCCCTTTTATTGCAGTCATTTTCTTCACAAAAGATTAATAACTTCTTCAGTATATCTAAAACTTCAGTATATCTAAAACCCTATTTATATAATATTTTTTCCACTTATAATTAAATTATAAGGAAAATGGTGTATATAATAAAACAAGAATTATATGAAAACTATTTATATAAGAAGAATGAATGTAAGATTGTGACACGGGCAGAGCACATGTGACGGGTCAGGGAAAGGTCGCAGTAGTTTCCATTTATAGAGATAAAGTGGTAATTATGCATAGTTTATTGGAATTTTCGAAAGTTTTGGAAAGAAAATTTGAATAGAACTTTTTCTATTTTGAGAGGAAAATATTTTCGACAAATTTATAATGAAATTACCTCTAAAGAATTGATTCTTTCCATTTGACGAGGGGAAATTCTATGAGGATCCTTCAATGATTTATTGTGTTTTACAGAAATAAATCTATTCAAGTTGTGAAAAATATGATATAGAGAAACGGTAATAATGTTTTTTTAATTAATATTGCAGACACCCCCAACCTATAGGGTTATGTGCACTTTGCTCCCTAACGTTTTGAAAAGTGCACGAAACACCCTAACCTATCATAAATGCGCACTTAACCCCCTCGGTTAGATTCGGGCAGACACCCAAGGGGCAAAGTGCTACAAACCGCATAGGTTAGGGGGGGTAGTGTGCTTAGTTCTTAAATTTCTTGCAATTTTTAATATTTTTTTTTAAATTCAAATATTCTTAATTTTTCAAAAATACAAAAGACAATTCAAAAATTCGGAAACATGGAAACAAATAAGAAAAAAAATGAAAAAAAGATGAAAATAAAAATTTTAAAAATTAAAAATTAGGAAAAACCTAAAAATTTCCTTATTTATTGTTCTAATTTATTTTTTTCCTGAATTTTTCATTTTTTTTATTTTCTCTTATTACTTTTCTATTTTTTTATGAATTTTTTCAGAAATTTAGTTGATTTTTTTTTCCGGGAATTTTCTATTTTTTTCCTTTGATTTATTTCTAAAATTTTCAAAATTTTAAAGATTATTTCTGAATTTTCCCTTTTTTGTGTTTTTTTTTATTATCAAATTTTGATATTCTGCCCGAATCTGACTAAAGGGGTTAAGTTACATTTTATGTTTTTTTTTTGAAGGAACGATTACAACATCATAATACATCGGTTACAAGAGAATCTATTACAAGTAAGCATCATAAGCAAATACAATCATAAGCTACAAACTATTACAAACAAACTACTATTACAATTGTAGAGAGAAAACCCACATGTATCCAGTGGGAGTCGAACCCATAACCTCTTGGTTATGGGGCCTCAACCATAACCAACTAGGCTAGGCATCACCGGCAGTTACATTTTATGTTAGGTTAGTGTCGGATGCACTTTTCAAAACATTAGGGGGCAAAGTGCACATCACCCTATAAGTTGGGGGGTGTCTGCATTTATCCCTAATATATAATTCCTAAAGATGGATTGTGCAAGAAGCACTGTTTATCGCACTCACTAGGATAATAAACAAATCAAGCTACTTGATAGTCGATTAGAGATCAAGACGATAGCTTGAGATTGATTTGTGTAACAATTCAAACGAGCTTAAACGTATTTTCTTGTTCCATGAGGTTTGAAGCTCGATTTGATTAATCAAAAGATAATAAAATATGTATCACATTACTCAAGTGTGCTTTCATTAACCACGACACAATTTTCGAAATTGAATAAAAACTCAAATAAACTCTAATACTGCATTGTTCGGTTCAACTCAATTACTTTCATTAACTATTTTTGTAGCTAGCAAAAGTCTAAAACCACAAAGTAGTGGTTTTTGTTTTTATGTTATTTTTATTATATTTATTTTTTGCTTTGGTGTTTCACTCCGGATTGGATATGTTTACTATCTTAGGATGTTGAAATTTAAAATGAGAAAAAGATTGTTACTCCATGAAAAATGCTAATAAGTTTGTACAATTATTCAGCATGTATACTTCTATCACAGACTCTATTTGGGAATTTAAACGTGTAAAAGCCCTTGTGAAATACAATTAAATTGGAGCAATGTTGCTATCAAGTATCAAATTGATTCTCCAAATTTCGAGATTTCAAGCACATTCCAAAGTAGAATAATGAAATTATCAAACTCAAATTTTCAAGTATTCTCTTAGTTGCCGCAATCCACGTTCTTGTGTAGTTTATCATAAAGATCGATTGACATCATGTATATGTTTTAATGCAATTATTATTTGCTTCGGATCATTTTTATATGCTTACAATATTTGAGTCCTTAAGTCAATCACAGTTACTAATTGTGGAGTTCATGTATGTCTGATTATGATTATACCAGTATGGACTAGATTGACGGCCAAAATTTACTGTAAATTTAAGTAGCCAAGACTGAACTCTATCTAATCATTGATCAATGGAAGAATTGTTAATGCTTAAAACTTTTAATATATATTTCTTAAAATTCCGCATATTAAATGATTCTTAGTACTCCGGAAACTGATATAATAACAACTATTAGATAAAGTGAACCCTACATGGTACCAAAGAGATTGACTGAAACTTTGAATTCTATTCACGGGACATAGATATACGTAAATGAAGTGGGAGATGTAACATCATTTAGAATTGAAGATCTGGTGGGTGGGTGTGTGTATATATGTATATATATATCGTAAATTTATCCCTAAAAAATGCCTAATAATCATCCCGTGCAGTATTAAATTAAACAAAATGATGATGAACATATATACATGTGAGCATATATAAACATGGCACTCACCAATCAATGTAAATACTTACCCAAAAAAAACAAAAACAATCAATGTAAATAAACGTTATACGCTGCTAAATCTTGATCAAGGTCTAATGAGTGGTAATTTGGACAAATGTAGATTGTAGAATGAAGAAAAAACATGACCCTCTTTTTTTTTTTTTTTCCATATGGAGTATCTTTTTTTTCAGATTCAGCCTCCCCTTTAATGATTGTTATGGACAGGATTATATTGGTCTTCCACTTAATCAAGTGTAGCTTATGAAAAAAATAAAACCGATAAATTTTTCATTATATTATTTAGGGTAAACACATTAAACCCTCCGAACTATTGATTTTTTTGCATTTTTTTATAGATACTATTTTTTTTCCACTTTGCATCCTGAATTTTATGAGATTTGCAGATTCTTATTTAAATGCATATTCCGGCGGAATATTTCGACGAAAAATATAATTTAACACAAAGTTGAGGATGCAAAATGCAAATTTATTTTGGGTAAAGTTCAAACTTCGGCTAAAATTCCGCCGAAATATGCTGTTACATAAGAATATGCAAATCCCGTGAAGTTCAGAATGCAAAGTAAAAAAAAAAGTATCTGTAATGTCATTACCCCTATTATTTATATATATGTCTATCTCACATTATTTTTTACGAATCCATTGTTATTTATAAGGTTTATTTCCACCTTCGATACTCATGTAATGACATGATTAATCCTCCCAGATTTTTATGAATTTTTTCGACAGTCAAGTCTCAGCATTCATTCGATCATATCTTCTTATTCCAAGTGAAGACACTTAAACACAACCAACTTTTTTGAGTTTTGGACACTGAATCCAATTTCGTTAAGAACGTCTAAACTACCCCCAATTTGCGAGCATTACCACCATCCCTACAATTAATGGTGCTAGATGGTTCGATCTCAATGGGCTCAATCATCCACCTAAGAATAATACATTACTTTGGTGATAAATTGATAGAAGGGATGAGAAAGTCAAAAGGCACAAACTTTTGGGGTCTAGCTAAAAATAAAGAAGTTAAGGGGTTCCGAATGGAACTTTGGCTTATGGAGTCGGGTTGTACACTTGTACTTTGTAGACTGAATCGAGTAAGTATAAATAAATTTAATTGGTGTATAATTAAATTAAAGTCGTCTAGACTCATAATTCCAGCTTGGAAAATAAATTATTGGGCATTTTATCACATGTGTCAAAATGGAGTTTGTTTTAGATTACAATGTTGATTGTTTTCTTAAAGTTTCCCACTTGTTCTTAAATGGTTCTAAACTCATATGATTAATAGATGGTAAGGATAGGCAGTCCAATGGTAGGATTTACAACGCATCAATACGTGACCATAGTTCATTGGTGCTTAAACACGAATTTGTGCAATAGTAGATCATTTCATCGTGTATAATAGTAAATTAGTTGAAATTATTGTATGCTCTATTGGAATCGAGGCCACAACTTAATTGGATGCAACATGATATGCATAATTTAGACATAATTATTGTATTAATTACCAAATTTTTCCTACTCTCATATGATATGTGTGTTTCGTCCGAGTTGGGTCCACTCGAACTATGGACCCAACCCTAGATCCAAAATCTCTATTGTTGGTTGTTTTCACGTGACATTATCACAACGATCCATGTATGATTCTCTAATTTCTACACATAAACACTCTGAACTAGAACACTCAAGAAGTTACACAATTTGCTTTCTAATTCTCCTATCAAGCATCGTATTTAATCCTATATTACTTTGTCTATAAATTTTAGGTAGTTCTTTATAAATCACAGCTCTAGTCGCCGTACAATGTATGATCCTAATTGATACTATATTCTCATATACTGAACTATATAATGACTCGATCATTTCAGTAGATACATGGACAACTTAACTATACATCCAAGAACAGTTCAAAAACTCCTTAATCAGGTCGACCCTTCCGAAATTCAATATACATATTTAGATAATGACAACCATTAATTGCAAAGCAAATTTATACGGCCCAAGCCCAATGATATTCCTACCATGAACCCAGACCTTTTAGGCCCATTTATTCCTCGAGAAAAACGAGTCCGTTTTTAGCCTTTCTTCTCCGAGACCGAAAATAAAAAAGTCTAAGATTAGATTGAAGTTTATCCATTCAGAAAATCTTTTTAGCGCAAATAACCAAATTTCTACTAATTGAAAATAGCTTTAATTTCCCACTTCATTCGTTTCAATACTTAATTCATACATATATATATATATATATATATTAAAATTAGAGAATTCTAATTTAAATGAGGACCAGTTTCTCACGGCCCAAATTAATCGAGACAAAAAAAATCTCTAGAAAATCCACTAAATTTAATTTGGGGGAGAATTAAGGTCATCTCGTATGATATTCTAAACACCATGATTTTACTAAGTATATAATATATATACTAAATTCAATATCTAATTTTAAATTTTTTCGAAGAAATTGGTTGAATTTAAAAGGGATTTTAATATTTTTGCTCTATATCAAAAGTGCTTGTATGTTTAAAATAAAAATATTCTAACTTCCGTTATCTTAATTTAGATAAGATGGATTTTCGCGGTAAGAAAAACTCAGGAAGATCTCATGCATGTGATCTAATAGAATCCGAAACCTAGACTAAAACAAATTCTATCATATTTCGAAGTCAATCACTTGTATATATATATATATATACACACACAAAAGAGTCCATTATAAACATATATTCTCAGCTTCATCCTTCAAGATTCTAACGATGGATTCCAAAAACCTAGTAAATAATGATCAAAACCCTTTTTATCATCACCAAGAGCAAACACCTTATAATACAATCTCAGGTTCTTTCGACATAATTCCGGCGCCTACTAAATTGGAAGAAATGATCGAACCCGAGTGCTCTTCTTCTGCTAATAAGTATCCAGTGGGGTTTCGTTTTCGGCCGACCGACGAAGAACTCATTAATTATTTGAAGGAAAAGATCATGAATAAGCCAATCCGAGTTGATCAAGAAATAAATATTGCCAATATTTACCAATATAATCCTCAGGAATTGGCAGGTTCTATTCAATCCTTTGTTCCTTGATATATATTGTTAAATCTTTTTCGTTCATGTGTTTCACATAATTACAGCGTCATATTCATGTTAAAGATGCAAAATCATAACATGGCCAGGCTCAACAAAAGCACTTATAACTCTTATGATTTTGATTTTGGGTTTTTGAATAACTTAGAAATTATTTATATAGATATTATATCTTTCTCTATTTCTTTAAGTACTATAAATAGTTAATATTTGTTTAGTTATTGAATAAATTCAATTGAAGTTGTTGTTTTTCAAATATTAGGGTTTCGGGTTCTTGAATAATTGATTAGGGTTTAGGGTTCTTGAGTTTATTTATCGAATAATATATTAGGGTTTAGGGTTCTCAAATTTGTTGCTTTTCTTGAATTGATTAGTCTATTTTGTTGATTACTATTAGCACTTAAATTATATACCCTTTGTATCTAATATTTTATATCTTCTATTATTACACAGAGATGTTCGGTAGTTCCGGAGACAATGTGTGGTACTTTTTCACACCAAGGGATCGTAAGTACCCGAATGGCATTCGCCCCAACAGAGCAGCAGGCACCGGCTACTGGAAGGCCACCGGAGGAGATAAACATATACGGAACAACCATAATCAAATTATTGGATCTCGGAAGGCATTGGTCTTTTATGAAGGCAAACCTTCAAAAGATTCCAGGAATGATAAGACCAATTGGCTCATGCAGGAATATACGGTTGGTCAATCTTCTAGAAGGAAAACGGATGCAAAAGACATGAGGGTATGTACATATATATACAAACCCTAATTCACTCTTTAACACTTTTCTTCTTTTATTAGACAAATTAAATTAAATTAAATTATTATATTTTGTATTGTTCTTGCAGCTCGACGACTGGGTTTTGTGTAAGATTTACTTGAAAGCTACAAAGTCCAACAAAAAACAATCAGAAATCAATCCAGTGGATCAACAATATGATTCAATTTCCATGCAGAATGTTGTGATGATCAGCACCACTAATAATGATCACTACGACCAAGTATTGGATTCTTGGGCCTTAGGTGACAACCTTGAGCCTTGCAACTTAGATGATATATGCAATTTCAGTTTTCCAGAATATAATGGAGGAAGAATTACCTAGAGATTTGAAATCCCGATGATAAATTAGTACTTTTTTTATATAGTTCCGAGAATCTGAATTCCAAGAGATCACAAGCATTCATATTGTGAGAATTATATTATACTTCCTTAGAATGTTACTTTTTAATTGATCGCTTCATTTAGTGATTAGTTAAATACGGGACGAGAAGAATTTGTTATTTAATATGTACGAAAATATTATGAAATTTTATTGAAGGTTACGGTGAAAAAATTGGCTAAAAAAGATGGGAATATGAAATAAATGGATTCGTAAACATACGATCGAGTATAATATAAGTATAAATAAATTATTGGGAGTAAAAATACGGCTCATCTATCATAAATGTGCACTTAACTCCCTCAGTCAGATTTGGGCAGCACACAGGGGGCAAAGTGCTACAAACCGCATAGGTGAGGGGGTAGTCTGCTTAGTTCTTAAATTTCTTGCATTTTTTTAATTTTTATCTTTAATTTGTGCCTTGAGTTGATCTTTTTAATTGATTTTATCCTTTTTTGTGTATTCTTGTTTCTAAGTAATTTCGATGTTTTGTAGACAAAGAACGATGATTTTGATGAGTAAAAGGGCATTTTTAAAGAAAGCAAAGAATAAGAGACCTAAAGAAGAGCAAGAGAGATTCCAATCGTAGAGATATTAGTTGAAGAAAATGTGAAGAAAAAAAATCTGGACAACAACTTCAACTATGAGATTAAAATCTAGGCCATTCCAAAATCAACTTCAAAAATCACATAAATCCGGACAACTTCAACTATGAGTAAAAATGAATGTACCAAGAAAGTGTCAACGTCAACTATCACATAACATGAATGTTGCTCATAATTCCAACATTTAAGAGTAAGTTCATAATTCCAACAATCTTGTCATTGTTTATAATTTCAACTATTATGAGTACAAATAAATATAGTAACTTTAACAAATATAACTATGGTAACTAAAAAAATGCACGTGCTCAGGTGAATGCAAATTTTTATTAAAAAATTAAGTAGTTAAATCGAAGTAAACTATTTAAAATATAAACAAAGATACTATATTATGATATTTATGTGATACGATTTGCTTGAAATGTAAATTATATAATTTGATCATAAATCATTTCAGCGGTCGAGTATATTATTAACAAGCAATACATCATTGGAGAGTTGAAGCCTCCAAATGTATGAAGTCCACTTACCCTCTCTCGGTCAAGGGTAAAGGGTCTTGAAATCCTTTTCTTTTACGGTCTTCTAGCAAAGGCCAAGATCTCCTGTTTTGCTTTTTCCAGACTTCGTAAGAGACTCGAAAATTTGAGAAACTTGAACTTTCCTTTCATCAACAAACATTAATACCCTGAAGAAATAAATTAAAACAATTAAAACCCTAACCCGAAAGAAGCTGAGATGAGGGTCAACCAGTTTGCTTCAAGGCTATACCAAAGGCGAATCAAGAAGATGTGGAATCAAGATCTTGATTGAATTGCCTCTATTCTAGCCACCCTAAAATACAGAGTGGAGAAAGTTGAGAAAGGAGAGAACAACTCTTCTATCTCATCAGAGTATTTTTATCACTGAAAATTCCAAGCCACCTAAATGATACTTAGTGTTGGTATTTTCAGTTTGTTAGATTATAGAAAACCTCGTAGGGAACTTGTATTATTGAGTAACATATTTGTAGAGTTACAAGAGAGAGAGAATACAAGAAAACCCTAAACTATAAAAAAGGTAAAAAATAAATAAGGTAATAAGAATACTAGTCTAATTACTAGGAAAACAATAATAATAATAATCTAATTAGGAGAGCAATAATAATATCTAACACTCCCCCGCAGGCGAAACGTGAAAGTCTTGAACATTGAGACTGAACTAAAAACCAAGAAAAGATGTTACGATAGTCCGGGCATAAAGAATGCTTAGTAGAGAGATTTTGACGAATACGTTTCTCAAGGTGGAACAGTTTCGTCTGAAAATCATTAAATAAGGCGGCGGTTCGACGAAGACGCTTCTCAATGTGGAGCAGTTTCGTCTGAAAACCATTAAATAAGGCGGCGACTCCAAGTCCTTGTTTCCCAAGGGTGAGCAGCTGCAACTAACAAAACTAAAGGCGGCGGCGGCTAAGCGCGGAGGCTAAAACACGGAAAAGATAAAGAAAAGTAAAGAAACGGACGGCGGCGGCGGCTAAATCACGAAAAAGATAAAGACAGGTTGCTAAACCCAAACTAAATTACAAAAGATTCACCATAGTGAAGGAAGAACAAAAAGAGAAAAAAAAGTATATAGGAAGCCGGACGGGGACGGCGATGGTAGAGGCTGGCGTAAGCGAAAGTTCATGAGGGTTGAAAGAAAAACCCTTTAGCTCTGATACTTTTGGAAGTAAAGAAAATGAAAAAAAAACTTAGGCTATGTATGTTTATGTTTTTTGAGAACATTTTCATTTTTTGGATCACCAAAAAATGAACACCTCAAACTAAATTCTACAGAAAATAATCATTTTTCAAATCTTACTACACATTTCCCTATATAACTACTCATCATTTCTTCCTTTCATTCAATTCACTCTCTTTCTTCATTAAGTATACTATCTCACTATCCAACACATTCTTTTTCTTACTTTATCACATTTTATATAATTAAAATTCATATTCAATATTTCAAACATTTAAATAATTATTATTACACAATATATCGACATCAAATCCCAGTAAATCAACTTTATATCATATCTACACTACTCCCAACAATTTTTTTTAAAATACATCCTTAAAAAATTAATATTCTCATACAGATTGCTAAATTACACATTCTCCCAAAAAACTCAGAATTCACCAAAATTCATTCTTGAACACAATCATACAGAGCCTTATCTTTTCTTGAAATTCAGAGATTATTCATGAGTTGCTACAGTAAGTAGTAGATCGAGAGGAGAGGACCATCCATCTCCATAGCACTCGAGAGTCTAAATCCAAATTTAGGGCTGAATGTGGGAAGCTTTCTCTCTCACACCTTTTGGGTTCAACCTCAATTTCCATTTGAAACGAAATGAAAAATAAAAAACTTAAAAGGATGAGAAGTGTAGAAGATGACTGAAAGAGAGTTGCAAGGGAAGAGAAATGGTGATTAATGGGAATGCGGAATTTTATGGGTCGGATCAGAAGATTGGTGGTGGGATGAATGTGATAGGTGTGTCTGTTACTAAAGAACTTGGTTTTCATCAAGCAATTTACCATGTTATTATTAATTTATCTTTTGGTTTTTACCAAATTGAAATTGTGTGATCTGAAGTTTAAGTTGAAGATTTTACAAACTCTAAACACATTTGTAGAGCTCTTTAATATAAGTTTTGCTTCTTATGGAAGTGAAAAATAACACTTTACAAATGGACTTAATGTCCAATAGTTCATTTGGAATAGTCGTCCAAACACTCCATATATCTATTGTGTATTCATATATCTAGAAAAAAATATATAAAATTCTAAAATAAACCGTAAAAGCTAAACAAATAGAAAGCCAGAAAATTAACAAAATCTTCAACCAAAATATTGTATACAATAAATTATATAATATATTTGACAAACAAAAAACAGTTGACTCTTAGTTTCTCATTTGTTCCCTTTCATGTGACAGCTGGGAGACTACAATCCCAATACAGTTTCAAAAATCATCAATGCAGCCTTTTAGTCTAGACAAAAATATCAGCTTGTTGGAGGGATGTTACGACCCCAAAAAAAAAAATTGTTATCATCAATACTCATTCTCAGTTTGCCGTGGTGGAGATGAACTTGCTTCAATAACCTTAAGATAGAAATTTCACTTCAAATTCTTTTCTGTAATAGGTCTCTGCCCAGATGGATTTTGTTTTACATATTCTTTAACATTTTCAGCCATGGCTAGCCCCTCCAAGTAAACACGGAGATCACCTCCAGTCCCTAGTGAATTGACTCTTACGTCTGTGAACCGATAAGTGTAATAAAATATTGCAGTACACTGGGGGTAGCATAAGGCCTTATAAGGAGAATCATCTACCAATAGTGTATTTGATTCATTGTAGTCTCCCCTCTCCCAAGGAAGGTCATCTTCATACTTGTCCTACAACTTCTTAAGTTTCTTTAGTAAAAGAGGTTTGTCCTTTTCCTCAACAGTATGAAAACATGTTTGCGTACAGTGAGACTGATCCCAAGAAAAGAGCAAGTTGCATTTATCATCCCTGAAAACCAAATAAGAAATTAACTCCATATTTCTTTTTGTTTTTGACGACCAGACACCTACATTAATCTATCTAATCTACTTTTTACCATTAATCTTGATGAAATATCACTAACTGTGTTGAATCGAGAGTGATGTGCTGGTCTTGGAATTACACTAATTTACATTCCTATTGTCAAAAAATTGATTATACCTGAGGAATAACTCCGATCTCAAGTAAAAGGGGACCGAGAATGAAGCCGCCACCGGAACCTAACAAGCCACCAACAATGCCGCCCAAGAGGCCACAAATGGCACAAAAGGCGAGATTCGTGCCGGTCCATTCGACTGATGCCTCACATATTAGTTCGTGATTTCCAGACATCCTCCTTTTCTTACTTTCTTTGTACAGTTTAACACATTCATACAAAAACACAACAAGAGCAACGGGCAACTGCAAAGGCGAAATTAGAGCAATACTAAGAGTCTGAGATTTATACACATACTACAAGATATTCTAGAAGGTTCCAATACTCCAAGTCCCAAGACAACTCCAACTTTTATTGTCTAGAAGCTTGGAGTTCAGAAAGACTGTTACATACCTGTAACAAGTTGAGCATCCAGTACAATGTGCTACAAAATTTTGCATCATTCTGTGAACATATTAAAATGATTGCAAATTTTATTGATTGTTTAAATTTAAAAAGAAAATTATTTAGAAAAGAAATTAGTGTATATCAATCACTTGCCTTGATCACTTGTAGAAGCAAAAAGCAGATCCATACAATTAAGAGGACCAAAATTCTCTTGATATTAAGGTTGTCCCTCATAATTTGCTAAAATATGGAACAAAATAGTTCAACACCTCAAGAGATTAAGAAAATACACTAAAAAAGAGAGATAAATTAATTGAACCATACACACACACATAAATATGCTCACCAATGTTGTTTTCTCCTCTTTAGGAACCAATGCTTCATAGTCGGCATCAATTAGCACTGATCAAAGAGAAAAAAAGGATAATATTTTTTTTTATCATAATTTTAAACAAAAATTGATAACATTACTCTTACAAGACCGTATTTTAGTTACTTACATTCCCTATTAGAGTCGGCCACTCTTTGCTTCTCATCTATGGCTTTCTGCATTTATCAAACCCGAGAAAATTAAAAGATCATTGATTTTTCATATGCTCACAAACTTAAACTTTACATTATACTATTTGATCAAATTTCAATACGGTGTCACACAATGATGTCACATCAATGAGGGATTGACAACTATTCATATAATTAATATTTGAGTGAATTATTTGAGTTATAGACACTTGTTGATCCCTTGTTGATGTGACACCGTTGTGGGATATATAAAAGACCGGCTCGGGGCAACTAACCTTTAACATAGTTTCACCCTTCCACATTTCAATTGCCTTAGCAAAAGACCTTGAAGAAGTCCCTATTGGAAACAAAGAAAGATTTTAAATTAAATTGCATCACTAGTCTTAATTAATGTTCCCAATAGTTAATCATATATTTCACTTATTTAATCATATAGTAATTATAATGGTACTAAGAAATTTGAGTTTACCTAAGAACAAGATTATGATTAAGACAGTGATGAGCCAATAGGGGAAGATAACACTTAAAGAGACACCAATGGTGATGCCAAGCATGAGCATGGGCTGGAAGAAAAGAGCCAAATCATAGTCAATTATTGGAACTTCTCTGCATGGATGAGGCACCCTCAAGTTGTACCAAACTGATGATCCTGATGCACCCATTATCATGCCTGAAAAATATACACTAATCACCATTTTGCATAGCCTCCAATAAAAAATATACGAAAACATATAATTCATATAATTCGATCATTATTGAGAGATCTCGGAATGGCGGGACCCAAGTAGGTTCACATGGCCTCCCTAAAAGATGGGTGGAGATGACATGTGACTAAGAGTCTCGAGATCTCCCAAGTAAGACCAAATAGATACGCAAAGTATTGTACTTTTTTTGACAAAACCATAAAACTCTTCCTATAATTATAGGGGTGACAGAATTAATCCTATTACTTATAATGCTGAGGACAAATTGCATTTGGAAAAAAGAAAAAGAAAAAAAAGTGACTAGAAAGTGGCATGTGTGAGTCACGTGACCATTTAATTTGGAGATTTTTCAATATTGAGGGTGAGAACAGCACGTGAGAACCACAAAATACTATCTTACACTAACTTGTAGGACTAAAACTACAATTTTATCTTAACTTACTGGACTAAAATTTCAAATTTCAAATCCACCTAGCAAAACATTACAGTTTAGGCATGTAGGTTTTGATAAGGCATTTTTTGTGCTCCCGTGGTTAGTTTCCTTCAAAGATTGAAAATTCCCAATTAAAAAGATCATGTGCATCAACCAACTTCGAAATTTCTCCTTAAGTCCGCGAAAATTAGAAAATTTTAGTGTCTCGAAATTGTTAACGTTACAACTTCCAGCGTTAAATTTACGGGACGAATTTTGGCAACGTTGTTGTCTACCGATCATTCGTGGAAAATCTGACACCGAAGTGTGAGTTTGACATGGTCCCTACTAATGAGGAGTGGATATCACCCGCAACCCAAGAGTGTCAAGACCTCCCAAATAAAACCCGATATATACACATATGTTATATATATATATATATATATATATATATATATATATATCTTACACTTGGAAATAGCAGCAGCAGACTTGGTATCAAAGCCAACAACAAGAGTAAGCATAGGGACAAAAATGCCACCCCCACCAACACCACCCACTGTTCCACAAGCTGAACCCAAGAACCCTATCACTGTTGCCAACACAACCCTCCAACTAAACTTCAATTCCTGCCAAAACCCAGAAAAAAAAAAATCCTTCTTTTTATCAATATATATATATATAAACAAATAAAATATTATATAAACTCATGCAGAGAATAACTAAAAAGTGAAAGCGATAAATTCTTACTGGCCAAACTTTAACTTCAGATCCATATTTGTGTTGCAAAATACTGGAATTTGAAGAATATGAGTAATTATTGATGAAAAACACAGAAAGAAGAGCAAAAGAAAAGCCTGTTAGCAGGTAAAGTACAAGCCCTTTTATTGCAGTCATTTTCTTCACAAAAGATTAATAACTTCTTCAGTATATCTAAAACTTCAGTATATCTAAAACCCTATTTATATAATATTTTTTCCATTTATAATTAAATTATAAGGAAAATGGTGTATCTAATAAAACAAGAATTATATGAAAACTATTTATATAAGAAGAATGAATGTAAGGTTGTGACATGGGCAGAGCACATGTGACGGGTCAGGGAAAGGTCGCAGTAGTTTCCATTTATAGAGATAAAGTGGTAATTATGCATAGTTTAATTGGAATTTTCGAAAGTTTTGGAAAGAAAATTTGAATAGAACTTTTTCTATTTTGAGAGGAAAATATTTTCGACAAATTTATAATGAAATTACCTCTAAAGAATTGATTCTTTCCATTTGACGAGGGGAAATTCTATGAGGATCCTTCAATGATTTATTGTGTTTTACAGAAATAAATCTATTCAAGTTAGTGTCGGATGCACTTTTCAAAATATTAGGGAGCAAAGTGTACATCATCCTATAAGTTGGGGGTGTCTGCATTTATCCCTAATATATAATTCCTAAACATGGATTGTACAAGAAGCACTGTTTATCGCACTCACTAGGATAATAAACAAATCAAGCTACTTGATAGTCGATTAGAGATCAAGACGATAGCTTGAGATTGATTTGTGTAACAATTCAAACGAGCTTAAACGTATTTTCTTGTTCCATGAGGTTTGAAGCTCGATTTGATTAATCAAAAGATAATAAAATATGTATCACATTACTCAAGTGTGCTTTCATTAACCACGACACAATTTTCGAAACTGAATAAAAACTCAAATAAACTCTAATACTGCATTGTTCGGTTCAACTCAATTACTTCCATTAACTATTTTTGTAGCTAGCAAAAGTCTAAAACCACAAAGTAGTGGTTTTTTGTTTTTATGTTATTTTTATTATATTTATTTTGGTTTGGTGTTTCGCTCCGGATTGGATATGTTTACTATCTTAGGATGTTGAAATTTAAAATGAGAAAAAGATTGTTACTCCATGAAAAATGCTAATAAGTTTGTACAATTATTCAGCATGTATACTTCTATCACAGACTCTATTTGGGAATTTAAACGTGTAAAAGCCCTTGTATCAATGTTGCTATCAAATTGGAGCAATGTTGCTATCAAGTATCAAATTGATTCTCCAAATTTCGAGATTTCAAGCATATTCCAAAGTAGAATAATGAAATTATCAAACTCAAATTTTCAAGTATTCTCTTAGTTGCCGCAATCCACGTTCTTGTGTAGTTTATCATAAAGATCGATTGACATCATGTATATGTTTTAATGCAATTATTATTTGCTTCGGATCATTTTTATATGCTTACAATATTTGAGTCCTTAAGTCAATCACAGTTACTAATTGTGGAGTTCATGTATGTCTGATTATGATTATACCAATATGGACTAGATTGACGGCCAAAATTTACTGTAAATTTAAGTAGCCAAGACTGAACTCTATCTAATCATTGATCAATGGAAGAATTGTTAATGCTTAAAACTTTTAATATATATTTCTTAATATTCCGCATATTAAATGATTCTTAGTACTCCGGAAACTGATATAATAACAACTATTAGATAAAGTGAACCCTACATGGTACCAAAGAGATTGACTGAAACTTTGAATTCTATTCACGTGACATAGATATACGTAAATGAAGTGAGAGATGTAACATCATTTAGAATTGAAGATCTGGTGGGTGGGTGTGTGTATATATGTATATATATATATCGTAAATTTATCCCTAAAAAATGTCTAATAATCATCCCGTGCAGTATTAAATTAAACAAAATAATGATGAACATATATACATGTGAGCATATATAAACATGGCACTCACCAATCAATGTAAATACTTACCCAAAAAAAACAAAAACAATCAATGTAAATAAACGTTATACGCTGCTAAATCTTGATCAAGGTCTAATGAGTGGTAATTTGGACAAATGTAGATTGTAGAATGAAGAAAAAACATGACCCTCTTTTTTTTTTTTTCCATATGGAGTATCTTTTTTTTCAGATTCAGCCTCCCCTTTAATGATTGTTATGGATAGGATTATATTGGTCTTCCACTTAATCAAGTGTAGCTTATGAAAAAAATAAAACCGATAAATTTTTCATTATATTATTTAGGGTAAACACAATAAACCCTCCGAACTATTGATTTTTTTGCATTTTTTTATAGATACTTTTTTTTTTCCACTTTGCATCCTGAACTTTATGAGATTTGCAGATTTTTATTTAAATGCATATTCCGGCGGAATATTTCGACGAAAAATATAATTTAACACAAAGTTGAGGATGCAAAATGCAAATTTATTTTGGGTAAAGTTCAAACTTCGGCTAAAATTCCGCCGAAATATGCTGTTACATAAGAATATGCAAATCCCGTGAAGTTCAGAATGCAAAGTGAAAAAAAAAGTATCTGTAATGTCATTACCCCTATTATTTATATATATGTCTATCTCACATTATTTTTTACGAATCCATTGTTATTTATAAGGTTTATTTCCACCTTCGATACTCATGTAATGACATGATTAATCCTCCCAGATTTTTATGAATTTTCTCAACAGTCAAGTCTCAGCATTCATTCGATCATATCTTCTTATTCCAACCGAATACACTTAAACACAACCAACTTTTTTGAGTTTTGGACACTGAATCCAATTTCGTTAAGAACGTCCAAACTACCCCAATTTGTGAGCATTACCACCATCCCTACAATTAATGGTGCTAGATGGTTCGATCTCAATGGGCTCAATCATCCACCTAAGAATAATACATTAGTTTGGTGATAAATTGATAGAAGGGATGAGAAAGTCAAAAGACACAAACTTTTGGGGTCTAGCTAAAAATAAAGAAGTTAAGGGGTTCCGAATGGAACTTTGGCTTATGGAGTCGGGTTGTACACTTGTACTTTGTAGGCTGAATCGAGTAAGTATAAATAAATTTAATTGGTGTATAATTAAATTAAAGTCGTCTAGACTCATAATTCCAGCTTGGAAAATAAATTATTGGGCATTTTATCACATGTGTCAAAATGGAGTTTGTTTTAGATTACAATGTTGATTGTTTTCTTAAAGTTTCCCACTTGTTCTTAAATGGTTCTAAACTCATATGATTAATAGATGGTAAGGATAGGCAGTCCAATGGTAGGATTTACAACGCATCAATACGTGACCATAGTTCATTGGTGCTTAAACACGAATTTGTGCAATAGTAGATCATTTCATCGTGTATAATAGTAAATTAGTTGAAATTATTGTATGCTCTATTGGAATCGAGGCCACAACTTAATTGGATGCAACATGATATGCATAATTTAGACATAATTATTGTATTAATTACCAAATTTATCCTACTTTCATATGATATGTGTGTTTCGTCCGGGTTGGGTCCACTCGAACTATGGACCGAACCCTAGATTCAAAATCTCTATTGTTGATTGTTTTCACGTGACATTATCACAACTATCCACGTATGATTCTCTAATTTCTAGACATAAACACTCTCAACTAGAACACTCAAGAAGTTACACAATTTACTTTCTAATTCTCCTATCAAGCATCGTATTTAATCCTATATTACTTTGTCTATAAATTTTAGGTAGTTCTTTATAAATCACAGCTCTAGTCGCCGTACAATGTATGATCCTAATTGATACTATATTCTCATATACTGAACTATATAATGACTCGATCATTTCAGTAGATACATGGACAACTTAACTATACATTCAAGAACAGTTCAAACACTCCTTAATCAGGTCGACCCTTCCGAAATTCAATATACATATTTAGATAATGACAACCATTAATTGCAAAGCAAATTTATACGGCCCAAGCCCAATGATATTCCTGCCATGAACCCAGACCTTTTAGGCCCATTTATTCCTCGAGAAAAACGAGTCCGTTTTTAGCCTTTCTTCTCCGAGACCGAAAATAAAAAAGTCTAAGATTAGATTGAAGTTTATCCATTCAGAAAATCTTTTTAGCGCAAATAACCAAATTTCTACTAATTGAAAATAGCTTTAATTTCCCACTTCATTCGTTTCAATACTTAATTCATATATATATATATATATATATATAGGGTATGGATTAAATACATCTCAATTCATTAGATAAGATATAAGACCCAATCTACACCCTTGATACCATTTGATCCCAAGGTCCATATTTAAAGCCATTATTCCGGATTTTATATTTAATTTAATGATGATGGGGGTATTTTGGTCAATAGGTCTAACAAACTCATGCATATAACATGCAAGATCAAATCAAATCCCACTATATCCGCCCATAACAGATTCCCCCCCCCCCCCAAATTAATTCTCTTCTTCCCAATTAAAGAATGTAAATTTTTTACAAATGCGTATCGACACAAAAAATGCAAATAACATAAAATTGATACACAAAAGTTAAAGATTGAATTTTATGAAAATGGATCCGCCATTAATGCTTATGCATTTTCACCAAATGTGTCACGCACAGTGCATACAATCTTGTTATTTGTATTTATAAAAAATTATCAGAAATGAATGAAATCAGAAATTACAGAGCACAAACAGTGTAAGCAATTTTCAAATCTGATGAGAAATAATTCTTACAATACTCTGTTTCTCACATTCAACGGCTGCTTTGGATCTTTGTACTTCATATTAAATATTTTTAATATGTTATAAACACATACTGTATAATGAGTTATAATATACTGTATAATGTGTTACAACATACTGTATAATGGCTTATAAGATACTGTATAATTGAATATTTTTGATATGTTATAAACACATACTGTATAATGAATTATAATATACTGTATAATGTGTTATGACATACTATATAATGGCTTATAAGATACTGTATAATTGAATATTTTTAATATGTTATAAACACATAATATATAATGAGTTATAATATACTGTATAATGTGTTATAAGACAAGCCAATCTTGAGTTTTCATTTACCCACGTAAATCCCAATATTACGAACAAGCCAACCTTAACATTTCTCTGCAACTTTTGATATCCCCTCTTTTAATAGCATATTCCTGCTCAAAACTCACTACTCAAATTATCCAGATACACAATTTTTCCTCCAAAGCTTTTGATAGTTAGTGAATAATGAAGCACGCACGCAACACGTGACCTATGTCATTAAAAAAATTTTTTTGATCAAAACCTATGTCATTAAAAATTGGATAGAAATTTCAATTGAGATTGAATATGAGACTTTTGAAAGTTACGCTTAGATTCCCCTTGCAAATGAGTCCGAAACTGAAACAAGGCAAATTCATTAGACGAAAAGTATGATTTTCTCTATTATAATGCAATGAGGACCTCCTAAGATTACATCTTATTTAATTTGACATTCAACGCGACAAGAAGATTTATAATCAAGATAATTAGTGGTTTCAAACCATTATACAGTATCTTATAAACCACTATACAGTATACTATAACACATTATACAGTATCTTATAACCAATTATACAGTATGTGTTTATACATCATAAAATTACAATTTAATAAACCATTATACAGATATATTCTAAGACATTATACAGTAACGTGTAAGGCAATATACAATGTTTTTCTGTTAACAGTTGCTTCTGAATTTCACATCTCTTTGTTATCATAAACCAGATACCCCTACCCCTGTTATAATTTATATATATAACATCTCTCTCTATATATATATATATACACATACACACACGGCTATTTGTATAGATTTCGCCATCTCCAGACCTTCACAATCCCCCATACATCTTCAATGTCTATATCAATGAAGAAGCAAAAATCAAACCCTGAACCGATTATCAACTGCTTCGATCTTCTCTCTGAAGAGAGTTTTCATAATCCTTGATTTCCTCAATGACAATCCATTTGATTAAAAATCATTATCTAAGCTGATTTCGCAGAAGAAGGGGATGTCGATGAGACCTAATTTAGATTTGAACATTCATGATTTACAGTTGATTAATTATACGTGGGTTTAAATGTGAGAGATTTTAGGAAGATTTGTTGAGTTAATTTAGGATGTGCTTGTTGTATAATTGTGTGTATTTTACTATTATACCCCTAAGTCAATTACAATTGGGGTTCTCGTCTGTTTCTAATGTTTAATTTGGACTGTTTGATTTAATTGATCCAATGGTATATATTGAGTCTTATATCTTATTTAATATAGGGTATTTATTAGATCTTGACCCTATATATATATATATTAAAATTAGAGAATTCTAATTTAAATGAGGACCAATTTCTCACGGCCCAAATTAATCGAGACAAAAAAAATCTCTAGAAAATCCACTAAATTTAATTTGGGGGAGAATTAAGGTCATCTCGTATGATATTCTAAACACCATGATTTTACTAAGTATATAATATATATACTAAATTCAATATCTAATTTTAAATTTTTTCGTAGAAATTGGTTGAATTTAAAAGGGATTTTAATATTTTTGCTCTATACCAAAAGTGCTTATATGTTTAAAATAAAAACATTCTAACTTCCGTTATCTTAATTTAGATAAGATGGATTTTCGCGCTAAGAAAAACTCAGGAAGATCTCATGCATGTGATCTAATAGAATCCGAAACCTAGACTAAAACAAATTCTATCATATTTCGAAGTCAATCACTTGTATATATATATATATATATACACACACAAAAGAGTCCATTATAAACATATATTCTCAGCTTCATCCTTCAAGATTCTAACGATGGATTCCAAAAACCTAGTAAATAATGATCAAAACCCTTTTTATCATTACCAAGAGCAAACACCTTATAATACAATCTCAGGTTCTTTCGACATAATTCCGGCTACTAAATTGGAAGAAATGATCGAACCCGAGTGCTCTTCTTCTGCTAATAAGTATCCAGTGGGGTTTCGTTTTCGGCCGACCGATGAAGAACTCATTAATTATTTGAAGGAAAAGATCATGAATAAGCCAATCCGAGTTGATCAAGAAATAAATATTGCCAATATTTACCAATATAATCCTCAGGAATTAGCAGGTTCTATTCAATCCTTTGTTCCTTTATATATATATTGTTAAATCTTTTTCGTTCTTGTGTTTCACATAATTGCGTCATATCCATGTTAAAGATGCAAAATCATAACATGGCCAGGCTCAACAAAAGCACTTATGACTCTTATGATTTTGATTTTGGGTTTTTGAATAACTTAGAAATTATTTTTATAGATATTATATCGTTCTCTATTTCTTTAAGTACTATAAATAGTTAATATTTGTTTAGTTATTGAATAAATTCAATTGAAGTTGTTGTTTTTCAAATATTAGGGTTTCGGGTTCTTGAATAATTGATTAGGGTTTAGGGTTCTTGAGTTTATTTATCGAATAATATATTAGGGTTTAGGGTTCTCAAATTTGTTGCTTTTCTTGAATTGATTAGTCTATTTTGTTGATTACTATTAGCACTTAAATTATATACCCTTTGTATCTAATATTTTATATCTTCTATTATTACACAGAGATGTTCGGTAGTTCCGGAGACAATGTGTGGTACTTTTTCACACCAAGGGATCGTAAGTACCCGAATGGCATTCGCCCCAACCGAGCAGCAGGCACCGGCTACTGGAAGGCCACCGGAGGAGATAAACATATACGGAACAACCATAATCAAATTATTGGATCTCGGAAGGCATTGGTCTTTTATGAAGGCAAACCTTCAAAAGATTCCAGGAATGATAAGACCAATTGGCTCATGCAGGAATATACGGTTGGTCAATCTTCTAGAAGGAAAACGGATGCAAAAGACATGAGGGTATGTACATATATATACAAACCCTAATTCACTCTTTTAACACTTTTCTTCTTTTATTAGACAAATTAAATTAAATTAAATTATTATATTTTGTATTGTTCTTGCAGCTCGACGATTGGGTTTTGTGTAAGATTTACTTGAAAGCCACAAAGTCCAACAAAAAACAATCAGAAATCAATCCAGTGGATCAACAATATGATTCAATTTCCATGCAGAATGTTGTGATGATCAGCACCACTAATAATGATCACTACGACCAAGTATTGGATTCTTGGGCCTTAGGTGACAACCTTGAGCCTTGCAACTTAGATGATATATGCAATTTCAGTTTTCCAGAATATAATGGAGGAAGAATTACCTAGAGATTTGAAATCCCGATGATAAATTAGTACTTTTTTTATATAGTTCCGAGAATCTGAATTCCAAGAGATCACAAGCATTCATATTGTGAGAATTATATTATACTTCCTTAGAATGTTACTTTTTAATTGATCGCTTCATTTAGTGATTAGTTAAATACGGGACGAGAAGAATTTGTTATTTAATATGTACGAAAATATTATGAAATTTTATTGAAGGTTATGGTGAAAAAATTGGCTAAAAAGGATGGGAATATGAAATAAATGGATTCGTAAACATACGATCGAGTATAATATAAGTATAAATAAATTATTGGGAGTAAAAATACGGCTTATTTTCATAAAAATTCATAAAATGTGTAGCTTTGTATTCGCTTTTAATTTATAAAATAATATTTTATGACAGAGAAAAATTAATATTTCTATAAATTATTAACGTTCAATGTTTTCAATGGAATAATACTCGGTTAGTACTTATAAAAATTAATTATAATTTTCAACTTTTTAATAATAATGTTTTTTTTTTAAAAAAAGCGGAGTATTATTTGTCAAGTATAATACAAGATATGTAAAGTATACAGAATGGTTCCACTTAAAAGTACGATTATTATTCATTAAGTTTCAAATCCATAGGGGAAATTGATGTATTTTTTCTTGTATTATACAGATATAATACGAATTTTAACTAACTGAGAATTGATAAGAAATTAAATTGTGCCAGCCCAATGATATTTCTGCCATGAGCCCAGACCTTTTGGCCCATCTACTTTTAACTCGGATATATCTATTGAGATTAGAATTCGAATTTAAATAGGATTAATTCATTCACAGCCCAAAAGTTTAAAACTAACAAAAGATCCACTATTTGGAGAGTGGGGTGAGAGGGTACCGGGGTGGTGTCATATTAGGCCAGGCCCATTACAAGTAAAATATTGTATCTACTTATTGTCGGAAGAAATTTTAGCAAGGGACCCAAGGCTTGTTACTTGTTATCTTAATGGTATCAGCTTTCACTTTCATGTGAGAGGTTCTGAGTTCAATCACAGACCGTCACAAGTTTGTGAGTTTTCTTTCTTTATTTGGAGTTTTATAGGGTCTGTGTAACCTTTGATTAAAAGTTATTGAGCCGAGTTGGTTGGGTCAGGGTATCCCCCTCCGTCTAAAATTAAAAAGAGATTTTAGTAAGGGTAAAGCGCATGTCGCCCCTTCTAAAATTCATCTTTTGACACTAAAACTTTTTTAAAATTCAAAAAAGAGATTGTCTTTAGAAAAGTTAAATGCATATACCAGTTTGCCCCAAAATTAATATTCAAGCAAAACTTTTATTAGGATATTAACTCTGTGTCAATCGTTATCTATTTGTATGGTTACATAAATTATTTTTTATCTTCACGTCAAAACAAGTTTTTTTACGACGATGTTTTCCCTTAAATTTATTATTGTTTCTTCAAAATTCATGTCTTTAATAAACACATAAAAGTCGGTTTACTATTCAGGTTTTCATCTTATCACTTTCGTCGTCAATTTATAATATAAAGAGTAGTTGATTTGCGTAGAAATGATAAATGACATTATGATCTTATTAGTTCATAATAATTAACATACAAGTGAATATACTACAAGAATATTATTTGAACATTGATTTTGGGGCAAAATATTACACATTTAAATTTTCTATAGAGACGTATTCTTTTTTTAATATTGAAGGGTTTAGAGAGTGTTTTGCTAAGCTTATAAGCTCTTTAAAACATCTTATAAGATGTTTCAAAGCTTATAAATTGTTACAAAGTGTTTGGTAATTTTTTTGGTGAAACAATTTATAAGCTTTTAAAAAATAAGTAAGGCTACCCCAACTTATTTTTTAAGAGCTTATAAGCTCTAAAAATATTTTATAATCACTAAGAGCTTATAAGTTCTTTAAAATAAACTTAGCCAAACACCCTCTTAGTGCTAAAATATGAGTTCTATAGGGGGTGAATTGCATTTTGTCCCACCTTTTAAGTTGTTTTGAGTTAAGAGTACCACGTTTTCTTTCGGAAAAATGCAAGCATCACTAGAATTTAGAATTAGGTTTTCCATTAGCAAAAATTCCACCCGTTTCTAACTAGACAGTAACTAATTGTATTTCACAAAGTGAGTAAATTATGTTTGTCATATAATTAATCACTCATCTTGTGAAAGGTGTAAATTTCACTTGTCATATAATTAATCACTCATTTTGTGAAATGTTATACCTAAGTATATTTCACAAAATGTGTAAATTAAACTTGTCAATAATTAATCACTCATTTGGGTAGCTTAACAATACCTAAATATATTTCACAAATTGAATAAATTACACTTGTCATATAATTAATCACTCATTTGGGTGTAACCAATCCAGAAGTAAACTAACATTTCCTAACAAATACTCATCTCGCTCTTATCTCATGTTTGTCGATTGCTGTGACTGGTTGCAAACCACACCAACGATTTTCAAACCACTCCAACGATTTTCAAACCACTGAACTACCAGTTGTTGGTAAGCACACGAGATCTTCTATTACAAAATGATGTTGCATCTCGTGTTGTATATTATGCTTGTCCAACAAATGTAAATAATCCATATTAATTTATATTAAGAAAAATATTTTATACACATGTAAATACAATAGGAAATTGCATTTACAATAAAATATTCGAATTATATTGATTGGTAAGGGACACTAGCGCATGTGAGAAAAATATAAAAAGTGACTGAGTAAAACTTAAATTAAATTTACAATAGGTCGAAGAAAAGAAGGAAAATGAAAAATAGTGAGATGACATATTAAACTTGAATATTAAAAATTTATGGACCATATATCATGTTTTCACGTTTATTTTTGCCTATGCCTAATCTAATTTCAAGAGTCACTTATTCCATACCCAATAGAAAACGAGAGAGGGAACAAAAAAAATTAGCAGGGATGTAAATTTTGGGGAAATTCTAGCTTGCTCCCGGCTTGGTCAAACTCATGTGTATTTTATAAAATAACTTACCAATTATATGACAAGTGTAATACATTCTTCTTGTGAAATACATTTAATTGCGGCCAAACTCACTCACCGACACACCCACAAACTGCAAGCCCCAATTCTTCCTTAGTCAAGTTTGTGAAAAGGGTGAACATTACCTTAAAAGGAGTGGCCAAGCCGAGAATCGGCGCATATTCTATTCACGGACTTTGTTTTCCGATAGGGTTATCGGTTCGATTCCGATAGCCGGCTTTTTACTATTTTGTTTGAATTTTTTTATTCAATTTCCACTTTGACTCCTGTAAACCTGATTTTCAAATTCAAGCGATTACCCCAATTGCCTTACTACATGTGCAGGTTGAGTTCCAGTCCCACCGGCTTGATAGCTAACTATTTAGCCACCGAACTGCTAGTCGTTCTTTGCTCACATAAGCTTTGATGAACCCCGCACATAGAAGAAAAGATCTTTCCACTAAGAGTTTACTTATGCTGTTGGGGAATTGGTCTTACCACCCTCCCCTTCTTCAAACTCCGATTCGGCCCAGGCCGGGGTCAGCATAGTAGAATGAAGGGCCCTCCCCTTCTTCAAACTCCGATTCGGCCCAGGCCGGGGTCAGCATAGTAGAATGAAGGGGACGGCCGTTGGACCCCAAACAAGCCGTTACGAAGCGCCATCCGCCTTTTCTATATAGCCTAGACGCATAACCATAACAAGTTTTCTCTAATGCCATACCAAAATCAAGAATGATCAAGAAAGTACTCAGCGTATTGCTACTCTGCAATCAGAAATTGCCCGGTCAAAATGTGGCGAAGAACAAAAACAGAAGGGCTCGAAAGAGGAAGATTCGACTATTTTGGGAAAGCCAAGCTGCGGTTAAAAAGAAAAAGAATCGTCTGCTCTCCTTGTTGCTAAATCATTCGGATCTGAGCTAAAATTTTCCGTAGAGGTTGATACATAAGTTGATCAAAATACAGTAATTTGTAAATTAGCAAAAGCAATATATAAATACATAAACAAAGCATGGCCGGAGTTTATACATGATGATAGAAAACACCTCAAGCCAGTACAAAATCACAAAGCCAAAATTAAACTCCAAAATACAACAAACAAACAAAAGCTTTTATTCAATGTCCGATCAAAATGATCACATCTTCCCCGGACGATCCAGCCGTACACGTGTAGTCCCCTCACCACCCATTTGTCCAACGTCATTAAAAGTCTGACCCGTCAACTGGTCCGCCTCCTTCAGGGCTTCAGCCGTGGCCGCAGCTCTAGCTCCGGCCGGCGTCTCCGTCACATCCACCACCGTCACCACTGGTGTCCCCTCCGCATCCGTCGCTAGCCTGTGCCCCGTCTTCGGCTCCCCTGCACCGCCATATGAAACTCGTGTATCTTTCTCTTCCTTTGTATCAGTAGGGTGGGGCGTCAACTTATCTTTAAAGAAGCCGAAAATTCCTCCGCCTCCGCCTCCGCCTGCCGCCTCAGTGCCCCTACTAAATCATGCCCAACAGTACACATTCATCATACAAACATAAGATATATTTTCAATACATAGCTTGTTAAGCTGCTGAAATTGCGCTGTACCAAAATTTTTTATACATAAATTTTTGATACATTTCACTGTACCAAAAGAGTTAGACATTACTGTTATTCTTTGGTTCGACACCAAAATGGTGTAAAAAATGTGATAGAAGATCCACTTCGTTAGTTAAATATATTCAGCACACGGACCTTTCAGAGGCCGCCTCTCTTTTTACATCAACTCCACGAGCCGCCTCATCCCGCTCGTGCTCTCCTTCAATTTTCATCTCCTCCATTTTTCTTCTAGTTTCTTCCTTTGCTCCTTCATACTTCTCCTACACCCCAAAACAAAATTCCCCTTTAATTACAACCAAATTAATCAATAGATAACAGAACTCCAAAAAATCAGACATATATACTCTTCAAAACAACAATAATACCACTAAATTCTCAAATTACAAACAGTTAAATCTGAAAAATCTAAACCACCATAAACCCTAGAATATGAACGAAAATCCACTCCATTAACTCATTAAATTCACAAACGGCTAACCTTGGCCGCCTCTGTAGTCTCTCCCGCCTTCTTCTTCGCCGCCTCTGTAGTCTCTCCCGCCTTCTTCTTCGCCGCCTCCGTAGTCTCTCCCGCCTTCTGCTTCGCCGCCTCCGTAGTCTCTCCCGCCTTCTGCTTCGCCGCCTCCGTAGTCTCTCCCGCCTTCTGCTTCGCCGCCTCCGTAGTCTCTCCCGCCTTCTGCATAGTCTCATCTTTCTTCCCCGTCAAGTAATCCATAGCGGCCTTCGCCGCTCCAGCCGCAGAATCCTTCAACTCAACAATCTTCCCCACAGTAGTATCCTTCCCTTCTTTAGCTTTCTCAGCACTATAATCCTTAGCCTCTCCAGCTTTCTCCATTGTCACGTCCTTAGCCTCGTAAGCCTTATCTGCAGCATAATCCTTATACTCCCCCGCCTTCTGCATCGTCGTATCCTTCGCTTGGTTCGCCTTATCCGCTGCATAATCCTTATACTCCCCCGCCTTCTGCATCGTCGTGTCCTTAGCTTCTCTACCTTTCTCCATAGTCACATCCTTAGCTTGATTCGCTTTATCGGCAGCATAATCCTTGTACTCCCCAGTCTTCTGCATCGTCGCATCCTTCGTCTCCTTCACCTTCTCAGCCGCATAATCTTTGTACTCTCCAGCTTTTCCCATCGTCGAATCTTTCGTCTCCTTCGCCTTCTCAGCCGCGTAATCTTTGTACTCTCCAGCTTTTCCCATCGTCGAATCTTTCGTCTCCTTCGCCTTCTGAGAAGCATAATCAGTATACTCCCCCAATTTCCCGGCGGTGGTATCTTTCGCCTGTTTCGCCTTCTCCGCCGTGTAATCCTTATACTCCCCCGCCTTCCCCATCGTGGTATCCTTCGCCTGTGCCGCCTTATCCGCCGTGTAATCCTTATACTCCCCCGCCTTCCGGGCAGCGGAATCCGCCGCTTCCGTAGTCTTCTCCGCAGTGTAATCCTTGTACTCCGCCGCCTTCTGACCACCCTCCGCCGCCGTCTCACGTGTCATTTCAGCAGCTTCATGGGACTTCCCCATGACAGCTTCCTTCGCTTGTTCGACAGTACCCTGAACGGTCTTGATTATGCCTCCGATTATCCCCGGACCCCTCTCTTCTCGCCGGACCTCGGTCGTCTGATGGTACACCACCGGCTCCTCCGCCACTCTTCTCTCCCTGTTCACTTCTCTCAGCTCGTCCGCCGCCGTTCTCGCGGCTTCTTCCGCCGTCTCTCCTCTCGCCGTTTGCCTTGACGCCATTTTTTCTTAACCAAATTTTATGTTTCAAATTTTGTAAATTGAATAGTTTGATGTGGGGATGGATTAGCAGCGGAGGAGGAAGATATAGGTGTTGGGGTGATCAATTCTCGAGGGTGACACGTGTGAGGTTGTGTACGTTGGGCATGGCGGGAGGTGACACGTAGAAATGCATGCAAAAATTATGCAGCTGCTTGCCACGTGGCCGGTTGATCGGTATACGTAGTCGGATGAAATTAATTAATTGAAACTTTCCATCTCGGGCGTGTCGGTGGGCTTTAATCTTTATCCTCCAATATTCCCCGCTGAAAAATATACTATATTAGTAAATGCACGCTCATTTTAGTTTGCAAAATAAATTTTTTTTTAGAAGAATTCTTTTAGTTAAAGTTAATTTGATAATTATTTTTTGTACCAACATCAAATAAATAAAACATAAAGAAAATAATGGAAAAAAAAGGTACGAGAGAGAAAAGAAAAATAAACGTGCTATATATAGATAATGTGAGAGAAAATAGGAGAGAGAATAAAATTTAGTGGAGAAATGGTAGTTATTTGGGACACTTGTCAAATTTTGGGTGGATGAAGGGTTCACCAAAATTTAACAGCCCAAAATAGTTACTTTAAGTCTCTCTCACTTTAAATAATAGTATAGATTACTATATATTTTGAGAATAATGGGTGGTATAGTTTTTTCTTTTTTAACAAAATAGTTCAAAAATAAGATTAAAATTCCAAAATAACATAGTTTTATAAAGATTATGGATATAGCATAAAAAAACCCACACGAGATCTTCTATTACAAAATGGTGTTGCATCTCGTGTTGCATATCATTCTTTCCCGACAAGTGTGTATAATCTATATTAAATTTATATTTAAGGAAATATTTTATACACTTGTCATTCATATGTAAAGTGCAATAGTAGATTGAAACATTGTTTGCAATAGAAAATTTAGACTGAAAACCACACGAGATCTTCTATTGCAAAATGGTGTTTCTATTCTCCATTATTTTCTTCCTAAAAATTCTCCTCTCCTCTCCCCTATTTCACGCTTAAAACCCATAAAATATGTATTCTTCCTAATCTAAAACTCTTCCTAATCTAAAACTCTTGATTTTTTTCCTTATGTCGTTGAGTGTGAAGATTAATAGTTCATAAACAATTAAGGCAGATAATGATGCTCTCAAGAATCAAAATAAGAAGCTTCATTCACAGGTTTTAATTGATATTCATTTATTTGTTTATTTGGCTTTGTGATCAGTAATTCGGATTTTTATTAATTTTAATTTGAGTAATGCTATATACCACCTTTTACATATCACCAATTTTTCACCTTCCCCAATTTTGGTAAGAAATCACATGCAGTTAATTGATTTTAATAGATTTAATACATATATACTTTCTAAATCAAGGGGCGGTGAAAAATCGATAGTATAAAAATGGTGGTATATAGCATTTTCCTTTTAATTTTACATGATATTGTAAGGCTCCAATTATCAGTGCGTTAGATTAACACAAACTCTCCAATTATTATAAGCAACCATTAATGCTATAAATAATCTTAGTCACTTGATACACAGTTAACTAGAATTAACCGCGATAAAATAATTGATAAAATTGATCCTCTGATAAAATTAAGTAAACACTTAATTACGGTGAGAGGGTCTATGGCGAAACAAAAACGAGTATCTAACTGAAATTTTCTAAAAAAGCAAAAGTGTGTTCCTTGGTAGTCATCTTGGTTCACTTCTCAGTCGTAACCGTTGCTTATACTCAAGTAAATCTTCCATATTGCTGAAATAGGCAAACAAAGAAAATGATATTACTTGGTGATTAACTCTGTAAGTTTCACTAATAATACTAAAAGAAAAGAAATATTTAAAAAGATAGAATGATACCTGCAAGAGTTGCACGAAACCAGTTTCATTACTAATAGTATTTATTGGTTCTTGCTCACAAAGTAAATTTATCTGTTTAAATTATAATCAACTCAATTAATTTACACTCAATCTACATAACATAATTGTCAACAAAAAGAAGCTATATATGATTCATACCATTGACTGACTACTATCATAGCTTCGATTATCGTCCTGTCAGTACCAAAACTCGCACTTCCATGTGTCCAGTTCTTGTTAGTAGACATAGTTAGACAATATGGAGATATAGTTTCTTGACGTTTGTCGTCTTTACCTCCATTCAAAGTCTGTCATATGTACAACAATTCAACTTGATCATAATAAGGGATCATCATATATTACCATTTGAGTAACATAGATCATTAAGAATATAAGTTTTATTATACTTATAGATCCTGGAACATAAATATCTTCGTTTCGATCATCTTCTTCTCCAATAGAAATCTACAATGTATTCTATTATGTAATTAAAATTAAGATATATAAATTAAGTCAATTGAGCAATATCATTATATTTTTACAATACCTTTCCTCGTTTTCTTCCATGTATAATTGAATTGGGTTCTTGTTCCTTTGATTTTTGCTTATAAACTTGCACATATTATTTATATATGTCCATTTTGTGAAAGTATCAAAGCTAATATAATAGAACAAAATCAAGACCAACAATACATTTACCTTTTTTCTTTTTGCTGTGACTATTTTCTCTACTTTAGATTGCTTTCTTTTACTTGGAGGGCAACCCTTTCTTGACACACGCGACGGATTAAGTTCATGATTATGGTCTAAAACCACAACTGACAAGAAGTATATTCCATCATCACGTAGTCTTGCTTTTATCCTAGCCATGCAATTAGTTTTTGTAGTTGGCTTCTTTCGAAAATCATTTGGTGCAGTATGTCTAAGCTTACCTAACTTGCAACAAGCTAAACCTAGTTATTTCATTAGCTCTTCTCCAGGTTCAGATCTTAGTTTTGTAATACCGAATCCTTTCTTGATAGCATATCGTTGGCAAAATTCATATATTGATTCATAGGATTCAAACAAGAGTCTCAGTTCTAGCGCCTCCACATCAGTTCTAACAAATTTTTCATCAATTTCTTCTTTATCCGAGTGTGACATGTCATGATTATCTCGGGCATCCAATGATGGTAAACTTTCATCTAAAAAAATAATCTGCGAATATTGTAGTTTAATACAATTAGGTAAAACACGCTAAAAATATTATTTCATATAAGTTAAAAGATATATATTAGATTTATATAACCGGAATAAGTAAAAATTAATTTTATTCAGCTGTAAAGGATATGAATTTTAAGATTATAACCTAATATTCAAAATTAGTTGTGTATTATTTCGCATTAAGAATTTTTATCAATCCTCTCGTCTAAAGTTGATATACAGGAATAAGATCACTATATGATGTATTTCATAAGTACAATGATGAGAATGTTTTGACATTTCGTCCATAGCTACATTATTGGTGATAAAAGTATAAACTTGAGAGAGGAATAAATAAACTAAATAACTAATAAAAAGAAGCAACAATCATAAAATTAAAGGGATAAATGCAGACACCCCCTCACCTATTGAAAAGTGCACCCGACACCCTCATCTATCATAAATGTGCACTTAACTCCCTCAGTCAGATTCGGACAGCACACAGGGGGCAAAGTGCTACAAACCGCATAGGTGAGGGGGTAGTCTGCTTAGTTCTTAAATTTCTTGCATTTTTGAATTTTTATCTTTAATTTGTGCCTTGAGTTGATCTTTTTAATTGATTTTATCCTTTTTTGTGTATTCCTGTTTCTAAGTAATTTCGATGTTTTGTAGACAAAGAACAATGATTTTGATGAGTAAAAGGGCATTTTTAAAGAAAGCAAAGAATAAGAGACCTAAAGAAGAGCAAGAGAGATTCCAATCGAAGAGATATTAGTTGAAGAAAATGTGGAGAAAAAAAATCTGGACAACAACTTCAACTATGAGATTAAAATCTAGGCCATTCTAAATTCTCTTCAAAAATCACATAAATCCGGACAACTTCAACTATGAGTAAAAATGAATGTACCAAGAAAGTGTCAACGTCAACTATCGCATAAAATGAATGTTGCTCATAATTCCAACATTTAAGAGACTGTTCATAATTCCAACAATCTTGTCATTGTTTATAATTTCAACTATTATGAGTACAAATAAATATAGTAACTTTAACAAATATAACTATGGTAACTAAAAAAATGCACGTGCTCAGGTGAATGCAATTTTTTATTAAAAAATTAAGTAGTTAAATCGAAGTAAACTATTTAAAATATAAACAAAGATACTATATTATGATATTTATGTGATACAATTTGCTTGAAATGTAAATTATATAATTTGATCATAAATCATTTCAGCGGTCGAGTATATTATTAACAAGCAATACATCATTGGAGAGTTGAAGCCTCCAAATGTATGAAGTCCACTTACCCTCTCTCGGTCAAGGGTAAAGGGTCTTGAAATCCTTTTCTTTTACGGTCTTCTAGCAAAGGCCAAGATCTCCTGTTTTGCTTTTTCCAGACTTCGTAAGAGACTCGAAAATTTGAGAAACTTGAACTTTCCTTTCATCAACAAACATTAATACCCTGAAGAAATAAATTAAAACAATTAAAACCCTAACCCGAAAGAAGCTGAGATGAGGGTCAACCAGTTTGCTTCAAGGCTATACCAAAGGCGAATCAAGAAGATGTGGAATCAAGATCTTGATTGAATTGCCTCTATTCTAGCCACCCTAAAATACAGAGTGGAGAAAGTTGAGAAAGGAGAGAACAACTCTTCTATCTCATCAGAGTATTTTATCACTAAAAATTCCAAGCCACTTAAATGATACTTAGTTTTGGTATTTTCAGTTTGTTAGATTATAGAAAACCCCGTAGGGAACTTGTATTATTGAGTAACATATTTATAGAGTTACAAGAGAGAGAGAATACAAGAAAATCCTAAACTATAAAAAAGGTAAAAGATAAATAAGGTAATAAGAATACTAGTCTAATTACTAGGAAAACAATAATAATAATAATCTAATTAGGAGAGCAATAATAATATCTAACACTCCCCCGCAGGCGAAACGTGAAAGTCTTGAACATTGAGACTGAACTTAAAACCGAGAAAAGATGTTATGATAGTCCTGGCATAAAGAATGCTTAGTAGAGAGATTTTGACAAATACGTTTCTCAAGGTGGAACAGTTTCGTCTGGAAATCATTAAATAAGGCGGCGGTTCGACGAAGACGCTTCTCAATATGGAGCAGTTTCGTCTGAAAACCATTAAATAAGGCGGCGACTCCAAGTCCTTGTTTCCCAAGGGTGAGCAGCGGCAACTAACAAAACTAAAGGCGGCGGCGGCTAAGCGCGGAGGCTAAAACACGGAAAAGATAAAGAAAAGTAAAGAAACGGGCGGCGGCGGCGGCTAAAACACGAAAAAGATAAAGATAGGTTGCTAAACCCAAACTAAATTACAAAAGATTCACCATAGTGAAGGAAGAACAAAAAGAGAAAAAAAAGTATATAGGAAGCCGGACGGGGACGGCGATGGTAGAGGCTGGCGTAAGCGAAAGATCATGAGGGTTGAAAGAAAAACCCTTTAGCTCTGATACTTTTGGAAGTAAAGAAAATGAAAAAAAAACTTAGGCTATGTATGTTTATGTTTTTTGAGAACATTTTCATTTTTTGGATCACCAAAAAATGAACACCTCAAGCTAAATTCTACAGAAAATAATCATTTTTCAAATCTTACTGCACATTTCCCTATATAACTACTCATCATTTCATCCTTTCATTCAATTCACTCTCTTTCTTCATTAATTGTACTATCTCACTATCCAACACATTCTTTTTCTTACTTTATCACATTTTATATAATTAAAATTCATATTCAATATTTCAAACATTTAAATAATTATTATTACATAATATATCCACATCAAATCCCAGTAAATCAACTTTATATCACATCTACACTACTCCCAACAATTTTTTTAAAAATACATCCTTAAAAAATTAATATTCTCATACAGATTTCTAAATTACACATTCTCCCAAAAAACTCATAATTCACCAAAATTCATTCTTGAACACAATCATACAGAGCCTTATCTTTTCTTGAAATTCAGAGATTATTCATGAGTTGCTACAGTAAGTAGTAGATCGAGAGGAGAGGACCATCCATCTCCATAGCACTCGAGAGTCTAAATCCAAATTTAGGGTTGAATGTGGGAAGCTTTCTCTCTCACACCTTTTGGGTTCAACCTCAATTTCCATTTGAAACGAAATGAAAAATAAAAAACTTAAAAGGATGAGAAGTGTAGAAGATGACTGAAAGAGAGTTGCAAGGGAAGAGAAATGGTGATTAATGGGAATGCGGAATTTTATGGGTCGGATCAGAAGATTGGTGGTGGGATGAATGTGATAGGTGTGTCTGTTACTAAAGAACTTGGTTTTCATCAAGCAATTTACCATGTTATTATTAATTTATCTTTTGGTTTTTACCAAATTGAAATTTTGTGATCTGAAGTTTAAGATGAAGATTTTACAAACTCTAAACACATTTGTAGAGCTCTTTAATATAAGTTTTGCTTCTTATGGAAGTGAAAAATAACACTTTACAAATGGACTTAATGTCCAATAGTTCATTTGGAATAGTCGTTCAAACACTCCATATATCTATTGTGTATTCATATATCTAGAAAAATATATATAAAATTCTAAAATAAACCGTAAAAGCTAAACAAATAGAAAGCCAGAAAATTAACAAAATCTTCAACCAAAATATTGTATACAATAAATTATATAATATATTTGACAAACAAAAAACAGCTGACTCTTAGTTTCTCATTTGTTCCCTTTCATGTGACAGCTGGGAGACTACAATCTCAATACAGTTTCAAAAATCATCAATGCAACCTTTTAGTCTAGACAAAAATATCAGCTTGTTGGAGGGATGTTACGACCCAAAAAAAAAAATTGTTATCATCAATACTCATTCTCAGTTTGCCGTGGTGGAGATGAACTTGCTTCAATAACCTTAAGATAGAAATTTCACTTCAAATTCTTTTCTGTAATAGGTCTCTGCCCAGATGGATTTTGTTTTACATATTCTTTAACATTTTCAGCCATGGCTAGCCCCTCCAAGTAAACACGGAGATCACCTCCAGTCCCTAGTGAATTGCCTCTTACGTCTGTGAACCGATAAGTGTAAGAAAATATTGCAGTACACTGGGGGTAGCATGAGGCCTTATAAGGAGAATCATCTACCAATAGTGTATTTGATTCATTGTAGTCTCCCCTCTCCCAAGGAAGGTCATCTTCATACTTGTCCTACAACTTCTTAAGTTTCTTTAGTAAAAGAGGTTTGTCCTTTTCCTCAACAGTATGAAAACATGTTTGCGTACAGTGAGACTGATCCCAAGAAAAGAGCAAGTTGCGCTTATCATCCCTGAAAACCAAATAAAAAATTAACTCCATATTTCTTTTTGTTTTTGACGACCAGACACCTACATATTAATCCTCTCAAAGCAAAACTTCAGAAAATCATAGGGCCTCTTAAAAGCTGGTTTCTCGAATCTTATAGTAGCATGTTGTATATAATCATAAGGTACATAAGAAGGGATACCAACAAGCAAGCCATTCAAATCAAGAACAAGAAACTTCTTGCGCATATAGCCTGCAAGAGCTCTATGTAAATTAATGCTCTCATTAGGATGTCGTAAATGTTATTGCATATTTGGGGGAGAGGATATTTGCGGAGGTAGTGATTGGTGCTTTTGAACAGGTGGAGCATTTTGTTGATAAGGTTGTTGTTGGTTGCCCACGAGAAGATACGTATGTGGACCAGGTGGTCGTGGAGGAGCTCTCGAAGACATTGAAACTGATATAAATCAATCAAGTAGCATTGCAACCCCAATCCCAGGGATTGTTCCCTCATTCTGGTTAAACCCAGCTCCAAACATATTTCAACTTCCAACAAAATTACTAACCATTTTCCAACTTCCAACAACATATTTCAATTTCCAACAACAACATCAAAAGCCATATCCAAATCCTAAAGCTTTAGAAATGGAATAATCCCAAATCCTAGAGGTTTAAGAAGGTAGGAAAAGGCAGCCTTGTAACCTGAGCTCCAAAACCAAGAAAGCCACCCTTCCAACAAAATGGTTAGTTAAATTCTAATATAAATAGTATAAGCTAAGTAAACAGAAAACCAACAAAATCCTCAACCAAAATATTGTACACAATAAATTATACTTCATTCTTGATAAAAGACAATGCATGCAACATACATAAAGAAAGATCAACTATGAGATAGAATTCAAGCAACAAATTATACCAAAAAACAAATTAAGAGAAATACATAAAAAATTCCAAACCAGTCAAATACAACATCAGTTGCTTAGCAAAAACAAAAAAATACGCAATCGGAATTGATAAGTCAAATACAACATCAGTTGCTTAGCAAAACAAAAAACAAAATACAACATCAATTTCAAGTTCCATGAAATTGTATCCTTGGGAGTTGGAACATCCTCACAGCAAAATCTCTATTTCATCTGCTTCAAAAATAAAAAAGTGTAATGACTTAAAGATCTGGTGTGAGAAAAGGAAGTAGAACATCAATGACAAACAATTCTTGTTACCTTTCATGGAACGTGATTAATGGGATCTGCGAGATTTCGGACATTTCCCGAAAGTTTATCCACCCAGTCTCTCAACCATGCGAACAGGTGCGGTATAAGGAACTTTGACGCACCCGCGGCTGCAAACGGTAAAATCATCCAATTACCACGTGGTATGTGTATAACAAGCCCTAACAATACCGCCATCTTCGCATCTGATGATCCACCATCCTCAATCTTCTTAAAGAGGATTAGACCGCAGTATATACAAACCACCATTCTCCCCACAAACATCAAAGGACCGTAATCTTTGTTTTTTTTTGGCTCACTACTTCGTCTAAATCACCGAGATTATGTAATCTTTTTTTTTCCTTCTTTAGGGCCCACTACTTCTTTTAACATCACCGAGATTACTGAAAGAATTGAGAATCCAATAAATCTAAGACAGTCCATAGCAAATTAAATCTCTTTTTCTTAGGACAAGTTCTGTGAAGAAAACAGAAATCTTTGTTTGCAATGTGAGATGTATGAAGATGAAATACATCGCTACAAAAGGGAGGGCGTAAATAACACCAGCAGCAACCGAATTACCAACTTGAAAACCCGAACCAATGTGATCCTTAATAAATTCCTTATAAAACTTAGCAATGTGAAGTCCAGCGGATGTGAATTCCTTATATAGGATAGAGAATATCTTAAGAAATATTTTTGGAGCGCTCTAGAGAGTCTCTTACATCCGTAGGATCAAATGAATCTCCATTGTTCATTAATGAGGTGGATTAGTATCAATACAAGTAGAAGTGTCATCTGGGGGTTGGACATGTGTGCATGTATATATATGTACTAGTTGAGAGCAAACCGCGCTACTCGCGGTGCAAATTGCACAGACTAAACGTCCAAGTTCTAGTGATTGGGATTCACTGTATTGGAATAGGCTTTATAGGGAGGTAAGTTTTGCTTTATTTGTAATGGTGAGCCCAGATGGGCCTGGTTTTATATTTAGAATGTTTCAAATATCCTTCTAAAACACAAACCAGGTACCAAAATAGTTTCTTTACATTTTTCTATTGAATTAGTCACATAAAATCATTGTCTGGTCCAACATTAGATAACGAGCTGGTATTATTTATGTTGGTTCATCTATATAAAAAACTTGTAAAAAATAAATTCTTATAATATTGCAATCAATCTTGACCCGTTTTTTAAATTCATAGATTTTTTTTCTATACTATTAAATTTACAAACTCAGATAATCCACATGTATCGTATATACATGTGATGGTAGAGATAATCAAGAGAGTTCAACAACAAGAACCACTAAGTATCACCCATAGCATGGGTACATTTTGTTTGTCTTTTCAAGGGTCAATTACAAAAAAACTCCCCAACTCTAGGACACATAAGAAAACTACAAGAAAGAAAAGCAACCAATTTCTCCCATAAGCTGAGAAAGGAAAACTAACAATTGTGAACCAACTCTTCCACGGTTTTTTGGCTGAATGCGGTTTCTTCACAAAAAACATGGAAGTAGTTTCTTCATCAATTCACCAAATACACAATGACTTGGCCGAAATAAAAATAAACATCAGACAATTCTCACTGCACGGCATTCTATATAATCATATTCAAAATCGAAAGAAACTCCTGGTTCTCAATTACAAATGTCAACATGAAAGGATAGCTAACTACTCGAGTGGAAAAAGCATACTTTTGTGAGGAACAAGAAGTGAAATGCAATAAAATGACCATACTTAAAATGAATCCCTGATAAATCAAGTAAATAACTTAAAGCAGCTGCAATTCTCATTTAAACCAAAAATGCATTCTAAATCTAGGAATCTTTTCTACCTTTCCAATGGAATGCGATATATAAGCTGAAAATTTGAAGAAGCACTACAGTCCTTTGGGCTTTTACTACAGTGATCTACCTAATTGGAAAATATACATCTGACCAGTGTTTATTTATCAGCCACAACTTACAAGCAAAATTCTGTAAATTATCCAATATTAAACACCTCCAAGAATATGATTCTAATTAGAAAAAAGCTATATAATTTTTCCAACATTTTACAGCAATAATATCACAAACTATTAGGAATGCCCCAAGAATACCCAAGGAAAATCGAGCATAAAATAAAGGATAACGCTTGCACGCAAGAATGAATTTTAAATCCCTTAAAGGAAGTATACTTCTTACATTGTTCATTTTTTATAAGATCCTTAAAGGTTAAGACTGAACTATCCTCCACGTATATCGGGAAACGATATGTTCATCTTTGACTCCCCTCAACTCAACTCGCTTCCACATAAGTGAGACTTTCATACCAACAAGAGAAAATGCTAACTCCTTGGTTATTGCTATATCTTCACTACAACCTCCTTCAAATGATATACATAGTCCCACAAATTCTTCATTGTATCTATTCCATGACCAAAAGTGATAAAATTTTGTGGTGAGAATAATATCCACAATTAGTTCCTGCAAGTCATGCAAGCAACGTAATCAGTCCTTGATTAGCTGTGTTATTTGACCCAATGACATCAATTCTTCAAACCTAAGAAGTTTACTTGCTCTTTAAATTGAAGCTTAAGAGAAACATTAGTCCATAAATATTAAACAAAAGCTTGATTACCAGTTTGAAGTTATCTTCAAAATTGGAATCCATAGAAAGACCACACAGAGTGTGGTGTCTCTAAAACTTTTTCGGATCATAATTCACCTAAACCTTTAAATAATAGTCCTTGACAGAAATGTGAGCTTAGGTAAACTAAACTTTTAAGCAATAATGTATGAAATTAAAATGCACAAGCACACACAAATATTATCAAAATGTGATAATAAGAAAAAGAAAAAGAATTCAACTAAAATTTGCAATCCCCTAACCTATCCCCTAACCTTTTGTCTAAACTTCAACTTTCTTCAAATTAAAATATCTAGCACAACATATATATATCCACACATACTATATATAAATTTATATATATTTCAGTACTTACTCAACTTGCTAATTAACCACAAAAAAATTCACAGATAATGTTATGCTATATAATTAGTGATGTAAATGATAAATTTATTTGACTTCTTCATAAATTTCAATAATCGAGTTTGAACTTTAGACATGATGGTTAATTAAATTGAGTTTGAACGAGCTTTAATAGAACTGAATATCAAAACAGATCGAATAACTTAATAACTTTACGTATATCTGACCATCTTTTAGCTAATTGAATCGAACTCAAAATCGAGCCGAACTTCAAATTCAGCAAATTCAACTCGGTACGATGGTAAATTAAATTGAGCTCGAACGAGCTTTATTCAAACTGAAATTCAAAACAGATCGAATAACTTAATAACCTTACGTATGTATTATCATTTTTTAACTGATCGAATTAAACCAAACTTCAAATTCAGCAAAACACAAAATAATTAATATAATAAATAATAGATTAGAAAAAAAATTTACCCTGGACAAGAGGCAAATCATGGATTGCATTTGGTTTCTCCCCACAGAATCTCCAACAAAGGCCAAAGACCTATCCCTTACAATATCCAAGAACCGAAACGGGTTGAACACCTACGGCTGCAAATCACAGTCGTCCGATTTCTACCTCCATTTCATGAACTCAAAATTGGGCCATCAATATTTAATGCAATTTTGATGCTCATGGATAGCCCAACACGTAGTATTCGTGTAATATGGAGCATTCGGATTCGGTATGCATTCCCCTGTGAATATATAGCAGTTTTCTTGATTATAAACTATTTTAATGTCAGCCGCCTTCTTCATCTTCAGATGAACCTCAACTCCGGTCCCAATCATCTTTTCTCGGCTATTCCTTCGCAAAGCGAACCAAGTTCATCAGCATACTAAATTGCATAATTACTAATAAAAAATAAAAGGAAAAAAAAACCAAAACCCAGTGATAGCCAACAATCAAATCACCAAAAGATTATCTCCTCCAAAACCTTTTACCCACAGTACTACACAGATTTCTGTCCTGACCCGACTGTATCTAGCAAATCAATAGGCCAACTCGCCGTTCCACCTGCGTGCGCAAAACCTTGAGGAATTCAAACCATCACGTAGTAATCCCTTCTACACTTTGTTGTTTCAGTAGATCTAGCGCGACAAATCTATAGTTTCCCCACTCAGATTTGCATCAATTTAGCACCAAAAATTTTCTACACTCATATAGAAAATAAAATAAGACAAAATTAAACCTTCATGAACATAATCAAACCCCATTAGATCTAAACCATTAATTCAAACCTCAAATAATTCCAATTTCCAACACTAACTCTTATCCAAAACCTATACCTCTCAATCATAACAAAGAAGTTGAAATTACGCCATTACAGATAGGGATGGATGGGGTAACATCATTAATGAAGAATTAGATTGCACTTGTACAACATAAATGAACATTCCTTGCGAAAAACAACCACATTCCACAAACATAGGAATGATGATAATACATCACAAAAGATTTCCGAGTGGACAAACAAATACATAACAATGTAAGTGACTTGGGACACACGAAAAATAAACAGGGTGCATTATAGGCGAAGAAAGTTTCAAGTAGAATAATAATTCTACTGTCATATGGGATCTCTGATATCACATATCATTCAAAATCAACAAGATTATGCACTGATCATTTAATTAGTATGTATATAAGGGTTGAATACAGACATTATATTTAAATAACATACCTGAAAATTAATTTTAATATTAAGATGCTTCTAGCACAGAAGATCTTCGGCCAAGTTATTAGCAGCTATATGTCAGAAAGGCGGTTACTACTATTTAGGAAGAAAGCCATAATTCTAAATATAGCTTAAACCATTGAACTTCACCAAGCCGATGGCAAAAAGTGCCTCAAACATAACCTTCAACTCATTCAACATTTATTGGAAACAAGCCCCCCTCCCAAACAAAAAAGAACTTCATAACAGGAAATATAAAATAGACTCAAAAATGAAGATTAAATATCAAAAATCATATATAATGATCAGTTTCTACATGAATCATATCAGACTATGTTGATCCAGCTGGAGAAAAGAATAAGTACAAGAGAGTAACAAATAATTGGATAAAACAATTTCATGTGCACTCAATATCTTATACCTCATAACCACTTTTCAGAGAGATATATGATAGAAAACAATTTCATGTGCACCCACATAAGAGTATAAATGTATAATTAATTTAAATGTCAAAACATGTGTACATGAGTAGTTGTGGAATTTTTTTTTTACCTTAGCGAATTGCTATATTGGTGGACTTTCCAAGACCTCATCAACAATGTACAATTCCTGCAAAATACCAAAATAATAAACAATAAACTCTAGTTTATATATATAGAAAATCTTCAAAATCCAATACCACTTCCAGGATATTAAACTATTTCACATAATTCACATGCACGAAGAAAAAAGGCGATTCACATGATAAGAAAAGTTCATAATATCCATGAAAGGTTTTGTGGGAAAAAGAATTCCTCTGTTCAGCTATATTACACGAAAATTGAAATATTATTTGCGTAATGGAAGAAGTCTCTTTTGATGGTACTCGAACTAAAATTAAGATTACATGAAATTATCAATCCAATTCAGATTACATGAATCCCGTTTGTTGACAGAGAAGGTTAAATTATGCAAAATTGCTTTAGCCATAAAAATTATGCATCATTGATCTCCGTAGCTATACCACGAGTCCTTCTTTAAGACAACATATGTCATTTCAGCACAATCCAACCCTCAACCCCGAAATTCGAAAGAAAGATAAAGATTAGAATTCTGCGAGTACGAAATGAGTTATTGCGATAGAAATGACAATTCCCACAACTATACGGACCACCTTACTCACCCATTCTCCAAATATAATTTCAAATTCAGCTTGCTTTGTAAGACTCAAATATGCTCAGCAAAATCATGATTATAGGGAAAAATGTCTTTTTCCTTAACAATAGCAAGTCTTAATGATTTATAGATCAAACAAACTGGTAAATTGGTTATTTGGCCAGAATAAAGATAGTTGGAATAAATAATGAAGAAAAATCACTGACATCTGAAACTATCATCCTCTGCAGCACGCAACAAAATGATGATGAAAACTGCTAACCTTTTTTTTTTTCTGAAAACTGCTAACCTGACTCTTTTAACAAACAACTTATAGATTAAAAGCTCTGAATGTGTAGCAGACAAAATAAACCACATCCGTAATTGACCGATAAATATGGCTTAAACAAAAAACAAAGTGAACAATTAAACCAGGAAGTCTGGAAATCCATTTCCATCCTTCTTGATCCATAACTGGTCCTTCAACGTTTAACACTCATCGACTTACTGACCCCACAAAATAATAAGCAAAAAAAGAAAGCACATAGGACTATCATATCATATTTGCTAATTCTTACCTCATAATTAGGTTGTTCTCGTTGCAAAACCTCCATCTCCATGAACCCAATTCAGAGAGCCCAGCTCATATTTCTACTCTGTTGCATATTTTGAAAATGTAAAACATAAAAATTCTTGCTCTTGTCCTCTGCATTTCTCACAGCAAACCTCTTTATTGAGAATCACTTTCTCCACTTCCCATACCTTCAAAACTCTCAGTTTCTGCAAGAGTTTACAACCATTATGTGTAATATTGAATGCGAGATGAAATGTAAAATTGAAATTTAGAATTTTTTAGCACGATAAGAAATTTTTGTACACTTTATGATGTTTGTCCACATTATAGATTGCATGTCATGTGTTATGCATGTTGTACTTTCTTCTTGAAGTAGTTGAAAAATTACACTTCAAATTATAAAATATATGAGCTCTGTGTTATTGGTCTTCTCTGTTCCACTTAGTGATGCCTCACAGACCTGTATGCTTTACCCGACCCCCTGATAAAGAAATAACTCACTGGTTCAGTAGCTGGAAATTTAAGAATTAATGAGATGAGATGAGATGCTTTGCTGCAAAGATGATGGTAGATTTACTTAAATTTCCCAGTGCAACCCACCGTTCATGGTCCAATTTTTAACTTAACAACCACATATGTTTCATGCATATCCACCAATTATAACATCAAGTACAAATTGCATAACATATATAAACATTTAAACTGACACTTTTTAATGCATTATGAGGCAAGAGGCAAACCACAATAGTATGATTTACCAGGATGCTAATATGAAAATCGATAGGATACAACTTAGACCAAGCAATCATCAAGCTACTACGGGAAAGAAATTGAACATAGACTCCAACATGGAATCAAGAGTTCATACAAGCAATGAAGAGCTAGGGAGAATTAATGAAGAAAGTACCAACCCAATTTTGTGTCTTTCCCAGGACAAACAATGTTGATATTCAAAATCTTCATATTTACCGTAGTGCCTAACCCATGGAACTCCCTTCGGAAGCCTGCATCATCAGATAAATATAGTAAAGGTGCACGTCCAAACGAAATGAAAACGCCATATAATGCTATATACCGAAACACCGTTTAGAACTCCTCCATCCACAATGTATTACAAAGTCAAACCCTATCACCTTTACATGAATTTATCAAATTTATTTGACAATTTTGATACAATATTATCAAGTTTAAAGTTACAGTATTCTATCAAGTAAAGTTGAAATAACAATTGCTATGATGTTCATTGTTCAACAAGTTCTTCAAACAAATCATAATACTTAATATGTTTAAACATGAAGGGAGTATAATCTTACTCAAATACTATTCGAGATAAATTAACTATGCTTTTACAATTGCATCAGAAAAAAATTCACAACCCTTGCTATTTATGGGGGAGACTAAATCATTGATCGACCAAAAAATAAAGAACTCTATAGTAAATCGAACCTTTGGGATTGTCAAAGAGGGATGAGTACATAAGAAGACGCGAAGATGCTCTTCACAAAAGTTCTTGATCTTCTCTTCATAATTCGGTATCTTTTTTGGGAAAACCTTGCAAAAGTCTTGAAACCAATAAAAATTTCATCATACTAATGTTACACGAAAAGGCAGATATAATTTTTGAGAGAAAAATCAACAAAATAAAAGATCTTGTATGATTTAAATCACCCCACTCATTGTATGAAGTGGAACACCATGTAATAATATTTATGATCTTCACGAATTCTCAATTCTGGATCTCTTCCATAGTTGTCAGCACCTAACCCCAGTTCAGCAGCCCGAGCTCTAATTGTGATTTTTACTTTAAACATAAAAAAATTAACCAAAAATTGAAGGAAGAAAATCCACTGCAAACCAGAGCCATAGGCTACATCACTTTCAAATAATAATAATAATAAAAAAAGACAAACCACTTAATCTATTCAATTTCAGTATCAAAAAGACCCAAATAAAAATATTTGTCACAGGAAAACAAAACACAAAAACTAGTCAACTCTTTCAACGCGTTCCTCACAGAAGAAGAGGCGTTTGAGCGGCCCTCCCCCATCTGCATCAAAAAACCCTGAAAATTTCAAAACCACCACAAATCCAAAATCAGGATAAACTGAAAAATCAAACAAAACCGACAAAACTTAAATCACAACAATATCTCTCCCCTGAAAAATTTCCGCAGATGCTTTGTTCATTGCAGAAGATCAAAAGTGAGAGAAAAGAAAAACTACAAGCATCAAATGGTACCAATGCAGTCAAAAGCTTACCATGAGCAAAATCGTTCCCTCCTCATTACCACTACAAGATCTCAGAACTCTTTCAGAAAAAACACACAAAATTAAACAGATACACACACAGGTGAGCCAAAAAAGAGTAAACTCAACTTTTGATTAATATAATTTGAAAAGTCTGTAATATTACTACCTATTTAAAAAAAATTATAAAAATTGAACAAAAATTGATAATTAAGAAAAGTGACTTTACCAGATCAATATTAAATCTGACGAAATGATTAACAATCACATGTTAAAGGGGTACAAAGGGCAATATCGCAAGCACGATACAAAACAAAGGCAATTGCTTGACAAACTATAAAGAGGCCACACGTATGGGCATCTATTTAACATTGTCGTCTCGCCAAACACACTGAATTCACATAATGCTCACCATTTCGTATCTATCAAGCAAGCACTAACACAACCAACTAAACACATAGCATTTTATTAATATTGTTTATAATTTTTCAAAATATAAAGGAACTATCTTCCTCAAAAGAATACTTTGCCTCTTTTAAAGGACACGTAAATTCCATACCTGAAGTTCTTTCACCTCTTTCATCTGAAAGAGAGTTTAAGAACAAAGGCATGCACACAAGAGCAATTAGAAAAGATTTTGAAAGATTAGATGCCATTTTTGAATTCACAAGACGGTCAAACAAAAATAAAAAAAAGTTGATTAAAATGTAAAATAAATAGATAATAATATTAAAAATAAAAAAACACCCTTCCATAGGCCTTAATATGCAATCCATTTTTAGGCACGTCAGCAACATCACACCTCAAATATTTTTGCATTGCTGTGCTCTTCCTATTTATCATCTCAAAGAGTTTCTTGTCAACTTAATATATGATTTAATATTTCCAGCAAAATCAATCCAAATTTAAAGCCTCTGCCATCAATAATAGAGCATGCAATTTATGTACTTAAGAAACATACACAGGTGATGAAATAAAATAATCTTGTAAGTTGTAATATCGGTTCATCTTTTCCACCAGCTTGTATGGTCTTCCTCTTCCACCATTCTTCCTTCCTATACCCACATCTAAATAAAAATTGTAAATGAAATAAAATAATCTTGTAAGTTGTAATATCGGTTCATCTTTTCCACCAGCTTGTATGGTCTTCCTCTTCCACCATTCTTCCTTCCTATACCCACATCTAAATAAAAATTGTAAATAATACATAATATCTAAAATGAGCCCAAATAATAATAATAATATTCATCTCTAAATTCATAATTCATTATGAAAATCTCATTATTGATTTGTTTTTCTTTCTTGACTTAACCGTTTGAGATATAAGAACCTAAAAAGAAAAAGCCACTCGAATTCCACGACGATGCAATCTGAATTTTCAGTTCATACTTCAATATACAACCTAAACACTATACATTCCAATATGATAAAACAAGATGTGATAACTCTGCAACTGAGCGGTCAGGCAAACAACAAAGTAGTAAGCAAACACATAAATTAAACACAACATTTGCAATGCAAAGAAAAATGACAATGGAAAGCGGATCACAGGTAAACAAAAAGTAGAGTAGTGTAAAGAAACCACGAATTAAATTGATTTGAATGGGGGCAGCGAGAGAGGATCCAAATCCGAATTAGAGAGCAGCGCACGGAAGAAATGCATTACAGAGAAACCCGATCAAGACACACACTCAATAAAAAACAATCATGCAGTATACAAAGTTAAACCCAAAGAAAAAAATTAATCCAGTTGCAATTCACAACACAAGCCATCACAATTGTAGAAGATGCCCAAGTCATGCATAAAAGACCACAACACATATAACTCACCAATACACGCACACCTGGCACAGCATGTCAGTTTTATCACGATTGAGCATTAAAATATTTGACCTAATAAAAGCATGTGTTAAACATGACACAGAACATCATCTTTTCCCGTTCCATGTCATCACGCAAGCTGATACTCTCCAGTACAATGTCACCTTGAATATGGCAATTGATATCAATCTTTACTAATTCACATTCTGTTTGCATAAACAAAGAAGAAGAAGAAAAATAAAGTGGCTAAAATTGAGTGGTCAGGAATAGTAAATATAGAGCACTCGCATAAAGTGCACATACAGATGCATACAGAGCGTATTAACTTCTTCTTTTTTTTTGCTATTCATCATGTTATCTTTCTAATGCTAGTTCCGCAACTTTACAAACCAACAAAAATGCAAAGTAACATTTGGAAATCCGATTTAAAAACATCACCGACATGTTATTCTGCATGCAGTACAAAGGAACACCAAATCAAGCTAGCAAATCATCCACCGCATGAGACCGACTGCACACAAAAATAAAAAAGCAGCACAACCCAGTAATTTAGTGAATGCAGTCAAAATCACATCCAGTGTAAATTTTAAAATTATTAAATTAAAACACACTAACCCAAAGCACCAGACCCTGAACTCATTAATGCACACAAACAAGAATCAAGAATTGCTACCACAGACCAAATTGAAGAATTGTCGCAACAGAAATAACGGTCACAATAAAGCCGTGAATGATACGAATTTTAATGAAAAGGAAAGTAAGGAGATACAAGCCCACCGCGAATTCTCCTCGACTGGCGGAGCAGATTTAGATTGTAATTTTCATAAGAGAGCCCGCTGAAATGTAAGCGAGCCGACGACAAGGAATTCAGAGTACGGGAGGAGTAGATTGCAAGAGAAAATTGCAACAATGGACGGATAGTCCCATCTATATAAGGCAGAATCATTACAGAAGAAAGAACGGAACATAGCCGACGGACAACCAGCACATTAGGTAAAGCACAAGCAACATGCGGCAACAAAGCGGACAAATGTCCGCCGGAGCGGCGAACAACGACGCACAATTTCCATTTTGAAGCCACACGTGGGAGGTGCGCCGGCGACTCGTGGCCGGAGAGCAACTGCTCAGAGCAATCGCAAGGGGGCAGGCGTCTTTGGAAAGAGGGGATCCAAGACGACATCGTTTTGTGGGATTGGCAGGAAGAAAAATAAATATTGCACAACAAAGGTGAAACGTCGTTTCGATGGTAAGTGGATATTAAAAAAAAAATTATCTTTGAAAGGGATAGATGCCTATATAATTTAGTAATATATATAAATGGTTTAGGGTTATTAATGAATCCTTTAAAATTATTTTATTAGTCCATCCAATTAACCAGTTCTCACCTATCTATTAGTTTTATGGCAAACTCATTAACTAGAAACAGAACACATTAACTAAAAATAGAGATAACAAGTCACCAAAAAAACAAAAGACATTAACAGAACTGACAACTCAATGAACCATACCATCACAAAAAATAAAAAAAAGGAAATGACATATATTTTTAACTAGTCTCCACACCTTCCACTTCAGGATTGGTGTCTTTAGAGATATTGTTTGGCTCCAATCAATGTCAAATAAATCAGAACAGAACCCTTCATTTGCCTCATCACCTCTTAAATTTTTTTCATGTCCATCTTTGTCAACATGCATGAGTTTTAAGTGCCTGTAAAAATATAATTTTTCACAAAAATTTGCGACAAGTTGAATGAGATCTTCGGCAGAAGACATCACTGGTACTCTACAACCATCATTTTTTTTTACCAACTTGGAATTCTTTGTTAGTAACATGGAGGAGATCCTTATATAAGATAAAAAAAATATAAATAAGATGCTAAGAAAATGCAAATGCAAATTTATTTTAAGAAACTAAAATCTTACTGGTATTGACACTTATGAGCTCGAGGATCTACTTTCTGAGAAAAGAAGTTATCACGGCAACCGGAGCAAACTCTAGTGGTGCCTTCATGGCAACAGTCGGCCACATGAGACTTGTACTCAACGTGAGAGAAGAACACCATATGACATGTAGAGCACGTGAGCTTTTTCTCAATGGAGAAGGAAACGAGGTCCCTAAGAAATGAAGAAAAAATACATGTAAATAGTCATATATATATATATATAAAAGAGAAGAGAGATCTTAAGCATCCCATCAATGTTTCTCTCTTTTCTTTTTGTTTTTTCAACCTTTTGATTTCATATATATATATGACTATTTACATGTATTTTTTCTTCATTTTTTAGGGACCTTATTTCCTTCTCCATTGAAAAAAAGCTCATGTGCCCTATTTGCCGTATGGTGTTCTTCTCCTAAGTTGAGTATAGGTCTCATGTTGCCGACTGCTGCCATGAAGGTACCGCTAGAGTTTGCTACAATTGTCGTGTTAAGTTGATCTTTTTTCAGAAAGCAAATTCTCGAGCATATAAATGTTAATACGAGTTAGATTTTAGTTTCGTAAAATAAATTTTCATTTGCATTTTCATAGCATCTTATTTATATTTTTTTATCGTTATAGTGATCTCCTCCATGTAGCCAGCACGGAATTCCTCGTTAATAAAAAGAAAATTTATGGTTGTAGAGTACCAGTGACATCTTTTGCTGAAGATGCCGTTCAACTTGTCACAATTTTTTGTGAAAAACTATATTTTTATTGGCGCTTAAAACTCATGCACGTTGACAAAGATGGACTCGAAAAGATGTTAAGAGGTGAGGAGGCATTTTTGTTCTGATTTCTTTGACATTAATCTTGAAATTGATTGGAATCCCAAAGTGGAAGATGTAGAGGCTAGTTAAATATAGGGGTGCACACGGTTTGGTTTTTGTGGTTTTTTCACTAAATTTATACCATACCAATAATTACGGTATTAGATAATTAAAACCGAAACCGGACTTTTTGAAACTTGTACCATGGCATCCGGTATTGTATTATATGATTTTGCAGTACTTTTTGTATATTTATCCACATGGTATTATGTCCACGTTTTATGCAATCTAGTGAAATTTATCTTATGCTCATAAACACGACTCCATCACATAAGAGATCCTTAGATTGACATCTTAACAAAGAAATATAAAGAAAAAAGTCTATACAAAAAAAAAAATAGTTATAACTATAAGTCACATGAATATCTCAGTAACTAATGTTATGTAATATTGACGGACTTTAAAAAGATTTGAGTTAGTGAAATTTTATATGATATACTAAAAGATAAGAAAGTTATTAGCATTAAAATAAAAATAGGAGTCAAGTAAGAATCAAACTCCACTAATTATAGTTGAAACCAACACAAAAATACTAAGTTAAAAATATAAATTACCTAGGAATCAATTAAAAAAAGTTGAGTGATAAATTCTATTAACTAATTTCTAAATTCATAATTTTTTTTAAATCCTCCAAATCCTACATAAGTTGTGTAATAAATTTGATTCTTAGTGTATTTGTCCCTATATGTTCTAGAAGTTTCTTTAGTAGAGTCACTTATATATAACATGAATAATATAATTAATTATTATATGTAATATACGGTCCAGTACTGTTTTTTACCGGTTTAGAATTTTTAAAATCAAAATCATACCAAAATAATCGGTATGGCCTCGGAGCTTACCAAAACCTAAATTTTTATACAAAAAAACCGCAACTTCGGTACGGCTCCTTGCGGTACGGTTTTGAAAAACCATAAACACCCCTAGTTGAAAATATATGTCATTTCCTTTTTTGTTTTTTGAGATGGTGTTGTTCATTGAGTTGTCAGTTCTGTTAATTTGTTTATTTTTTTTTGTGACTCATTATCTCTATTTTAGTTAATGCGTTCTATTTATAGTTAATGTGTTTTTATTTTTAATGCTAAGGGCTGAATCTCATTTTACAAATGTTGCGTTGATAATAAAATATCAAATTGAGAATGTAAGGAAAAATAAAAAAACCATTCATCCAGCATTTTGGTGAGAGCCCTTTGCTTTGCAGCTGAAGTATTCAATTTCTACATTTGCCTAGAATGGCCACACAAAAGTTATAGTAGAAAAGCACTAACAGAAAGCTATTTTGAGTAATAGTTTCCATAAAGCCAATTTTGTTTACAAGACTAGAATTATCTTTGGTCCTTAAAAGTCTTATTATTTTCAATAAATTTATACTTTTGGAAGAAAGAATTCAAGAAAATAACGAATAATAAGAGGTACTCCACGCATTATAACCCAAGACACAAGATCAACCTGATTGAAATCCAAAAGAATTTCCCTAATGTGCAGGTGATGTGGAAGTTTCTTGATATCAATTATTACTGATGTAGAATCAAACACTTACATGTAAGAAAAGAAAAGGTAGTCAATAATTAAGTTCTGTTTGTGAATTGATCTAGTTTCAAATTATATTAATTGATATTTTCGGTGAAAAATAAGGTGAATCATAAAAATTCTCTAGTAATAACAATCTCAAGGCAATAGTTTTCAAATACTTTATGCATGTGATTATACAAGACGAGATTTGAGCAAGAAATAATTACCAATGCGACTTCTCTCCAGCGGGCGAACTATTTCAAATCAGCTTCAATCTCTTCAATTCGCCCATTTGTATAACTAGACTAAATCAACAATCCTTAGCAGCTTTGATTACAACCCTGGTAATCGAAACTCCAAAACCAAGAAAGCCAATCTTCCAACAAAATGGTTAGCTAAATTCTAATATAAACAGTAAAAGCTAAGTAAACAGAAATCCAGAAAATCAACAAAATCCTCAACTAAAGTATTGTACACAATAAATTATACTTCATAGTTGATAAAAGACAACACATGCAATAGATATTAAGAATAAAAAAAACATTAAAAATAATGATTAAAGAGATTGAATAAATATAGAGTAAAAGATTCACAAGTGGAGCATAAAGAAAGATCAACTTTGATATAGAATTCATGCAACAAATTATACCAAAAAATAAATTAAGAGGAATTCAAAAACAAGATTCCAAACCAGCACAAATGTATATAATAACAGGTCTAAAAATCATTAAATATCAACAAACTCAAAAGGATGGGGTTAGGGATTCCTAATTCTCATAAACATTCAATAAACACATGAGGACATGTTTGAAATTCTTAATTCTCATTAACTTTCAATATATTATAGCTGATTCTCCATGACTAGCATGTAACTAAATTGAGTCGGATTGAACACGGTATTGTTCAAGAATTGAAACTTGTTTAATTATTTATCAAGCTTCCATAAGTATATTGGACTTTTGTTTGATAGCTAATCGAGTTGAGCTCGAATGGCTTTAGTCGAATTAAACATGAGTTGAATTCGATAGCTTGATGTTTTTGTATACATCTTATCATTTTTAAACTATTCAAATTGAGCTCAACTGAATTTCCAACGTTATCAATCATACAAAGATGTTCAAGTCCCAAACCTATATTATGTTTCTCTATTATGTACGTATTAACAAAATATGTCCAAGCCCCAAAAAACCTATATTATGTTTCTCTATTATGTATGTATTAACATGTTGAGGCTACTCATGACTAGGTGAATTTGCCCATGAGGCTACTCATGACTAGGTGAATTTGCCCATAATATTAGAGATAATTGCACGACATCTGACATCCACACTTCACACATTTAATATATTGGTTGAAGGTATTCTGGTTTAACAAAGTTGTTGGGCTTTCATCCAGTTTTTATTATATATTTGATTTTATTATCAATCAACAATCAAAATCATACTAGACTAAACCACCTTTGTAGCCGCTCCAAAACCCAGAAAGCTGGTTCAAAAAAAAAAAACTATGAGCTTAATAATTTATAATAAACAAGAATTATTAGTATAATAAATGAGAATGTTGTATAACAAGATCAAACCCAAGCTTTGTAGGAGTTTTGTTGAAGTTCGAAATCGGTAGATGTAGACTCGAAGCCATTTTAGAGAGAAAAAGTGAAATGAAGAAGATCAAAAAGTGAAATGTAGCAGATGAAAAAGATGAATATGATAAAGCAAAAGAGAACTTGGGAGGAGGTGAGTGTGAATAGTACACACACCATTAAAACCACCAGCCTTGTCTCTGATCATCCGGCAAAGCATGCAAAACATGAAAATGACATATTTTAGACGTGTTTTGAATAAAGGAAAAAGAAAATGAGTTCTAGGCTATGGACTTAAAAGACAAATCGGTCAATAGACAAGGAAGAGAAGAATTAAATGGCCAATATTAAATCAAAATTGCCCATATTAAAGTCTCATGCTAAAGCACTGTCTTAAGCAGGTTTTATTTATAGATTCTAAGATTTTTCTTTGTCTGTATTTTTTTGAGATCCAAAATATACTATAACACCTGTGATGAGGGTGTATATAAATGCACATAATATGAGATGCTGCAGCAAAAGTAGAAAAATTAGTTAGTAAAAATTAGTGGAAAAACAACAGTAAAAATAAAATCATATTACCCTATGTTATAGATGATCTGACCTTCTTCAACAATGTATTTATATTACACTTTAACTAACTTTCAGGCACGCTCATACTTCAACTTCCAACAAATTACTAACCATTTTGTAGCTTCCAACAACATATTTCAACTTCCAACAAACAATAACAACAACATCAAAATTCATCTCCAGTTCTTAAAGTTTTCGGTTCCTAAAGTTTTAGGAACCGAATAATCCCGAATTATAGAGCTTTAAGACGGGGGGAAAAGCCACCCTTGTAACCAGAGCTCCAAACCAAGAAAGCTGGTAAAAGAAAAAAAGAGCAAAGAAATCGTGGGAGATCAAACACCTGATGAAGTTGATGAAAAAGTGAAATTAAGAAGATGAAGAAGATGAATATGATATAAAGTAAAAGAAAACTTGGCGAGTGAATAGTACACACACCATTATACCACCACCATAGCAGCAGCCTATGTCTAGTTCTGATACTCTAATCATGCGGGATAGCATGATAATGACATATAAAAAAAACGTCAATTTTTTTAACTTCGGGATGTAAAGTGAAAAAGAAAAAAAGTATCTCTAAAAAAGTATAAAAAAAACTCAATAATTTGAAAGGTTTAATGTTTTACCCCTAAAATTTATATACTTATGCTTACATAAATTAAGCACTAGATCTCTAGAAATTTACAAAGAATACTCCTTGAAATAAATATTCAAGGAAGACCTTTCTTTCGGTAATAAGATGCAAAAATGAAATACATATAGTCAGAATAATGTATTTTTTCCTCCTCGTTTTTGAATTGGCTGAAAACCCTCACCATAAAATTAGGAAATATGCATAATATCCAAACCAACTTGGTTTTTGGCACTTTCTCCTTTAACTAGCGATCATGTCACACTCAATGCATGTATTAATTAAAAAAAATGATATAAATATACTTTTTAATAAAATAAAATAAACTAAACTAAGTGAAGATTACATACAAATGAGAGCCTATAGTTCCATGGACACACATTTTCTAAATTCTAAATCTCTTATGATCATTGAGACACCTAACAAATATCACAAAAAATGTTGATGTGGTTGATAATAAGAATTCTTTAACATATTTGTTTGTGAAGCACCTGCAAAATTCTTATAAAATGTTTCAATAAATTATACAAAATTCCAAATATATATGTCATAAAGATATTTCTTGCGCAAAAAATGGAAGCAAATTTTCTGAAAAAAATATCATACTTCCCCAAATTATCAAAAATAAAGAAACACGCTGATTAGTTTTTAATACCCGCAATGCACACTCACAACACATACAACTATTTTGACATATGAGATCTTATATTGCAATTTCTCGTGCATCTCATATTACAAAGGTTTTGAGTGAATGCTATGTTAATTTTTATTGAATACATGTCATTCACCCAATAACTCGCAACTATTTCGATGCCACTAGTGTAAAGGACAACAAAAATCTTGACAATCGTATGAATAACAAAACTACAAAAGCAATATTAAGAACATCTTTTTGGCACATTAGTAAACAATCTTTTCCATTTTAAAATATAATTTCAATTCTCGCTCTAACCGTGAGGATTTTGGAGTGGTGTTGAAGCATTGACAATTGGTGCATCTGAAGTGGGATTGCTCAGTGATTCGGCTGCATCATGTCCTTGGTATCTAGCACGACTTCGAGCAAGGTAAGCTTCTCGTCTTTCTACTATCGTGGAATGTCTTCTTTTAATTTACGTTGACGGACTCTCTGCCACTCCCTTCGCCTAGTATTTTCAGTGTTCAATAGGTGATCTGCACTTTTAATGCCATAGCTATTTAATTTAATGCTTGGAATTCTTGTACTAACTATGTTTTTACTTGATTTATTACATGCAAGCAATATCTGATTGTGGGAAGGAAAAATATCTGGAACTCTTTTGGAGATGGTTGACAAATCTCTGGATTTCTAGTATTAGGTTTCATCAAAATAGCCACAGTCCAATCATTTTCTACCAGGGCCCCTTCAATTTTAAGTATAGATTATGAATTATGCATGGTTGTTATCTGGCTTCTTGGACTTAACCGGTAATTTGTATTTCAGCTTTATTATACGCCACTTAATTACTATTGGATCGTGATATAGTAAATGAGTAATGCTATATACCACCTTTTTTATGTCACCGATTTTTCACCTCTCCTAGTTTTGGTAAGAAATCACTTGCAATTAATTGATTTTAATGAATTTAATATATCCATACTTTCTAAATCAAGGGGCGATGAAAAATTGGTGGTATATAGCATTTTCCATAGTAAATAGGATCAAGTAGGCCGTTAAATAAATACAATGTGGTATCATTCAATACTGGTCCAATATGTCATTACTTCAAGGTGATAATATTATATACTAGGGATAATTACACTCACACCCCCTCAATGATGGGGTAATTATACAAATCTTCCCCCACTGATTGATAATTATAAGCACGCCCGGCCCCCCTCATGTTAAAGATTTCTTACAATTGCACTCCCTGTGTAATAGTTTTTACAATTGCACCCCCTGTAAACCTTACAAATAGACCACATGAGGGAGTGTGTTTGTAATTATCAATCAGTAAGGGGAAGTTTATGTAATTATTCCATCATTAAGGGGTGTGAGTGTAATTATCCCTATATACCAAAAAGAGGTCAATTCCAATTCGGGTGCGCAATAAATAATAAATGCATCTTACTAGAATGTGAGACGGTCATTTTTAAACAAATAAAAGTGGAAATGAAACGTTCAATTTGTAAAAATCATAGAAGTATTTAAACTCATAAATTTAAATAAAATGATCATCAAAACTTAATAGTAGTAGAGTGTAGTAAAATGTCAAATAAATATGAGTAAGTACTACATAAAAGAAAAAGAATCTCTACAACACTCTTCAATAAACCTCCACAAAACGGCTCCAGATTTTCTAAAACATTTTGAACAGCAGACACCAATCTGCAAGTTATAATTCGTTATTTCTCTTTTAATTTCAATTTTACGTCGGTCACGTGTCTGTTGTTCGTTGGTGTAATTCATCCCGTTCATCACCTTCATCCCTCGCCATGTTCGTGTTCATGGAGACGAACATTGAGCCTTCTCAGCCAAATCGAATGCAAAATCATATGAAAAACATCAAATCTCTTGGGCGGCGAATTAATCTCAAAATGTCTTCTCATCTGAATCCCCCTCTGCTGCATCTTCACATACTCCCTCAACGGAATCCCCATCAAAATCTTCTTCAAGTTCGGAATATCCTTCACCGCAACAATCACCGCAAACGTCTCCCAATTCAGTACATCGCTGAACGGTATAACATAACTATCCTTAATCAAAACCGGCACGCAGCCCAAATAAAGGCCCTCAACCATTCTAGGGCTCGCAACTTCGTATCCACTAGGGCAAATGCAGTAGCGGCTTTTGCGCATCATACCGTAGTAGGAGACGTTTTTGGGGAGGTATCTGTAGATTTGTACGTCGGGGTCTGATTTGTTTTCCCAGTGGTGGAGGAGGATCGGGCGTATCGGGCCGTGGACACCGCCGGCATAGAAGACGAGTATATGGCGTTGGGAGGGGCGGGGGCCACCTATTAGGCCGCGGGTGGAGCCCCCCGGGAGGTGGATTTCGGGGATGGAGACATCGCGGGAGGGGTTGAATCTCTCGGAGGTGTTGGCGTTGCATAGGGCACGGATGGCGTTCTTGTATAGGTTTGGGATTGCAAATGAAATCTCGGGCCCCTGCAATGTTTAAGTGTGTAACCAATTTGAAAATTCACAAGTATATCATCATGCATGCATGTAAGAAAAATTATTATACAACTCAATCGTATGAAAAGAGTAAACTTGTGGAAAACTATTCTTAGGTTATGTCACAATTACAATTACAGCTATTTATCCAATAAAATTTACCCGAATTTCATAATATACTGATGAATGTAATTTAAAATTATATTACAAGTTTTAATTCTAGACAGGCTCGGACGTGCTTCTAACTATTTTGATATACGGGTGGCATTTTTCACCATCCTGTTCTCTTCATCCAATGATTTTGGAAGCACAAAAAATTTTGCTCAAATTACATCGAAATCGAAGAATGACAACGAGGGTTCATAAGAATCACTTCCAAATATTTTTTCCATATATAGTTCAATTTTGTTGAGTCAACTAATTACATGGCAAATATACTTCGTAATTAATCATGTTCATGCCATCTACTAATAACGTGCATGTGTAATATATAGAGAACTCTAGTTTAGGCTGGGCTTGACGATCTCTAGTATAATTCACTTGTCATGTGATTGGTCACATGATAAGTGTAAATTGCGTACCTTGTGAATTGCGTTTAGGTTCAGTTAAACTAGGTCTAGACTAGAATTTTCTATAAATCCAATTATGCTCAATTGGATTCTAGTACCAAATGCAGTATGCACTAGAATTTTCCTTAATCCTCAACCAGAAACGAAAAAGAACTTGCAGTGAGTTTTGCTACCTAGGAACTTCTAGTTTGAGCAAATCCCAAACGAAGTTTTAGTTCGAACCAGAATCAAACAAACTTCATATATGGAACCAAAACAAGTACGAAATAGAGTTTATGTTTTAAGTACTTACCCAATCATGGCAAGCAAGCATGAAATGATCAGCTCCAAGGCTTCGATTCCAATAAGGATGTTTGTTAGCAATAACATTGACATAATCCGAGGCTGTATTTTTCATGAGAGTCCATTCATGAGATTCAGGCACATAAATTACTTGAGTTATCATTGTGACACTGAATGGGAGGAAGAAGAGATGAGCTTTTGTCTGATCAAATGTTCGAAAATTGCTAACTTCCATGTTTTGAATGAATATGCCCTCTATAGCATAAGTATGTTTGCATGGGCCAAAATGGAAGACTGGAGGATCTCCTTCTTCGTATATGAATACTTTCAATCTCTTTTCCATTTCCAAATAGCTCCTGCAGTTGACGTAATTAGTTACATTATTACGGGGTTTTTTACTACATACAACGTAGTACTTTAAGTCACGTAAATTTTCTCTTGAAATGGTAGAGTAACTTCTCTCTAACTTGTTTCAAAAGTATCGGTTGTGTTTGCTATTGTTTTCAAACCAATTTTGGCTAAAACTTGTTTGCTTTATGTTTTTTTGACCAAAAAAGATTATTTTGGTCAAAAAAAATGTCAGCTATTGTCTCCATATTTGTTTCTACTTTAGGGTGCCTACTAGTTACATCAACTACAATATAATCATTTAAAACTTATATTATATTATATTTTCCAATCATTAACTAATTATAAACACAACTTTTTAGACAAAAACTTACATGATTTGAATGCTACAGTACTTTTGTCTCTTCTGAAAATAAAATCAAACACAAAATCAAACACATTTTCATCAAAATACACAACTTCCAATAAACCTTTTCACCAAAATTTTCACCAAAAAAAAAAACCCCAAAACGAAAGCAAACACAGCAGATATTTTTCGTCCAACCAAGTGACATTGACATTTTCTTGAATTTTTAAAGTCTAAGGTGAGAGATTTTAGACCAAATCTAACCCGGGAGGATTTAAATAAAAAATAAAACAATTATATGCTTGGGATGAAAATTATATACATATATCCAAAGAAAGAAAGAAATGAGTCCCAAACTATGCGACCTATGTTTAAACATTTCTGATCTTATATTTTAAATCTGTATTTTATTTTATATATACACGTATGATCTGCGTATAAAAGTTAAATCGTTTGTATATTTAAAGAAAAAACTTATACACATAATATGCATACCAAGACAAATACAAAATATCAATTTAAAACAAATAATCTCAACTAATGTTAAAATTAGATTAGAAAAAGTTGACTAATAAAATAATTTTTATACTTAAGAAAGAGAGTCAATTGGTCTTCTCACCCCCTAACATATAGTTTTAGGATAAAAAGAACATGAGAATAGTGATGATTCTTTGTGAAGACAAGGTAAGGTAAGTACTTAGTAACTCACATGCCCTTCACAATTAGACAATTTGAAATTAGTAATTTCAAGCAAAAATTGTAGAAATATATAGTTGATAAAAATGTGTACCTATGAAATACTTTAGGGTTCCAATACATGGGTCCATTGGGGACATAATCAGGATCATCTATTGTTTGGTTTCCCAATTTGGCTTCCTTAATCGCGGCTCGAGCTTGAATTAGACCCGCTTCCAGCATAGTTAAATTGTTGTATTTTTTGTGTGATCTTGAATTTCTTGTAATATTTTGATGTTCCTCTTCATTTTTCACCTGTCGAATTATAGATATATGAAAATCCAATTGCCTCAATCACTCTAAACACAAATTAAATCTAATAATTAAAATCAATGAATTTAAAAAGAACAAAGAAAGAAAGAAAGAAAGGAAGGAAGAAGGGAAAAGTTTGGCATAGAAAGGATGACGCCTACCATGTTTCTTGTTTCTCATACATTTGATTAATGCCAATCATAAGAAAAAATGTCCATGCCCATGAGTCCATGATAATTTGTATTAATGTAGCAAGATTTTACATAATTGACTGACACTATAAGAAACAATGATGTTATAAAAACTATCGAATTACGTACATATTAAGTCATCCCTAAATATGTGCATTAACTGAAAATAAATAAAGCTATAATTATATTTAAATTTTTTTTCTTATTAGTAACACATATTTATGACATATATACAATTATCATTATTATATTTATGTTATTACGTACTAAATGGATATCATTATTAATGGTCAATTGTGACAACCTTTTATATAATTTTTGTCACTAATTATTACGGAAAACTTTTATACAATTTCCATCACAAAACAAATTTAGAAAAATTGTAGTGACAGCTTCAACATAAAATTTGACATGTCATGATACGCTGTCTCTACAGTCATTTTGATGTATTAGTTTAGAAGCTTAACCATTTTCTTTTTAGAGATTGAAACTTGATGAGCTTAATCACAATAGATTCGAGAAATTATAATTGTACTAACATAATAAACACCCCACAGTCAATTAATATCAAATACATTAACCAATATATTGAAAATCCAAAGGGACATTAATACCATCTTTGACTGTAGACTTTGAAATTCAAAAAAAAAAAATTCCTAAATTGTACAAATTTCAATTTATATTTCCCCAACAGTCGCACTGGAATTAAACATATAACACAATCCCATTCCAAGAAAAAAAAATTCCTTATTTACCTCTACTTTGTGGTAACTAATTTCTATGGAATACGGAATTCCAAATTTCGGTATAATTCATATAAGTCCATTCAGATACATTGTCACGACCTCACCAAACCCTCAATCCCGAAAGCTACTAATAACAACCCGCGATAAAATTATTTTTAAAAAAACACGATAAAAGATGTACATACAAATACAATCAGAATATATATACAACACAAAAGGGAGTAAAAAGAGATAGAAAACTTACAGGTTTTTCATCGAATCCATCACTGCTAATATTTTTCAAAGGGACATTATCTTGAAACCTCGAACTCAATAATTCCTGTAAATTAGTAGAATTGAAAGAAAAAATAGAGGCCTCAGGACCCACGAAAATCACCACAGCCGCTGCCACAAGAAGTGGTAGCAAAATCCATAAATGTTTTAAACATAATGATGAAAACATCAGTTTATCGAAAAATCTCTCTCTCTCTCTCTCTCTCTCTCTCTCTCTCTATATATATATATATATATATATATATTATTTTTGTGTTGAGTTTTTGCTGGTGATTTTTTTTTTTTTGTGTTGGGGTTTGGCTTTTTGTATAAGATTTGAAGTGTGGGAAGAGAAAAGAATGGTGGGGGTATATTGCATTTGGTGCTGTCATATAAAATATCTTGTTTTTTTGCATGCAAAAACGGAAAGTTCATAATGATGCTTGACGTTTTAACTTTCCTTAGGTAGATTCTTTACCTTGTGCAGGGTTCATGCAAATATTGACCTTTTTCATTAGTAAGGAATTAAATGCAAAGATGAAGCCCATAAGTTAGGATATGACAAATATTGTTTTATTGACCATAATCATAGTCACTTCATGATGTGTTTGTTGGCCCATTATGTGGTCCAAAACATTTTAATCCACATTTACATCAAGTTTGATTCACAAATCGGAACTAATAAGGTCCAACACAGTTGGTAGATAGCTGAGTTTCTTAAGTATTTGTCCAGGGTTCGATTCCTAGCGGTGTGTGTATGGAAAAGACTTTATTGGGAAAGGCACTTCGGTGATCTCTACGCCTCGAAGGGAAATAGTCTCCGGCGTCCGATTGGGAGAAATCCTGGTATATACCAAAAAAAAAATATTCACAAACCGAATGAATTAAATCTATCACGTAAATATGTGATTACAAGACAGATTAATTTCATTTCGGTTTGGACAAGTGAGACCGCATAAATTTTTAAATTTTGAAAAAATGATCTCAATTATGTGGATTTAATGGGAAAATTGCATTTTTCGTCCTTTAACTTTTACCTAGTTCAATTTTGGTCTCATTCATTATGAATTTATCACGTTTAGTTTTATAACTTTCAAGAAATCTCACATTTAGTCTCAACCGAAGTTTTCATCCAAATTTGACGGTCCACTCTGTTAATCAACCCTTTGACCGATTTTTTGGGTGGGAATTCGTGCATAAATGCATTGACAAAGATTTGATTCATTGATACGATGTTTCTATTCAATATCACGTGTCAGTCATGCACAAAATCACCCCAAAAGAATTGGTCAAAAGATTAGCTAACGGGGTTGACTGTCAAATTTTGGACTGAAACTTCGGTTGGAACTAAATATAAGACATTTTGAAAGTTAAAAGACTAAATATGAGAAATTTGTAACTAGTGGGACCAAAATTGAACTAGGCCAAAGTTATAGGACGAAAAGCCTAATTTTTCTGAATGTTAAATACATAAAATTAACTTGTGCCAATATGAAATTTCCAATTGAAAACAAGTATAATATTTTGTGGACAAAAGGCACTAGTAACACTCTAGTTGACATATTCTAACTCATCGATTTTGGTCAAATCCAAATGAATTACACAAATGTATTGATTCATGCTTGAGTGGTAATTATAAAATAAGTGTTAAATATATCGCGTGATTATTTTAGTATGGTCAAACTTGATATGAACAAAATTGTTTTCAAATGACAGGGACTAGGGGAAGTTATAGTCCATGAGAGCTCTAGCTAAATTCGACTAAATAAATTACACGTGGCAAATATTTTTCACGTCATTAACATATATATTAAGAAGAATTATCATTCTCAAAGTAAAAGTGAGAAAATGTGTATTAGATATGCAAGAAGACTTTTGAGTTAAGGTTTTCTTTTTCTTTCTTTTTTAAATGAAACTGTTACGTCATTATATGAATATTGAATCAATTACTATCAATTAATAATTTTTACAAACTAAAGACAATAAATTATTATATTATAAGTAGATAAACAAGTCACACAACTAGTGGGATCGAACTCATGACCTCCAATTCATATGTTTCAGTCTTACCATTAAGCCAAAACATCATTGGCTTGAGTGGTGTTTATTTGGATGTGAGATTTAAGAGAAAAATGTGATATATTTAGAGAAATATATGTAATAATTATGATTGTGTGATATGTTTTTATAAAGAAAAATTTCACAATCCCACTATTTCATAATTTTTTAATTCAAAATCGTAAATTATCCTTTATTCCATGTCACCTCGCACAATAAGTTTTTACAATCCATAATAATATTTATTTTTAAATGAATATGTTGTCAATTTGACTATTATACATTAAAATTAAATTGAGAAAAAGATTAAACACCATTTTATAACAATGATGGCCTACTATAAAGTCTACAATTATTCCTCTTGTCATAATTATTGAATCGGATTTGGCCCAAAATTTAAATCTTTATCTAGGCCCACTCCTAATGGTTGATGCCTTTTTTGTTTTTTTTACCTCAAGAGAAACGAGAACACTCTATATATTTAATTCGATCAATTGGGGTTGATAATTATAGTCTTCAGCCATAAAAATTCTATCTAACTCCATAAAAAAGAGTAAAACCATATAACTTGTGACAGGCTAGATTCGAACTCAGAACATCTCACATAAAGTGGGAGGTGGATACCACTAAATCAATAGATATTGAATACTGTTGATGCATATACATAATACATAGATAAATATAATTCTAATTTCTACATAACCTCTGCAATTACCCCCAATAAAATATTTTCGGTGCGGGTCGTCCGGCGGGCTCTACTCCACTGATATGTCGCGCCGGTACTCCTACGTACCACTAATTAATTAATAGTCTATAGATGATCTTAATGGCGTATAAATCAAATAAGTGTCTGCACTCTGCGGTGCACCATACTAAGATTTCTCTATTTATACTCTTCAATTACGGGAAATTCTAGTCCGCTCCCGGCTCGGCCAAATCCGTGTGTATTTTTTAGATTAGCTTACCAATTATATAGCAAGTGTAATACACTCTCCTTGTGAAATACACTAGGGTGCGGTTAAACCAGATTTGGGCTAGAATTTTCCCTTTAACTACATTTTACTTACTTCCATTATATTAGTAGACATTTTCAGTTCTACATGCAACAATTATTTACCAAAAGAAAAAAAAACAATTATATGTGTAACATTTGTATTTACTAGTATGTATAGAATTTGTTATCGCCCAACACGTAACAAGTATAATTCAATCATCATTTGATAGTTTAAATTCAGTGGCATCATGTATCTTCGATTGGAAGTTTTCGTCTATTGGGATTCTATTTTTGTTTGAATTCAGCATAACATGTATTGTTGGAAAGTTTTAAAGTGAAATGAGTATAATAGAATTGATCCACCATGTACTGATGAATATAAGTTATTAAAGTATTTTTTATCGTCATATCCCAGCATTCATATATTATTTTTATTTTTTTTTGGTCTAGACCCGAGTATTCACCGCCGATAGCAGTTACTATTCCCGTCGCCGGGGGAGCTCTCCAATTGGAGGTAAACGATTGGCCACGAAATGCTCTCTATTCCCATGGGCAGGAATCGAACTCCTGACCTCATAGTTAAGGAACAAAGTGAGCTACCAACTCGTGGTTAGCATACATATATAATAGATGACTATAATGAACTCTTATCTACCTTAAAACCACACATTGGACTACAATTTCCCATCTATAGAAATTGTGTAAAGTAATTATAGGTGGCTAGTAGTATAATTTATTTTAGATCTAGTAGCATAATTTATTTTAGATTGTGTTCCATCAAATAAATAGAATTTATTGTGTCATAAGCTATAATATACGAATACGAATACAATATTACAATATGGGTATGAAAATACGGCAGATTTCAAAATTCTAGAATAGGATATGTTGAGGATATATGTATATAAATGAATATTTAAAGTTACAAATATATTTGATTCAATAGATTCATTGAAATAAATAAAATTTTATCTAATTTTTTAAAAAAAAATGTCATTTGTATAACTTTTAAATTTTAATTTTTAACAAAAAATCGAGAACGCTTTGTTTCTATTTTAACCTAAAAAATATTGTACAATATCAAAAAGTAATTCATCATGTCTCCAAGACATGTCAGATACTTTAAATTTTGTTTTGGATATTGTATCCAAAATTTTCTCTTTTCTCTATTTATTTTCAGACACCTCAGAAATTTGTCAATAGACGGTATTCAAGAGCATCCATATTCGATACATATACAATAGGTCATTTTTAGGAGTATCCGTCCGTAATCTTCATAATCTACAATTTAAAACTTCAAAATAGTTAAGTGTTGGGATTTGAGCTTCCCGGTTTTTATAAACCCAATAAATTCATGCTCCTTTTCATGCATAATATCACAAATAATGTGAGAGTCTATGGAAAGAGAAATCAGAAACCACTTCAAAGTTCAATCAAAGAATCAAGCCAGAAAAAAAGAAGCAGAAAATATGGCGTATTCATCACCTTCTTCGAAACTTGTGTATTTTGTAGTAATAATTCCATTTATTTTGGTATCTGCGCTTCTGTTCACGCTGAACCATAAACCTTCTAGAAGCTACTCATGGCCATCTTTTCAATACCCTGTGAATTCACCTTCTCCGGCGAAGGTAATAGAACAGACTTCCGACGCGGCGGCGCCGGAGGATCAGTTACCGGTAAGAATTCTATTCTCCACTTCTATATGGTTCAAACTGTAAATTATGGATTCTTTGGGGGCATTTAGCAATTTATGCGTTTTTGTTAGGTTGGTGAGTGAAATTGTTCTATGTGAATTTTCTTCAAGTTTATTAGGGTGCATGACGAACCAAGTTTGAACACTAATTGCTAAGAGTTCGTTTTGATTTCGGTTTATTAACATAACATATAACATTGTCGGGCTTAATTGGATGCCATATCCGTATGTGTAATTTTGTTTTAGAAAAAATACTTTTGGGCTTAATTGGATGGCATTTTCATATAGTTGTATTCGGATGAGTTTGTTTTAAAGAAAAATATGTAATAATTATGGTTGATGTGATATGTTTTTTATTATGAAAAAATTGTTTAGATTGATGTTTAGATATAATTTGTCATAAATATATTTTAGTCAAACTCATCGATTAAGATATCAATAGATAAGCAAAATGGATCTTATTTTGCAGGTTGCGTTATTTTAGATTAAAATGGAGTAATTAATTTGACTCTCGATGTTGAGAAATAGCCGAAATAAACCTTTTAATCAATGAGTGTACTGTCAAATCATTAATAGTAAAAATTTATTTATTTTTTTCTTTTTTTGCAAGAATTTTCAACAGAAACTTTGAAGTTTTTTTCAAAAAAAAAAAAATCATGATATGTCAACCAAATGCGTTTTTGAGAGAAATTATCTTTAAAAAACATTTTTTCAAAGTAGGGGTGGCCATCCAATTAAGCACTTCTTTGCTCAATCGATCAGTTACTGATATTGCATTTGAGTTTGATTAGTTTACATGACAACCCAAGTTTGATATCATTTTTTGTTCAATAATTTTGAAACTTGGTACTCGGCCGTTGCCCGTTGGTAAAAATATAATAAATATGTGTAAACAAAATCGAGTTATTCGAATTCGAATTGTCTTCGGCTCGATTAAAGCTTAATTCAGCTAGAAAATATTCAAATAAGTTTGAACAATATACTTTATTTTATTTGACTCGATCTGTTTACAACCCTGATTGTTAGCAAAATTGATAGGTACTTTCTTTCTGCAATTTGTGTGCCAAAATTGAACTTTAGGGTTCCCTGAACTTTTGGGAAATTGATTCAGCATTGTTCATAGACTACATGTGAAGAAATCACCTGAATTTAGGATAATATGAGTGATTAAGAAAACACTTCTCTATACCGGGTTTGCCACCCCAAATATTCACGATAATGCCAACATTAGTATTGTATGAATCCCACTACTGCTGACATGGCATCATCGTCACCGTTTGATATGCAAACGCCTGGTTTAGGTGATAGCTTTCTTTTCATCTATGCTTTGGAGGCATTGCTTGTTCTATAATGACTATGGTAACTATGGGGTTAATTTGAGGAGTTCCCCAATACTCCGGTTCTTTGTGACAATCATAATCATCTATTTGACGGGACCTACATGAATTCACTACCTAGGGACAGTTATAATTGTTGACGGACATCCAAAAGAATGGTCTCAAAATTTTACAGGTTGTGGAAAATGGAAATAGCAATTTGAAGAGGATTGAGGCTAGTCTAGCCCGAGCCCGAGCAAAAGTCCAAAATGCCTATCACAACAACAAAACATCCTACGACCCCTATTACGTCCCTAATGGTCCAATGTATAGAAATCCCAACTCCTTCCACAGGTGCAGATCATAAGCTCATTCTTCAGTATAGAAAACAAAAACTATATACACTCGTAATTAGACCACTTAATTTGTAATGCAGGAGCTACTTGGAAATGGAGAGACTGTTTAAGATATATGTATACGAGGATGGCGAGCCCCCTCTTTTCCATTACAGCAAAAAGTTCGGGATTCTTGGAATAGAAGGCATTCTCCTTCACCAGATTGAGATCAGCAAATTTCGAACAAGAGATCCAGAAACAGCCCATGTTTATTTCATCCCAATAAGCGTGCAGTCGATAGCCAGCTATGCTTACGTGATCCACGACCGGTCGTGGGACCCCTTGAGAAATATAGCCAGAGACTATGTGAATCTTATTGCCACCAAGTATCCATATTGGAACCGAACTCGGGGATACGATCATTTCATGGTTGCTTGTCATGATTGGGTAAGATTTCTTGTTTTGCTTCGTTTCAGTGATGCGTATGATCCGGGATAGGCTGTAATAATCTTGTTTTGCTTATGTGTCCAACTACTGACATTATGTCCTTAACGTTACTATTTCTCAAACTCCGTTAGGTTTGAGAACACCTGGTGCATGTAAAAAAGAATTTGTACTAAATCATCCTTGTTTTCAGGGTAATGCAAATTTATATACATTTTCGAGCATTATGTTGCAAAATTGAATATGTTATTTTGCTCCCTATATGGATAATATAGTTAATGTTGGGTGATTAGGGTGGCCAACAAAAAAAAAAGGTTAATGTTGGGTCAATCTATGGTAGATCAGGACCATTGCTGGTGTATGTGAAAAAAAAATTGCACTAAATCATCCTTTTGACAGAGTAATATAAATTTATCTACATTTTCAAGTATTATGTTGAAAGATTGCATATATTATTTTGCTCCCTATATAGTTCATATTGGGTGATTTTATGGTTGGCCTGGTCCAAAGAGTCACGATCCGTCATATACCGTCAGATGCAGCGGTATGATGGTAGAATATACCTCAATCACCCGAATTCAATGATGTATGGTGTAGCAAGACCAATAGAAAATCATCCATTAATGTTGTTCTAAGTTCCAATTACCTGCAATATCACAGGGTCCGAAAATTTCACGAGGCGTTTCGCACCTATACAAGAACTCAATAAGAGTTTTATGCAATGCAAACACCTCGGAGGGATTCAAACCCTCCATAGACGTTTCAATGCCTGAGATATATCTTCCCGATGGCACAATGAACGGCTTGATTGGTGGGCCGCCCCCATCGGACCGTCCCATTTTAGTTTTCTATGCGGGAGGTATCCACGGTTACATTAGGCAGCTCCTAATGGACCAATGGGAAGACAAAGATCCAGATGTACAAATTCATGAGTACCTTCCAGAAAACATGCCGTATTATGACATGATTAGAAAGAGCAAGTATTGCATTTGTCCTAGTGGATGGGAAGTAGCTAGCCCGAGAATGGTCGAAGCCCTTTACATGGGATGTGTCCCGGTGCTACTTAAGGATCATTATGCGAAACCGTTTGATGATGTCTTAAATTGGGGTACATTTTCGGTTGATATTCAGGTTAAGCAAATTCCTGATTTGAAGAATATTCTGATGGATATACGTCAAGAACAATACATAGAGATGCAAAAGACGGGGATTCAATTAAGGCGGCATTTTGAGGTTAATTTCCCTCCTAAACGGTACGATGTTTTCCATATGATACTTCATTCTATTTGGCTCAGAAGAATAAATATTCAACTTCATGAAAGGTGAAAAAATTGTTTTTATGCATAAGTAGGAGACTGATACATCTGGTATAAGAGTTATTAGAACTCAGAAAATATAGGTGTACAATTAAATTTAGTTTCATGAGATTGTTTGTTGTAATCATATATGTTTCTTGAGACATTTACTATAATTACTTTAAAATTGATGTAATTTCTAGCTCACCGGTACTAAAACCATTTAAATGAGGATGAGATTTATGAAATCAGAATAGTATGACTTTTCTTTTACTAATTTGTAGAATATTTTTTACTTTGAATTAAGCTAGATGTACATTGGGCAAAATAATTGTAAGAGTGTATTTATTGATTTACGAGTCTTATTTTTATTTGTAAAAAATACCGACAAATATTTTGGCTAAAAGTTGAATAAACTCCTCAAGAATCTCAATAACCACCACATACTTAGTCTGCTTATATTAAACCTCAAGTGTGTACATAATTCACTAACCAGATACGGGTAATAAAACTATAAACAACCTTAGTAACTTCGAAAGCACGTAATATATGTATCCGGCGGATGATTGAAGTGTGACATGATGATTTTCAGCTTAAGAGATGAGATCAAATCCCTGTGTAAGTAGATTTTGAGCCAATTTTTCATTAGCAGCTTCAGAGGGGTGAAATCCATCCCAGAATACATATTGTGAGGCATTTGAACATGTCCCAATTGATCCTTTATTACAGAGAAATGATGTCTCGAATAAACCTGTCCCACAACAAGCTTTCCTTGATTCAAAGAAACCTGGAAATTAAGGAACAATATAATATTAGTACGAAAAAGGAAAAATGAACTGTAGAAGTTAGAAATTTTCATTAGAAAGAATATGAAGCAGCAGCCTTTTTTGATACATTTTGGGCATAAAAGTGCATCATGTTTCCTTTAACAGACAAATTTTGTTATTTATGCTCAGGCAGATGTTTAGGTAATGTTGTCGGCTGCTTTGGCCTGTCTAAGGAACCGGCTACGACTAGGGCTATAAAGGGATCTAGTTGAGCCAAACACTGTATTGTTCAAGCTTGTTTGAATTACTATTGAGTTTGAAGAGTTGTGTGTGAGCTTGGTTTGCAAACCAAATTCGAACAGGCTTTATCAAGCTGAACTTAAATCAAGCTTGAGTAGTTTGATTTTTTTTGCACTTATTATATCATTTCTTGCTATGGTTTGTTACGTTAACGAATTGAACTCAAACGTTCTTTGAGCAATCGGTGATCAAGTAGCTTGGCTTTGTCTAACAGCCCTAACAGAAACAACACTACAGCTGGCCGATTGAGTCCAGGTCCACTGGTCGCAGGCTGGTGGTGGCCTGATCAGGCCCATGACCCGGTACTACTGGCCAGTCCAGTGTTGCACATGAACCGGCACTATTGGGCTGATCCTAGATTGGGTTATACCAAGTCGGTTCCAAGAAAAAGGTCCGATAGGACTCGCATAATATACATTAGGCCGGCTCAACCCCACCCTTTACTTCCATGGGCGGGGCTGTGCACAACATATACCCCGCCGGATCATCGGACCGACAGACCTGCTCAGGCCAGCCCATTTGACAAATTTATACTTAGGCCATATGAGCATGTTGTGAATTTGCAGTTTTGCACCATACCATTGTCAGTAGGCTTCATGATCATGTCCAGGAGAGGTTGATAGATATCGAAGACCACGAGTTTGAGTCCAGGAAGCCTAGCCTTCAAATATTGAGACGTGTTGTTCAATTTATTGTTAAACGAAACAGCATCTCGGTTCAGCCTAGCCACACACTTGCTTCCTGAACCGAAACCAAAGAAAGTAATTGCTGCTGGCAAGCATCCAGTTGGTGGTAGACTTGTAACTCCAATTCTCCTCACTCCCAAACGGTACAAATTCTGTTAAAAACACGCGTTATTGCTAATATGCTAGTACACGACTTAAAGAAAGGGAGTGGTTGTAATAATTCTGAATAGAAATTGGTGATACCTGGATTAAGGAAGAGTATGATCTCATGAGAATGTCTGAAAATTTATCTGGAGAATAGACTGTATTGAGAAATGGATTGATATAGTAATTTTGAACGAAATCGCTGCTTCCCGCGCTTATAAGGTGGATCCCACCGGAGAATGTAGCGTTAGCTTTCGCCTTTCCTATTGAATTCATGACTTTTTTCTGCCAAGCCCTGTAGTATTCTAGTTGTTGTGTCAATGTCACAGCTTTCTGCAGATACAAATCGTAGTTAATGCATGTCTTTTTTGTGTCTAATTATATATGTATATATAAGTGATTTAAAAACTTACATATAGCTCTGCTGTTTGGTTATAATAACCGGATGAAGCTGAGGCAAAGTTGACACCAGTAAGGAAGGAACATTTGGCTTCTTGGCTAAGGTACGCGGGTGGATACGAAGTGAATCCGAGGTACTCAGCTGCGTATATATGTGGCATAAATGGATTAAAGGAAGTGATCCATGTACAATCACAATCATCCATATATAAAGTATATGCAAAGTGTTAAATGGGGCACCCGAATCAGGGCCACCTGGGCCCATCCAAGCTCGAATTAGTAATAGGTGGATCCGTGCCGGGCTTGGGACGAATATTTAAGGCCCGGACCGGCTCACTATCCCAATCCAAGTTATATATATAATGTGTCTGGGTCGGGCCCATTAGAATGGCCTGGCCCGGGCCAGACCTGACCGGGCTGAAGCAGACCAGGCCATGTGCCAGCCACCAGCCACCAGCCCGCTCGACACATTGAGTCCATATGTGATAGAGATAGACTATTGTGATTATTTCGAAACCTCATAAGAATAATTCTATTAAACGGGATGTAACTGAGTTTGTGTGACGTAATCGATATTATGTAAGTGCGTGTAATATTATTACCAGTGAAATCTGTGGCTAGCTTTCCATTGCAGAACCTTCCAGTAGGTCTGTGTGTGACAAAATCTCTTCCATAAGGAGGGAAGTTTGCTTTGATTAAGGTTTGCAAATTGTTGTTATTTCCGACATCAACCACAGAGTCTCCAAAGATGCACAATGCTGGAACTAGAGGCGCACCATTAACAACTGATAACAACATTACAAGAAATGCATATAAAATGAATTCCATATTTATTTTTTTCCTTAGCCTCTAGTATCACAATTTCAATTTTTCTCTTCTTAGTTTCTCTTTATAACCTGTGTTTGGTGCAATAAAGTTACTTACGTTTGTATTTATATATAATGCCAGAGAAGTTTGTTTACGAACTGAGATAAAGTACTTTGTTTCTTGGGTTAGGGAACTTTTTAGAGAATTCATCAAGATTTGCGTGAGCCAAAACATGTTCCTTGCGCACGACTTTTAGTCTAATATTTGTTGGACAAAACTTCACCAACATATCAAATGCTAACGCTAACGAATGAACAGATGATTAATTATATCGAGAAGACAGAGAACTTTCTATCCTTAACACTAAATTATCTCGCCTAGGTGGTACGGGTTATTGCAACAAGCATCCCAAGGTGCATAAATATACGTTCTGAATTCGAAACCACTTCAAATTCCAGAACCTAACGAACTTTCGCTACTTTGAACTTCTTGAGAGAATGAAAGAAAAGAAAAGCTGAATTGCTTTTGGTGTGATTCCATTCAGCTAGAGGGGCCTATTTATAGGCTTGGAAATGCGACCAATTAAATATGAGAAATAAATTAGAAATTTGTTACTGCTGCCAACGTTGGAACGTTAGCCAAACCACGTTCGAACGTTGAGCAAAAACGTATTTTGTTTTTAAGACAGCAATGCGTTTCTAACTTAGCATTGGTCAACTTTCGAACGTTAAAACCCTAACGTTCGAACGTTAAACCTTCTAGAAGACTAATTCAAAAAATGAACACACGTGGCCAGCGTTTGTTCAATCTCACTTTAACGGATCAGATTTTCAGTTGTTGGATAAATTCTCAATGGATCAAGTTTTGTAGAATTAACTTTTGTCCAAAAAGTTAATATCTTGCAAGCCCAAGCCCAAGCCCCGGTCCGGTAGGCGGCGCCACACGCGTGGTGAATCGAACCGTGGTTGGGTCCTCTCTCCTCACAAAACCCACAAAGATGGAATGACGCAAAGGGTCAACTCTTTACCTCAAGGTAATGTATATAAACCAATTACAACATTGATCCATTTCCTATGTGGGATAACCCATTTCAAACATTTCACTTTAACACTTAATTTCTCATTTGTTTTATATCCGATTTGAGAAATTCTAAATGCTAAACTTATCTACTCAAAATGTAGATTGATATTATCCAATAATATTTCGTATTCCGGATACTTACGGTGTTCGAATTCTTATGCAAAAATTGTGTAAACACACTTTTCATAAACCAACTATCGAACAATATTTTCTATTACACGCATAGATATGTCGACTAGACAAACAGTCAAACAAAATACATTCATGAATGATTATAATATGGAAAGAGAAACAATTGTAATATGAAGAAAAAAATTGAGAATTATCTCTTTCAGTCCAAGTCACTTATGTATACACTTGTCGCTTATTTGATGCTGGACAGAAGCGCGTGATTCACACAAGCATTGGCACGATTTTGTGCCAAAATAACAAAAGAAAGTTGCGCTTTCGAAGCTTATGTTGAAAAACAATGACCTATAGCTTGTTCGTTTGATTTTGATCTACCACGTCTTATCTTTTTCTTCTTTTTTTTTGCCAAATTGATTTGCCACGTCATGCGCATATAAATATGGTGTCAAAGTTACATACACATAGGAGCTTCCTTTCTTTAAAAAAAAAAATAACTAGGAGCTTACTTTTTACAAACAGCACCAATGTGTAGGAACAGAGTCGCATTTGAACGATTTGGTTGGTATATCATGCAACAAACATTAATTTTTTTAAAAAAATTATGAATACGAAACATATGAAAAACGAATATGATAAGATACAAGAATTTTGATTGTATTTTATAGCAAAGGAAGCAATAATATTGACATAAAAGTAGTCAGATATATCATAAAAAGGCCTTGCAAGAAACAAAATTTGAAATATTCACAAAATCCAATAATAAGAGCAAATCAATTTCATGAACTGTCATATATAACAGCACACAATATCACAGTAAAACTTAAATCAATAAAAAGTAATACAGATAATGCTAGATCGGCGATACCAATTTACCATTCGTAATTGTACAAACCACACAGAAAACCTGCCATATCGAACTCTTCAATGTAATTTCAACCCAAACAGTTAAAATCCAGTCGTGGATGCATCCTAACTTAAAATAAAACTATGTTACACAACAAAAGAAGCTTGATTTTGCATAATCAAGTTAAAGACAAGAAAGGGTCGAGGACGAACCAAAAACTCGCCACTTCATTCAAAAAGGGTAGCTCCATTATCGCATTAGAAGCTGGAACGCTTTATTACTGGTTTCAAGTTCATATTCATAACCAAGACTGTTTGCACGATCCCTGAACTCATCCAGCTCATTGTAAGCGATTTGGATACCAACCAACACATTTGCACCAGTTTCTCCCTGGAGATAAAACGAAAAAGGTAAATAACGACAGCAGATACACACACACACACATATATATGCATGCATGTGAATGAACGTCGTATACTTAGTTTAAGACAAGTATTTGGAGATAACAACCTGACCCCGGTAGTGGAATAAACTTATATTCCAACGTGGACTTAAACCATCCAAGAATTTCATCAAAGCACCTGGCCTCTCGGGGAAAACGAAACGACAAAGCAGCTCGTTTTTAACATTTGATCTTCCACCCATCTGAAACAGATCCAAACCCAAGTAAGTACATAAATTAAGTACATAAGGAGTAAAGCATGATTGAAACTAATACATGCAGGATTTTCAGTTGCCTTTTCGACAAAGAGATGAGCTGAAATTACACTAAACTTATGCCTATGTGTAAACTTATTCATTAAATGGAACAAATGGCCTTACATGTTAAAGCATCGGGACTATATTACGTAAGTACCATACTTCAGTTCACGCCTAAGAAGGATCAATGCTTCATAACACAAAATTAGTCATATATGTATAATAAATTCAAATTAACTTCATGAATAAACAATACTATATTGACTATTTCCTAGTTTAAAACATTTACTATGCTTTAACACATTGCACAAAGCAGTATAGCATGAAGCCCAACAATCACAAAGGTGATAATATTCGTTGTCTTTTGACTTGTCATTGATATGCGATGACCACCAAAAAAGTCTATTAAATATTACACTGCTTCAAGATTATCTCAGTAGTCTTTCTTAATACAATGGGATCGCCATGAAAAACTATAAGTAATCTGCATTTCACCACTTTTATACTCGTACATAAGAAAACCAAAATTGACTTTCTTAGAGAACAACATGCATATACAGTTCCCTAAAATCAAATATCTTTTAAGGATTATTGAAAAATTACATATACAATTCACCAGAATATTCATAGATAGCATCTTCACCACCATATTATAAGAACATTATTCACCATTCTTGACCAGCTATGCAGTTCATAATAGATATACATAGTTCTCAGCCAGTCAATGTTTTACATATGTGGCCGAAAATACGTTGTACTTGAATTTTGAGACTTCTTAAGACAACTGCCTTTCTTCTGCATCGGATCTCCTAAACAAGTACCCCAATATACTAAATATCAAGTTATGCATTCAAATGTTTTATAAGAGGACAGAACCTAAATACTGTTCAACATTATGAAATGAGGGAAACAAATACTTATTTTGCTACTTTTCTGTAATCTGCATGAGTTGAGACATCAAGTGCCTCCATCGACAGTAAGTGGATTGGCAACATGCATCAAAAGTATTTACATTACTTTCCTTAAGCTGCCTTAGTACATTTGTTCACATTTTCTTATTGTCCTGTAGTATTATCTACTAGGGTACTAAATTATCAATTATCAAAGGATATCACTCCATAGTTTAGGTTGTTAAAGAGTGATTTTATGGTTCAAACTTGGGGCCAACATGCAAAACAAACCCAAGAAAATTTTATTAAGGCATGGGTGAAGAAAGGTATTTTAAATATTTGAGGTATTATTATCATCAGTAGGTTCCTCACTACAAAAATATACAGAATTCATGACTCATTTCTCCTCTAAACCTGTGTCTTTTGGACTAGAATTTTAGCTGGAAATGGCATGATTTGCGCTACCGAAACAATAATGGGATAACTCCAGAATCAACTGTAATAAAAATTACAAGTAATGGAATGCACTATAACACCACATCAGAGAACATCAATTGGCCCAACCAACTTCAGTTCTTTCAGGTAACTAACTTCAGTTCTTTCAGGTAACTAACTATTTTATATGGTCGAGCTTAAT